>JARLTB010000018.1:8925000-9272500 GCA_030141615.1 Unio pictorum | reverse complement strand
TAGATCATTTATTAGGTCATCTATTAGGTATAATAGATCATCTATTTGGTCATCTATTAGGTATAACTGATCATTTATTAGGTCATCTATTTGGTTATCTATTGGGTCATCTTTAAGGTATAATATTTCATACATTAGGTCACCTATTAGTTATAATAGATCATCTGTTAGGTCATCTATTAGGAATAATAGATCATTTATTAGGTCATCTATTAGGTTATCTATTAGGTATAATAGATCATCTATTAGATCATCTATTATGCCATCTATTATGTATAATAGATCATCTGTTAGGTCGGTATAGCAAGTTAAATCGCAGTTTATTATGTCCTTACTTTTAAAACCGACGTGTAAGGAATACTTATTGTTGTTAATATCTGTGTCGTCTGCTAAATGTACAATATAGTTTTATTTATGTCCTTTGGGTTAACGACATATTTCTTTAATTCAGTGGCTGAATGTAACTGTTGTAAAGTACATGCACAACAAGTCAAAACGTGTCGAACTCTCATTCACGTGTCGAACTCTCATTCACGTATCGAACTCTCATTCACGCGTCGAAATCTCATTCACGTGTCGAACTCTCATTCACGTGTCGAACTCTCATTCACGAGTGAAGGCTGTTTGCCTAGGTCGAGTAAAAACGTGTCGAACTCTCTTTCACGACTGAATGCTGTTTGCCTAGGTCCAAGTCAAAAGCTACTTTGATTCTAGGTCACGTAAACATCGATGGAAACTAGGAGTGCATTTGTTCTGCAGAAATATCGCGCAAGACCTAATTGCTGATTGGCCCAATAAATTGGAGACTGTTATATGATTTTACATTTTGAGGATTTAAATGTTCAAATTAATTTGTTTAGTAATTCAGTGAACTTTATTAAGTCGAAAAGGTTGAATCACCGTCAGTTCCAAGAATTTCTCATATCTTTGGATTCAGAGTATAATGACGTTACATTTTGTGCAGAAGTAAGATGGCTGACCCGCGCCAAAATGTTGAAAGGAGTGTTTGATTTGAAGCAAGAAATACAATCATTCTTCGCAAGCAAGTCAAAATGTATTCCAGAGTTTGAAGACAAGGAGTGGGTTTGCGACTTTGCGTTTCTTGTCGATATAGTTAGCCACCTAAATGATGTTAATACTCGTCTACAAGGGAAAGATCAAAATCTTAATAACATGTATGATCTTATTTCCGCATTCCAAATGAAACTTGGGCTTTGGGAACAACAGTTAAGGACAAAATCTTCACTCACTTTCCTACGTTGTTATTGTAACCAGACGTCACACAGAGGGCGGCGGATAAATACGCTTCGTTGTTATCCGACTTGAACCTTGAATTTGAAAACCGATTTCAAGATTTTAAAAAGCATCCTGTGCTTTTTGCTGCATTTGCAACGCCATTCTCCATAGACGTGAATTTATTACCAGGAATTTTACAAATGGAACATTGTGAAATGTGTTGTGATGCACAGTTAAAGGAGAAATTCCATCAGGTTGGTTTGGAAGAGTTTTACAAAACATATTTGGACAAGGAGAAATATCCTGCATTTTGCAAACATGCTCTATCGATGATTCCGCTATTTGGAAACACTTACACGTGTGAACAGCTTTTTAGTCGGATGAAGCATATCAAATCCCAAGTGAGAACACGAATCACTGATGTGAATTTGGAAAACTGTTTGCGTATAGCAACAACCTCAGTCGATATCGACATTGATGCACTTAGCTTTGCCAAACAAAATCAGACGTCTCACTAAAAAAATAATTTATTATACTGTTTTGTTTAATTATTATTATTATTTCTTAAATTGCCAAACTCTAATCTAATAAATATGTTTGATTCTCAGTTCTGTTATATTTTCTTCAAAAAAATAATATATTTCATGTTTGCTTTGAATAAAAATAAATTAAAAAAATTTGGTTATACGGCCCGGTAGGAAATCTCATTTCTAAAATCTGGCCCGGCTGCTGAAAGGGTTGGCCACCCATGCTGTTAGTTAAAACATATTTCTTTTATTTAGTACTCATTTAGATTTTTTTTCTAAAGGAAAGGCCACACCATATTCTAGGCTTTTGGATTCGAAATACATTGCAATGGGATGGACCAAAAATATGATTTACCATTCTGTCTATCTATCTGACCATGGATCCATCTATTACAACATACATGTAATTGTTAGGCTCCAATCGTAATATGAAGGAAGTTAGATTAAGATAAATAGCCGCTTTTTATTTTCCAATTTTATTATACATTATTATTGTCATACTTTCGAGTGGATACATTTTCTATATTTGGGTTAACACCTCATTGTAAAGGGCAATATCAATCCAATTTCATACCACTCTAATAAACACGTGTCTTTTATTATGAGAAGAACAATACATGTGTGGCTGTGTGCCAAACGTTTGAACCCGAGATGCTGATTTGTGATTCATCATGAAATATATAATTAGTATGTGGTCCCATCTTTAAAACGTTAAAGATTTATATTAGACCTTTTAAAATTATTTTTTTCATATACAATGGCTAATACGGATATTTGAGGAATGAAGTTAAACACAGACATAAGAAATCAAGAAATGCGATATTCTCTTGTTTGACCCCCACCCCCATCTACATAACTCGTTTTGTACTGTCAACAATTCATTGTTGTTCTAATTTTATCATACCATATTTCAATCCTGCAATTACTTATTGGTTTAAACAGAAATACAATCAATAATGAATTGTGTTACACTCTTTTCTGACCTTTGTGCAGTCTATACCAGCGGAAGATAAAGCACTTCAAAACTTCTGCTCATTAAAGGCACTGGTGGGTTTGGAATGCAGAAATTTAAAAATATTTTGATATTAAATTCGACTTATGGTTTGTTTATCTGTGTTAATTTATAGCGTTTGGTAAATAAAAATACAGATGATTGAATTAAATATTTGGTCATTTTTTATTTCTTTATTTCCTAGCTACTAATTTTATCGTCCGAAACAGGCGTCTATATATGTGTGCCATGTTGACCTACCCTATTTTGAACCTTGCGTAAGTATTCTAAGTATTCTGTTTACAAATATAATATAAAAGGAGGCAGTTTTAGTAGTCACCGAACTTAATTCTCACAGAGGCAGTCCTCTACAGAGATCGGTAAGATGGGGGTTGTCAACTAAACGAAGCTCATTCTAGAAATTGGAATTGTACAAATTGAGTTTAGTTTTGAAAAGCGATACATTTTACAAATATCATTTTTTAACGATAAATCAAATAAAATGTAATATATAGAATTAAAGTGTTATTTGCTAATGTATAGGACATATTGATATTGACAACATCCCTTAATCCCCGGGAGAATTTGTGCTACATGATGATGCTTATTGTATACACTTTGCCGCAGATTTCGACCTCGTTCTCGTTATTGACAACCATGTCAGGGAACCTAGAATTAGGATAGGCGTGATGAAACCTGTACGGAATTTCGGTTTGAAGAATAATCAAGGACATGTTATCAATATATAATGCAGACCAATGTATTAGTCCTATTAGTTCTCTTGGATTTCTCTTTTTTGTTTATTTATTCATTCATTTATTTTTAAAAACATTTTATTACACTCTAAAACTAAATTTTGTAGACCTTAACAATGTGTTCCACGGATACTTACACATCAGTAGACAGAAATTAAAACTACAATGAGTGTTTGTTATGCCACATTAAAACTACAAATATTCCTTGTTTTGCTACATTAAAATTAGAAAGTTGCTGTAGTTATTTATTTATTGCTACATTATTGTTATTATCTATTTGTTACATTGCAATTATATATTTGTTACATTGCAACTAGCTATTTGTTACATTGTAATTAGCTGAATTTTACATTGCAATTAACTATATTACATTGTAATTAGCTGTATTTTACATTGAAATTATTTATTTGCTACATTGTTATTATCAATTTGTTACGCCATACTTTTTATTCCCTACCATTTGTAATATTTTATGTTTGGCTCAAATTGCAATATGGCGGAATATACAGTTAGATAAATAGCTGATTCCTGTATAGATATATACATACATTCATACATACATACAAACATACATGCATACATACATACATACATACATACATACATACATACATACATACATACATACATACATACATACTGAGAGGGCTTGATCATTCGTGCTTTAAATTTTAGCAGAATCAAATTGTATGTTTGTCTCCAGTTTTTTTGTTATTTCGGGTCGGAATTTTATTTCTTCAAATTATTGAATTCAAGTGTTTATTTCTTCTGGAAAATACAAAAGTGCTCTGATAAATTACTTGGATAGAGACATTCACTGGAATTTATAAAGTGTATTCAAACTTGGAATTATATTTCTGTGAGTCTACAAAAGACTGTTGACACATCAACACACTAGGAGTAATAACAGAGACGTCATCGTCTTCAGTTTTTGAATTTATTGTGGACTTCAGTTTTCAGTACCTTGATTTACTAGGACCTGTGTCTGTAATGCTTGGATTACTTTTGTGATTTAATTCGCAAAATCATAAGTACTTTTGACTCTTTTTAACTTTGTAATCTAAGGAATTATATTATTTGTTGAATTTAATATGCTTGTGGTATTAACTCCTTTTTTGTTACTTATTTTATGAGCAAAGTCTCGTAACAAAACAAACAAGTAATATTTTTAATTAATTAATTGAAAAGAGTGTTGGGCTAGGGAAGACGGAAAACGCATTTTTATGTTGCAGATATAATTATCTAAGTGTTACAATATAGCAGGTAAGCAATACAGCACCTCTGACTTATTTTCCATTTGAATTAAATACATCAAATAATTAATATCACAAAATAAAGTTAAAAAAATAAAACATAGTAAGAGTGGGAAGGAGTCTCATGTCAGTCTAGATCATCTATTAGGTCATCTATTAGGTAAAATAGATTATCTAATAGGTCATATATTAGGTATAATATATGATCTATTAGGTCATTTATTAGGTACAATAGATCATCTATTAGATCATCTATTAGGTATAACAGATCATCTATTAGGTCATCTATTAGGTCATCTAATAGGTATAATAGATCATTTATTATGTCATCTATTAGGTCATCTATTAGATATAATAGATCATCTATTAGGTCATCTATTAGGTATAAAAGGTCATCTATTAGGTACAATATATCATATATTAGGCCATCTATTAGGTCATCATTTAGGTATAATATATCATATATTAGGTCATATATTAGGTCATTTATGAGGTACAATAGCTCATTTATTAGGTCATCTATTAGGTCATCTATTAGGTATAATAGATCGTATATTAGGTCATCTATTAGGTAAAATAGTTTATCTATTAGGTCATCTTTTAGGGTATTTATTAGGTATAATAGATCATTTATTAGGTCATCTATTAGGTTATCTAATAGGTATAATAAATCATTTTCTAGGTCATCTATTAGGTATAATAGATCATCTATTTTGTCATCTATTAGGTATAATATATCATCTATTAAGTCATCTATTAGGTATAATAAATCATTTATTAGGTCATCTATTAGGTCATCTATTAGGTATAATAGATCATCTATTTGGTCATCTGTTAGGTATAATAGATCATTTATTAAGTCATCTATTTGGTTATCTATTAGGTATAATAGATCATCTATTAGGTCATCTTTTAGGTATAATATTTCATATATTAGGTCATCTATTAGTTATAATAGATCATCTATTAGGTCATCTATTATTAACAATATATCATTTATTAGGTCATCTATTAGGTTATCTATTAGGTATAATAGGTCATATTTTAGGTCATCTATTAGGTTATCTATTAGGTATAATATATAATCTATGAGATTATCTATTAGATCATCTATTAGGTATAATAGATCATCTGTTAGGTCGGTATAGCAAGTTACGTTGCAGTTTATTATGTCCTTACTTTTAAAACCGAAGTGTAAGGAATACTTATTGTTGTTAATGTATTTTGTCCTCTGCTAAATGTACAATATAGTTTTATTTATGTCCTTTGGGATAACGACATATTTCTTTAATTCAGTGGCTGAATGTAACTCTTGTAATGTACATGCACAACAAGTCAAAACGTGTCGAACTCTCATTCACGTGTCGAACTCTCATTCACGTATCTAACTCTCATTCACGTGTCGAACTCTCATTCACGCGTCGAACTCTCATTCACGTGTCGAACTCTCAATCACGTTTTCGAACTCTCATTCACGAGTGAAGGCTGTTTGCCTAGGTCGAGTAAAAACGTGTCGAACTCTCATTCACGACTGAATGTTGTTTGCCTAGGTCCAAGTCAAAAGCTACTTTGATTCTAGGTCACGTAAACATCGATGGAAACTAGGAGTGCATTTGTTCTGCAGAAATATCGCGCAAGACCTAATTGCTGATTGGCCCAATAAATTGGAGACTGTTATATGATTTTACATTTTGAGGATTTAAATGTTCAAATTAATTTGTTTAGTAATTCAGTGAACTTTATTAAGTCGAAAAGGTTGAATCACCGTCAGTTCCAAGAATTTCTCATATCTTTGGATTCAGAGTATAATGACGTTACGTTTTATGCAGAAGTAAGATGGCTGACCCGTGCCAAAATGTTGAAAGGAGTGTTTGATTTGAAGCAAGAAATACAATCATTCTTCGCAAGCAAGTCAAAATGTATCCCAGAGTTTGAAGACAAGGAGTGGGTTTGCGACTTTGCGTTTCTGGTCGATATAGTAAGCCACCTAAATGATGTTAATACTCGTCTACAAGGGAAAGATCAAAATCTTAATAACATGTATGATCTTATTTCCGCACTCCAAATGAAACTTGGGCTTTTGGAACAACAGTTAAGGGCAAAAATCTTCACTCACTTTCCAACGTTGTTATTGTAACCAGACGTCACACAGAGGGCGGCGGATAAATACGCTTCGTTGTTATCCGACTTGAACCTTGAATTTGAAAACCGATTTCAAGATATTAAAAGCATCCTGTACTTTTCGCTGCATTTGCAACGCCATTTTCCGTAGACGTTAATTTATTACCAGGAATTTTACAAATGGAACATTGTGAAATGTGTTGTGATGCACAGTTAAAGGATAAATTCCATCAGGTTGGTTTGAAAGAGTTTTACAAAACATATTTGGACAAGGAGAAATATCCTGCATTTTTCAAACATGCTCTATCGATGATTCCGCTATTTGGAAACACTTACACGTGTGAACAGCTTTTTAGTCGGATGAAGCATATCAAATCCCAAGTGAGAACACGAATTACTGATGTGAATTTGGAAAACTGTTTGCGTGTAGCAACAACCTCAGTCGATATCGACATTGATGCACTTAGCTCTGCCAAACAAAATCAGACGTCTCACTAAAAAAATAATTTATTATACTATTTTATTTAATTTTTATTATTATTTCTTAAATTGCCAAACTCTAATCTAATAAATATGTTTGATTCTTAGTTCTGATCTTTTTTCTTCAAAGCAATAATATATTTCATGTTTGCTTTGAATAATAATAAATGTAAAAAATTTGGTTATACGGCCCGGTAGGAAATCTCATTTCTAAAATCTGGCCCGGCTGCTGAAAGGGTTGGCCACCCATGCTGTTAGTTAAAACATATTTCTTTTATTTAGTACTCATTTAGATTTTTTTTCTAAAGGAAAGGCCACACCATATTCTAGGCTTTTGGATTCGAAATACATTGCAATGGGATGGACCAAAAATATGATTTACCATTCTGTCTATCTATCTGACCATGGATCCATCTATTACAACATACTTGTAATTGTTAGGCTCCAATCGTAATATGAAGGAAGTTAGATTAAGATAAATAGCCACTTCTTTTTTTCCAATTTTATTATACATTATTATTGTCATACTTTCGAGTGGATACATTTTCTATATTTGGGTTAAAACCTCATTGTAAAGGGCAATATCAATCCAATTTCATACCACTCTAATAAACACGTGTCTTTTATTATGAGAAGAACAATACATGTGTGGCTGTGTGCCAAACGTTTGAACCCGAGATGTTGATTTGTGATTCATCATGAAATATATAATTAGTATGTGGTCCCATCTTTAAAACGTTAAAGATTTATATTAGACCTTTTAAAATTATTTTTTTCATATACAATGGCTAATACGGATATTTGAGGAATGAAGTTAAACACAGACATAAGAAATCAAGAAATGCGATATTCTCTTGTTTGACCCCCACCCCCATCTACATAACTCGTTTTGTACTGTCAACAATTCATTGTTGTTCTAATTTTATCATACCATATTTCAATCCTGCAATTACTTATTGGTTTAAACAGAGATACAATCAATAATGAATTGTGTTACAAGTAGTAATATGGGGCACTCTAGCGTCAAGGGAAAATCCAGTCAAAAACAGCTTGGGCTAATCTAGCGTCAAGGGGAATTTAACATGGTGGGTCTATCTAGCGTCAAGGGGAATTTAACATGGGAACTATTTGGGCCTATCTAGCGTCAAGGGAAATAGAACATGGTGGGCCTATCTAGCGTCAAGGGAAATTGAACATAGTGGGCCTATCTAGCGTCAAGGGGAATGGAACATGGGGAATATGATTTGTATTTGTATTTGTATAGGGGACTGTCTAGCGACAAGGGGAAAAATGGAGGCAATGAAAGCTAATATCTTTTCGAGACCTATGAGTGGCCCTGAAAAGGGCCTTTGGATACTTCTTCGTCTTTTATTTTCTGCCGTTGTTCCACCACTTTTTGATTTTTCGAATGATCCCCGTTTTCTTCTTCTTCTTTTCGTCCTCGGGAATCCAATTAGGATCTCCCATAGCTCTAAACTTTTCCTGAACTTTGATCCATCTTTGATTTAGTTGATCAAAGTCCTCTTTCTTCTTTTTGTTCTTTTGTTCCTTTTTCTCCTTAGCCCAGTTTTCTTTAATCTGGATCACCTGTTCTTCCATCGCCATTCTCATCATTGCTTCTGCTTTCTTTAGCTGGTCTAGACCCCACTTCACATATTCCCACTCTATCAAATGTAATGTTTCTTCTAGAAAGCACCTGACGTTGATGACATGATCAAGTGCCTGCTTCAAGTCCCCTATTCTTATATATTTTGTTTTAATACGTCTTCTTAATTTCTGGTCTTCCTCCTCTATCATACCTTCTAATAGATCTCTTCCTAATTTCAGTTGGCTTACAAAGCCCTGGTTACTCTGAAATTCTTCCTCAAGTCTTTCCACTTCATATTCTGCATCAAGGATCCCAAACCAACTGTCTCGGAGTTGGATAAATAAGTCGAAATTCATCTTGATGTGTTCAAAATTGAATGGCTCGAAGGACCGACGATTGCGTATATATATCTTAAGCACGGACGTGAAAGTAAACACCCCCTACATTCACTTTTCATATTATATACTATTCACAAACCATATCATTTACTATCCCAAATCACACCATATACTATCCACACACGGGGAAGCAGCCAAAACACACCCTATTATTTACTATCCAAAATCACACCATATACTAACCACAGACACGGGGAAGCAGCCAAAACACACCCTATTATTTACCATCCAAAATCACACCATATACTAACCACAGACACGGGGGAAGCAGCCAAAACACACCCTATTATTTACTATCCCAAATCACACCATATACTATCCACACACGGGGAAGCAGCCAAAACACACCCTATTATTTACTATCCCAAATCACACCATATACTATCCACACACGGGGGAAGCAGCCAAAACACACCCAATTATTTACTATCCAAAATCACACCATATACTATCCACACACGGGGAAGCAGCCAAAACACACCCAATTATTTACTATCCAAAATCACACCATATACTAACCACAGACACGGGGGAAGCAGCCAAAACATACCCAATTATTTACTATCCAAAATCACACCATATACTAACCACAGACACGGGGGAAGCAGCCAAAAAACACCCTATTATTTACTATCCAAAATCACACCATATACTAACCACACACACACACACACACACACACACACACACACACACACACAACACACGGGAAGTAGCCAAAATACACCCTATCATATACTATCCAAAATCACACCATATACCATCTAAAATGAGTTAGTGTTTATAATTACACTACTCCTCTATCATACCCATTGGCAATTGACATAGTATTTCTTTTCTTGACAATTGGGTAGCCCTGAGAAGGGCTGTTTTGTAAACTTCAAATTGCACCTGGTTAATGCTGGCATCTCCCAGGTCTAGCCCCCCACACACATCTTCTACTCCAATCATTCTCCCAATTCACTCTTGTGATTGGGAGCGCAGAGGGAGAATGAGTGGCTTCACTATCCCAATCTTCCGTTTGAGGGATAGTGAAAGTCTCTTCATGTCTTCTCCTATTCCGCAACTGTGGTTGTTGCGGCTGAGGCTGTGGTTGTTGCGGCTGAGACTGTGCTTGATGCGGTGGGGACTGTGCCTGTAGTGGACGAACTGGTTCTGGTGGTGAAGGCGTCCTCACCACGGGCTTGACTTGACTAGTTTGTCTCATCATGCGGTGAGGCAAGATCGGTCTTTTCTTCTAATCCTCTTCTTTCTTTTTCTTTCCTCCTCTTCTTTTTCAATTTTGGCCTGCTCTGCTATAGCCTCCATTGCCAGCTCATCCAGGAGACGCCTAGCATTGTCCAAGTGCATTTGAAGTTCTCTTAATTTTTGTACTCTATTCATCTTTGGTGTTGATGCGTCAACGATGGGTAGCCAGACTGTCAATCAATTATATGTGTTTAAGGTGCCTCGTCCAAGAAGGCTCTTAGCACCGTTTTATCCTTCAATAGAAGGTTATTTACTTCGTCCTGAGGGTGGGAATTGTGCCGCGCACCCTGCAGGCATTTATGTGCTTATGGTGGAGCACTTATTTACTTTGGCCGTCACCACGGGGCAATTATTGAACTGCCACTGGGTGTGGCTACGGCCGTCACCACGGGCAATAATTATACTGCCCGGGTGAATGTAAGGCCATTAGCCTGGCCATAGGGTGGGTAGGAATGGAACCTACTCACACCCACCCCTATCATTCTGTTGACTACTGAGCTGCAAGAGCAGTGAAGCGAGAGAAAATTAGTTTTCTCATATCGCTTATGTCGGCGTAATGTGGTCGTGCAAGCACGAGAATTTACTGCCGCAGGGAGTAAAGGTTGCGAAAGCTCAAGCCCGCACCTGTATATCAAATTCAGTCCAGTTGTACTAATGGACAGCCTAACAACCAATAATGTGTAAGCCACCTGTGCAATTAACCAAATATCGTAGTTAAAAATATTATTTTATCATCCTATAAAAATAGGGACTAGTACTAAGTGTACATATATAAGTCCCTATTGTATTTAAGCTAAAGTGTCTAAGCGACACATAAAAGTGTAGTCAATGGTAGGGGAGTTTGGTTATAAATTTGTTTCGCAGTGCCAAAAAATGTCATATTAGTTCTTTCAGGGCCAAATAGTTTGTCAAAGAGGGTACTCGAAGCCAAATGAGTCCCTATTATTCAAGCAACGATAATAATGGCTATATACATCACTCCATCTGTCTCTCCGTGTGGTCTGGTGATAAAGTTTCTGCGTTCTGTAGGAGGTGATAGCTCTGCCGTAGTTCTTCCTTCCAATCCAGGCACGGCCACAACACAAGTTTGGGACTTATGCGCCTTTCTTGTCCAGTCAAAGATGGCCGCCATGGCTTCCAGTTTTCCCGCCATTTGGTCCCTGCCGCAGACAAGTCCGGGAGTTACGGGATGCAAACGGTGGTCTATTCTGTAGTCTTCACCTCTGTTCAGCCCGCATTTTTCTTTTCTGTAGTTGTGACGGGATAATGTCACAACATTTGTCCTTAGCAAAGCCCGGGATATCATCATGCCACGAACAACACGTGGCACCTTGCTAAGCGCCAGGTAAACCCAAACCACGCTGTTCCAACACTCCCATTGTGACATCACCAGGTCACCAGCTCCAGAAAAGCCGTCCTACACGGTCCGCAACCGCTGCTTGAATGGATGATAGCCAGACTGACGAGTGCTTCTTTATATATAGTTCAAGCGCGGACGTGATGGAAAACACCCCCCTTACGTTCCAAAAAATTACATTATTCCTATCATCACCAAAACACGCGGACTTAAAAGAAAACACTCACTCACTTTTTTACTTGACTCATATCAATTATACATTTAACAAGTTATTTTGAAAAATACTTTGTGCTTATAGACGCACTTCAAACAAAAGTAAAAAGAGACAGTGATTATAGACTCACTTCTGTTTTTTCTAACTTCCTTGCATACCATGAGCAAATTGAATGATTAATTCTTTTCGAGAATATTGGGTAGCCCTGAAAAGGGCTGTTTTTTGTGTGTACGAGAAAGGATGGCAATCTTTTATCGTCTAAGATTGCGTCCTCGTCTGGCTACACGATAGGGCCTGCTTCTTCGGAAAGAGAAAGAGAACTCTTTCGTGTCCACACGGCAGTCGACAAAACTTCTGTCTGGTTCCTGCTGCTGTTGTTGCTGTTGCTGCTGCTGTTCTCTCTGCTCTCTCTGCTGCTTCTGAAGTCGATACTTCTCAGTCCATTCTTCTTTATCTTTTTGAATTTCCTCTCTGAAGAGTTCTTCTATGAGGTCTTCCGTTACTTGTAGCATCCTCACATTTTCTATCTCTTCAGGCTTTGGCATCAGATTGTGTCTGATACGATGCAGAGTGACGTAAGCTTCGTTCAGCTTAGCTAGTCTTGAGCACATCTTCGTAGGAGGATGAGTCAAACAATGGATGGTCAGACTGGAGACTACCCCTGCTTTATATGGTTCAAGCGCGGACGTGATGGAAAACACCCCTCGACGGTTTAGGGTTTGGAAACATTGGGATAGTTTGTTGTGAGGGATAGAAAGAAAAGTCAAAGAGCATTTATATGAATACAAATGTAAAACAAACGACAGACGCATTGGTTTCAAAACACAACATTTTTATTCAAATAACAAACATTTTTTCAACTAACAAACATTATTTCAAATAACAAACATTATTTCAAATAATAAACATTTTTTTCAAATAACAAACATTTTTTTTTTCCATATCACTAATACATTATCTTTGACATGGTTGACAACGTTGTGAATTAAATTGAGATTTCCACTGTTGGAAGTCATTGGGCCATTGATGTACACTACGTTTCCTAGCTAAAGACAACAGATAGCCATAATGGTCACAAAACCATCGATCTACTTTGTCATCGTTTCGAGACGAATGACGATCAAAATAAGTCACTAAATGTTCTAAAGAATATCCAAGACTGCGATGATGCAGATAATAGACACAATATTGTCCACACACCATAGAATCTGTGCTTTGTAATTTCACATTATTGAATCGTGTCGTCTGGGCATTTCTTCTCATAAAGTCAATGATATCATCTTCGAAAGGGGGTAATCCATACGAATCAAAATACTCCACACAACCCTCTTGAGGAAAGTAGACAGCTACCCAGTGAGTTCCCGGAAGATGACTGTCATCTGTGTTGATGACATAAGCTTGATTCTCTTGAGGTTTGCGATGAGGTAGTTCATCTTTAGCACACACGACAGGATTCCAAGAAGCAGTGTACGAACTACGGTTCAAAAGATAATAAAGTTCCCAGGTATCCATTTTTTTGTTTTGTGTAGCCTTGTTTTTTTCCCCTTTCTTCACAGGTGATTAGTCATCAGTTCGATCCAGACTTTTTGCTTGAAACGGTCTGAATAGTAACTGTTGGTTTGCTTCGTCTCTTTACTCTTGGCCAAGAGAGCTTCGATGCGATCAATTTCTCGAGCAAACAATGGAGGAGAGGAATGATCACGTAAGCCTTTATATCACTGAAGTAACACGGCTTCTTCTGAGATGAGACTCCAAGCTTCGTTCAGATAATCGTCCAATTTTTCTTCTTGACTCATCATCATACATTTATCGTGTTGAATTTGACTGGGATGATCAATTTGACATCCATAACAATCTTTTTTAATCATGTCTCTCATTTTATCTTCCAAGTGTTGTGCAAAACAAGCCACTAACTGTTGTTCCTGTTCTGGCCATCTGGATTGCATGATCACTACCTCTTCTTTTTGGTCTTGGGGATTTGCTTTTTCTGTAACCTCCCATTCGATGGATTCTCCACTATTCAAAGAAGGACAAGGGTCTTCCATAGTGTCTAATAGTCTAGAATGACTTCTCTCAAACTGTTGATTTCTATGGTATTATCGAATTCAGCATACAGAATAACATTTACCGTTTCAGTAAGAGCTGGTGAAAACTGAAGTTCCACACGCAGTTGCCCAGATTTTATAGGGTGGAAATGTCCCTCGTCGCTGCCTTGGTCTGGAGTGAAATCAAAAGCCCACAACGTGTAACCTCCTGCATAATCGTCGTAGGAAATACCGTGACTGGTGTTGGTTCCTAACTGTCCTGTGGCTTCGTACAGTGACAAGTACGACGTCAAGTAATTCTTCTGGGCAAAATTGGGTTTGAAAGGTCTGGTACACAAAGTTTTGCCATCGCGACTGACTTCGATTTTGGTTACTCCGTAGTGCTTAAACTGAAAAGGATTGATATTGTGGGCACCGAAGAGGGCTGCATTTCTGACGATACCAATGAATAAACGTTTGGGTAACTGTCCTTGGAACAGATGATCTTCGATCTTAGATCGGAATCCCTGGGCAATGGTGAAAGTTTTGACTTCCACGCGTCGTATCGGATACATGGCTGTTGTTCTACTCAAGGTGTGACTGATGTCATTTTCCACTTTAGGTAACACTTCCACACGACGCACGTATAACCTGGCTTCTTGGATAATGGTTTTGTATGTGTTGGCATCAGCCATCAAATGGAAAGCAGCACTGCTACGATTCAGTCTCAAGCGAATATCTACTCCGTTCAGCAAATACTTCTCTTGAAACCACATGTCCAAATGCAAACGATCGAACAGTTCTAAATTACGTCCTTGCAGAATTTTCTTTCGACGCTCGTTAAAACCCACATTGTGAGGATTGCCAGGATTGTCACCCTCAGCTGCTACGGACAAGGCTGTGTCGTTAAACGTATTCTCACCTGCGGTGTCAGGTTTCCATACCACGCAAGCATCTAAATGAGTGTTCTTGGCTTCTTTTCCGTACGTCAAGAGATTTTCGAGGTACGCTCGGTAAGGGTAAGTATCCATGCTACTGCTGACCAGTTTGTTATTCATGTACAAATCCACTTCGCTGAACAAGGAATGCATGAAATTGTTGACGGGAGCTACTAGGGCATCGGCTGCCAGCGGGTTGTCGTTGTCCTTTCTGCCCACTTTCACTTTCAAATACAAGTAACTGTTGTTGAGATCGATGTAATCTTCGGGTTGTCCTTTGATTTCAAACTCGATGGGAGCTGAATCCGTCAAAGAGGAGACGGGATGAAATTCAACCCATTGGGCTTCTTGCATGGTCATCATCGTGGGTGGCATGGCAAAGAGATCTAGTTCCGACTTGGAACAGGCACAAGATTCTTGGTGCATCATTTTTTCTTTATGTTTTTTTCTTCACTTTTAATAATCAAAAATGTCTAAGTCTCGAACAGTTCTTTTTTTCTTCGTCTTTCTAACTTTAGAGGTACGGAGACTTTTGAAAGGGTGTCTTCGTCGTCGCTTTCTGCCTTGTCCTTGCTGTGTCGTCAGGGAAGCAGGAATGCCAGACTCGGTACCGTTCAGGGCATTTATAGGACTTTCTCGTCGACCCAAAATCTCTTTACCCGTTTGAAGCAAGACAATTTTGCCTGCTCTCAAAAAAGCTTCTTTTGGGTTTTGTTTGTCAATGAGAACATTTTGAAGAAAATCTTTGCCGTGAGTCAATGCGGCATCTTTTAAGGCGTGCAATCCTCGTGTCACCATCGGTTTCAAAACAGGGACCACAGAACGAAAGGCGGATTTAAACATATCTCCTAAACCATGTCCTCGTTGTCGAGTGACTCCTTGGTACACAGGATACATCACTTTTTCAGTTGTTTGAGAATCGTTTTTGAAAATGGAGTTTCACTGTGACTTTCCCTTTGGTAAATGGAATATTTTGTCCTAGTTCTCCTTTTATAGTAATGTTGACACTGTCGAAATACGACTTACTGACGGGTAAATAATGAGGATGTACAAATTCACGGTGAACGTGATAGGTATTTCCACCTTCCTCGTCAGCGGTCACAGTATCCACTTTGAAAGGAATGACACGCAGTAACGGTGTAGAGGTGTGTCCTACCACGTTGTACTCCACCACATCGGAGTACACAAACATCAAGTTGAGTCCTTGGTTCAATTCTACAGGGAATCGAAAATATTTTGCAAAATCCGAGTTACTGGTTATGCCTGGTATTTCATTTTTCTTGACCATCTTTGTGTCTCCACCTAAAATATCATACAATTCAGGACAAAAAGTAATGGCTATCATTTTCTTCTCTGAAAAATTCATCATGAGGCGACGAGCCACTTTATGGTACTCAAAGGTAACACTTTCTTTCTCCAGGGCTTTACCAAACACAGCATTGAACCTGGTTGCAATCGTAGTCACTAATTGTTGACCACTAAAATAATAGCCTGCAGGAATGGTGATCACATAGGTGGACCGATTAGTTTTGGGGTGCGGTGGGCTAGTGTGACCTCGTGCGTCTAAGGCTTTATGCAATTTCTCGTCATGCACTTCTACTGTAAAAGTGTTTTGATTTTCGACGATGTTTTTGATTTGTGTCGGGTGTATCATTTCCACTAAAGCCACTTCCCAATGAGCATCTTCATTCAAATGCATAGCTTGAGGTAATTTAGCCGTGTAACAGCATAACGTGTTGTTAGGAAACACCTTCATGGAACTGTCACTGGGTAACGTTAAGTAAAATTGGTTAATAGTGTTGTTCATAATTCCAATGTTCTTCTGTCCGAGGAGTCACTCGAGGATAAAGGAGTGTCTAAAAGAGGATTGTGATTGGAAGGGTGACTGTCAGGAGAATGACTAACGTTGGATGCAAGACTCCCAATATTGTTACTGTTGTTCCCGTTGTAAGAGTATTTCAGGGAAGGATTAGGAAGAAGATAACCGATGCAACTGCTGAGTAAAATGGTCCACAATTGTTTGTCTCCTTGTTGCAAACTCAAATTAGCAATGGCTGCACCGATGACGCAATACACCACAAAGATTTGACAGAAAAAGACGATTTGCGTTTTAGGGACACGTTCTCCACACCACACCCACAAGGGTTGCTTTTGTAAATCTTGCAGAGAGGAAGTGGGTGAAGGAGTAGTCACTGTGGTCGCTGAAGCTGTATTGAAGGGCATGATGGTCACTTCTTTTTATAGTCGATGACTTGCGATGCGTCAATCCAAGAATCAAAACTAGGAGGATATCCTTTCCAACGTACTTTGACTTCTTTGACACGACGTTTTCCTACTAAACGGGTTCTTCTTTCGAGAATGCTTTCAATGTCGTACACGTCGTCTTCTTTTTTGGTGACACGTTGTAACTCAGGCAAGTAAAACGTTCCTTTTAATACTTCTCCGTTCATGTCTTCCAATTTATAGACGGTAGGATGACGATCGCGCACTCGTCCAGTAACACGAAACAATTCGGTGGTCCAGTTGGGTAAGTAACCTTTATCGAAAGTGCGTTTGGTTTTGCCAATGCGTACCCAATCTCCAGGGGTTAACACTTCTCCACCTTTCTTGGGGACAGCCAACGTCCGGGACGTACCAAACAGACGCTCAAAAAAAGTCACTTCGTTGTCAGGTGTCACCTCTTGTGGGGCACGTCCAATGCTTCTATGGTAAGATTGATTGTAGGCTTGAACTAAGTGCGGTAAGACGTCAATGTACTTGAGAGTGTGTTGATGCGTAAAATATTTCCACATGCGTTCTTTCAAGGTACGTTGAAAACGTTCCACGATACTGGCTTTGGTTTCAGGATTTTCGGTGGTGAAAAAATGAATGTCACGTTTCTTTAATTCTCGTTGGAAAGCTTGGTTCAGAAATTCGGTGCCTTTGTCGGTTTGCCATCGAAGAGGGTGACGACCACTTTGTTTCAACACCAGTTGCAAAGCTCGTACTAACTCTCCGCTCGATTTGGATGTCAATGGTACGACCCAGGCAAATTTAGAAAAGACGTCGATGACACAAAACAAATATTTGTAGCCACGATTGTAAGTGGCTAAATGAGAGACATCGGCTAAATCGGCTTGCCATTGATGATCGATGCCTTCCACTTGAGTGCGACTTCTGTGAAATTTTCGTCGAATGGGTTTGTGTAAAGTGTACGTCACTTGTTCTTGTAACCATCGTTGTACTGCAGGTAAACGAAGCTTTTTCAGGCGAGTTTTGGCAGCACGATACAATTTCTGAATGCCTCCGTAACCTGCAGGGTGAGCTGGATCGTAGTAAATGCTAGCTAATACCTTCTCCATGGTTTGGTTAATAAGTGACCCACTCTTCGAGGATATTGCTTTGGGTGGGACGAAATGGGGGTTGTTTGGAAACGGTTTTACGTGTCCGATGTGCCACAGGAGTCGACGTCGAGGGTACTGGTGGTGGTAGAGGAGGTAATGAGATAGCTTCTTTGGTCTTCTTTTCTTTTTTCACTTCTGGTTTCCTTTCTTTCTTTTTCACTTCTGTCGAAGAAGGAGTGGCCATCATCTTTTTAACCCAAGTTTTGAGTTCTTCTCGTTGGGGAGTGGGGGAAGGGGTCAACAAGGAAGCGGCAATCTTACTCGGAATGGGAGTGGTAGTGGGTGTTTGAAAGAGATCATGGGGTTCTTCTTCTTCCTTGGGTAATGGTGGGGTGACGTCTGTTTTAACCACTGTAGAGGGCGAGGGTGACGCACTATTCATTAGAGCCTTCAAATCGGACAGAGTAGGTAGAGCTGTTTGTTCCACAGCTTTTCGATGAAAGAGTTGTAGTCGTTGCAAAAGTTGACCATACTTTTGCGATTTTTCGGTTTCGGACAAATCGTGGCGATGCATCAAGGATTGCAATTCGTGTTGTAATTGGGACATCTCGATTAAATCAGGATTGGGTGGTAAATGGGGGGTACGTTGTTCTTGCCAACGATGGTATTCCATCCATGGTTTGTAAGGAACTAAAGTCAGTTTTCGTCCTTCCATGGGCTTCCAAAGGTTACGTCTGAGATCGTGGTGCTCCATGGATCCCTTTTATCTTCTGGAAGGATCAACTTTGGGGGACCCCTCGTGCTAACCCTTGTATCATACCTGGCAATAGACTTGCGCCGGCTTTTGCTAATCCTGTCAACATAGGAAGAAGAAAGGGAAAAAATCCTTCGCGTTGCACCAACATCTTTTTCTTTTGACGAATGGGTATTTTCTTTTCAACCATTTGACGAAGAACGTGTCGATGTTTGGCTAAGCATTTTTTCTGGTGTGGAGACAAAGGTATCGTGCCTTTCAAGACATTCAAACAACATTCACATACGGTATCGATGACATCTTTGGAGGCCGTTTTAATGATTTGTTTTCGCATGAGTAGTGAGGCTTTGGACAGGACAGACAACACGTCTCCGTGTTTGGCTAAACGAGGAGGTAGTCCTTTCCTTTTCTTTCCTTTGTGGGGTGAAGAAGAATGTTTTCTGCGAGGTGACATCTTTGCTTGTTCGTTTCACAATACCACTGGTGTCAATGACTTTGTACACACTCTCTTTTATCTACTTTTTTGGGAACTACCGCATCGTCAAAAAGGTAACAATGTGTTTCCCAAAATTGCCAAAGGATCCTCCTTTTTGGTAGCTCTTTTTTTTCTTTAAAGGACTACGTCTTTGGAGGGGAGGACGTCGATGTTTGGTTTTTAAGCGTTTTGTACGATGACGAGATTGTCTTTTTCCTGTTTCTTTTTGAACGGCAGAACTTCGAGGGTTGTGGTGTGTACGTTTTTGAGGAAGCATTCTTGAGTGTTCAGCAGTTGTACAAAAAATATTGATTCCCGTTGTTGTCCTCAAGTCATTTTTATACTGGAATGCGTCGCCACTGATTATCTTTGCGTCGTATCAACTTCATGGCAGGTAACACATGTCGTGAAGGAGTTCGCAATGGACTCAATCGGGACAGTTCTTGTTTGGACAAATCTAGTAAACTCTTTAACATGCCAGATCTTTCTTGGACTTTGACTTTAGGGGCAGGTACTTTGTGAGCAGCTGCTACTGCCGCTAATGTGGACGAGGGTGTCACAAGTGGAGGAGACGTTTTGGGAGACGCAGATTTCCAATGTTTCATCAAATTAGGAAAAACGTGTGTCAAATTGGTTTTGGCTGGCATCACCCGCAACGGAGAAGTGGAAGCACCTGAGGCTACTGACAACGCGGACCCTGCCAAACGTCCTTGTAGATCTTCTCTTACAGGTCGTGGTTGACGAAAGTAAGGTTGCGTCCTGGCCGAAGTACCTCTTTTGCGGGTGACCGCTTTTTTCTGTGGACTTTTCTTTTTCTGTGCTTTGGTCTTGCCACCCTTGTTCTTTTTCTTTGGGGTTCGTTTGGCTTTTTTTGTTTTCTTGGGGTGAACTTTGGAAGCATTGGGATCCCATTTTAAAAGGGAACGAATGATGACACCTCCTAGAGAACCACTACCTCCAGGTTTCAATATGATTTGCTTTTTGATTTGAGTGTCGATGCGAGGATCGGCCAGTTGCGTCAAGGCTACTTTGTTTCTGTCAAAAAAGCGTTTGGTTTGATGTGGAATGTGAATGATGCCTTGCAGTATTTGACGTGCTGTCACCGTAAACCATCGTAAGACTTCTTTGAGACTGGCTTCTAAGACGTGAGCACGTATTTGTGGATTTTTTTCGCGACTGATGCCGTACAAGGCACGAATCAATTTGATGGGAAGATGAGACTGAAGGGACGTCATGTTGACGATGTATGAGACAAGGTCAAAGTGACCCAAGGTTTTTATAGATTTTTTTAGTGCTTCATATGGTTATGTCGACGACGAGGACGTGTACACGACAGGTCCTCCGTCTTGACACCAGTCGTGAAACAAATCGGTACGAAATCGCAAATAATCAGGGGTAGTGGGTTTTAAATCCACGAGTAAATAGGCGTGTGGCGATTGAGTGGCATCTTCGTACGCATGAGTCAGCCAAGGTGTTCCTAACTGTTTGGCTAAGACTTGCACTTGTGATTTATCTCGAGGACTTTTAAACAAGACCACGTAATGAGCATTGAGACTAATGGTACGATGGGCTTTACTTTGTTGAAATAAATTTTGTGTAATGTAAATGACACTGGCATTACGATGATGCCCTTTACGTGTAAACCACAGTTTAATTTCTTCTTCGTCTTCTCCTAACATGTCGTCAAAAATAACCCAATGAGTTTGACTAGGGTCAGACACGATCCCCTCGTCTTCTTTAGGAATGCCTTCCACAAACACAATGGAATCACCTTGACTTTCTTGCAAGAGACTGTATGTCGATTGCCACTCTTTGTAGCACCACACGATGCGTTGAGGTGGACGATCGATCAAATGATGTTTATGTTCGATCAAACGTTTGACAAATTCGGTTTTGCCTGAACCGCTCGGTCCAGCAATTAACATGTTAAAAGGATGACGAAGATACAATGCTTCCCAACTAGCATGATCTAAGTGTTCGTCAATGACTTTGAATGTCGAGGAGGAAGGAGTAGTAGAAATAGTAGAGTGAGCCATAGTCGTGTAGGGTATGACACTATTGACACAAAAAACAGACAAGACAAGAGGTTTTTATACTTTTTTTCAAGACACGTTTATTTCAATGCAACACGAAAGACAAAAATACATAATAGCCAAATGGATAAATACAGGAATAAAATACACAGGGAAACGATCAAAGTGGCATATAAACAAGTCACTGTACAACATTGTTTGGGTAACGAAGGTGTCCTAGAGTTAGTGTGTAATGTTCTTATAGTCTCCTCTACATGGGGTATAGTCACATAGGTGTCTTCTCGAAAGGGTCTTTGTGAGGGAATGTTCATGACAGTTCTGTCTTGAACAGAGGGATTGTCCTGGGTGACAGATTCTTTTTCTTCTTCTTCTGGTACTGTCACTAACACAGGTTTAAAAGTGACTTTTTTCACTCGACGATGAATTTTACGAACACAACGCTTGGGCATAATGGGATGCTTCGTTTGTCCAAGCCTCAAAATCCCAACTTTTCCAGTCACGTACATCTGTCCAATGAGGGCGTAAATCACAAGCTACACACACATCTTCGTACACCGCTTCCGTACGTAAAAGTTGACGAATCTTTTTTTACCTGTAGAGGCCGAGACGTATCCAGATGAAAGCGTAAGGCTTTGAACAGAATGAGTCTCTCGTGGACATTTAAAGGAGTCACCATACTGTCTTTTTTGGTAGGTAGTGTTCGTAAAGTGTCCACAAGTAATCGGCAGGTAAACGAAATCCCAGAAAGCAAGTCACTAAAACACACACTACACGTAGACCCCAATTCGTAGGGCACAGTTCTTGCAATAAGTGTTCGTAATCCTTTACCGTGTGAATCTTCTCATTGATATCCTTCCACGGAATCTGTTTGATCACCAGCGATAAAGGTTGTGGCATGGTCGTTCTCTTTTATACTTCTTTTTTTTTGTCGAAAACCATCAGTGTATATTCTGCACAGAATCAAATCTTCTCCAAAAGCGAAAGTGATTAATATAACGTGTAATTTCGTCCCACTGCCATTCAGGGTAACGGTTAAGAAGGATCAAAACATCTTCAGATGTAAACGTACTAAATTGAAAACAGAGCAAAAAAATACCCTTGATCCAGAGAAATCTAACACGTTGGTTAATTTTTGTCACTTTCCTCTTGTGAATTTCACGACACAAAAGTTCTACAGTCACCCCTTGAGATTTTTCTTTAGCAAGGCCCTGCCAAACGTCCTTGTAGATCTTCTCTTGCAATTCGTGGGGTAATCCTTGAATATTATGTTTTAGAGAGGGTTTATATACTGGTCTAGGTTTGTTCAACGACATGAAGCAGTAGTGTCACTTCCAATCACTAGGTCCTACTAAAGGTAGGTATTGACAATTCGGAGACCATCGAGCATGTTCCAGGTAAGCGGAATCTTTATGTTCCCACTCGTAAATGGACACACCACAACTGAAGCACTTGACTTTATCCCCTTCGCCCAAGTAGAAAAATCCGGCTCTGGCTAATTCTTCAGGAGTTGGTCCAGGCAGATATTTTGGCCATTTATCTTTGAAGGTTTGGAATCGACTTTTAAAGTGACAGTATTCAGGCAAACTTGTCGGGAACGAATATTCGACTCTCCTCACTTCAGTTCGATGTAGGTACGGTGAAATTCCTAGGAGTCCACGATAACGTGTGGCACCGCTTTCGCATCCCTCAGGTTTGACACGCACAGCATCACTTTCCAGGGTAGATATAGGGGTAGTAGTCATAGCAAAGTTCCCACGATATCCTGCTGAATCACTGAGGTCACAGCGTCTGGCATCACTGCAATCATCGTAAGGTTTACCATCGCCCTCTGTAACGCAATTACAATGGTAACCGCAAGGACACTTACAGTTTCCTTCCGGACAACTTCCGTTGCAATGCATGGGTCTTATCCATCCAGTACTTTTCACACTTGGGAAAGGTACATTTGTTTTACAATCCCCAAATTTGAATGATGTCTGTTTAAATGGATTCATCTTCTTTTCGCTTGGTCAATGTAGTGACAAATGAACTATTGGTCTTGGACAATGTCCCTTTTTATATGCAACCAATTTCGACGTGACCGTACGGTAGAGTGAAGTGATTGGGAAGTCGTACTCTTTTTTGGTACACAATTTGATAGACTTTTTCCAAAGGTCGGCTAACGATTTGATGTGTGGGTAAACGGACAATCTTGTGCGGTTCGTGGGTAGTCACTTTAAACGTTTCATCCTGTCCAGACTGTAAGGCTTCTTGAAGCACGTCAAAGTTCACCACTCGACTGGTGCGATAATTGAGAGTCAATCCTTTCACTTTACATTCGGTGTGCATTTCTCCTTGTGGGTCTCGGTATTCGTAGCCGTAATTTTTAGGACCGCCACTTGCAAAACATAGAATCTTGTCGTCGGGATGTTCATCGGTCCAGGCTCCTAAACGGTCTCCTTCGATGACAGGGTTACACTGGTTCGGTCGGTGAATGTAGATGCAACTGTCCGTGTCAAAATACAGCACACGATCTCTTAGGAGTTCTAACACTTCGTACAATTTTAAGCGAGCGTGGGCTGTCACGTAAGCCGCAATGATGACATTTCCAAATTTGTCGGCTTCTATAAAGTCTAGTTCTTCTTCGTAATTGACTAAGATCAAGTCCTCACGAATGACGTCCATGTGTTTCATGCATTTGGTTTTGTCGTGAATCAGCTGGAAGTAGCGAGACGGTTCGGACAAATACTCCGTCTTGGGTAAAGAGGGTCGTTGTGCCATTTTACCCCACAAGCAATTGAGCATCACTTTGGCAAACGATCGCGTTCCTTCGTTTTTCTCGATGTGGTCTAAAGTGATGCCTTCCTGCTCCCGATATTTTTCTTTGAATTTCTTTTGGTCTTCGGGAGTGTGACACCAGGACGGATAGCCACTAGCTTCTTGTTTTAGTTTTAAAAAGGCATCCACGTAGTCTGCAAAAATACCTTTCTGTGTCTCGTCGCCCTTGCGGTATTGTTGTGTCTTGGGAAAGTGATAAATTTCGTGCACTTCTAACACTTGGTATCCCAGGTCCAGAGCTTTAAACAATTCGACGGTTACCCACGTTCCTGTCAAGGCGCGTTCTTCCTGGCTGTGCTGGCAAGGTTGGTCTTGGTTACACATTTCGGCACAAGTGCGACACAAAGGAAACATCAGTTTTCCTTGGCAATGGTGAGGTAAAACGGGATGGTACAAGTCTGTGGGTGGTAAGACTTTACACTTGATCAATCCTTCGTACTGTCGAATGTGCTCTAAGTCAATGTGTTCTGTCATCAATTCTGGAAGCCCTACGGGAAAGTGACAATATTTGCACACGTAAGGATACAGCGAACACACGTCCAAGTATTTGATTTCTTCTCCTTTCTCCTCGTCCGCCTGGTACAGCAAACAAGTGGCATTCGTTCGTCATCCGTACAAACTATCCCGGGGGTTCAGGGGGTTCACCAACTTGTAACTTTCTACGATGCGTTTAAACTCGGGATCGGTTTTCAAACGCTGATCGTACTCGTGTTCCCACATTTCCACTACCTGGTATCCTTGCTGTTCTAACTTCAAACGTCGCTGACACGTAGTCTGGTACAAGTCTTCCATGGTCCGTTGTAAAAACTGATTTTTGGTGTCACGCTGAGGGTAGCACATAGGACATCCGTGAAATAAGCATCCGTTAAACTCGTACACGATTTGAGGGTTTTCTAAGTCCCAACCATCCACCGAATACGTTCCGATGGTCTTTTCGCCTCCTCCGTTGCGGGCGTGTTGGATCCATTTGTCTTCCTTGTCGTACAAGTAATGGAGCCAACGTAGGGCTTTGACCGAGTATTGACGTTTTACAAAGTTCGTCGTTTGAGGACTGATGACAGCTAGAGTATTTTCGGGCATGAAGCGTTTTCGGTACACTAAGGAACATGCTTTGGCGATGGTACAAGCTTCTTTCAAAGGATCGATCCCACCGCATTCCATGAACAATTCTCGAAATTTTCCACAGCAGCGTCGTAAAATGTCCACGTCAGATCGACAGTACTTTAACATTTCTTCTTGAAAGTCAAAAGGGTCCGAGGCGTGAGTCTGGTACCAAGCATGGAAAGCTTCTCGTTGTTCGGTGCGCATGTTGTCGGGGTCGTAGTCGTCAGCCTCAGGCAAATGGGGTAGAACGGCATGTTGATTGGCTTCAGTATTAAAAAAGTGTGGAAAATAACCTTTGGCCATTTCTGTCATACCAAACGTTTTAGGCATGCGACTCAATGGCATGGCCAAGTAACACATCGAATCTTTAAATTGTACTTGTCCTACTTACATATAAATGATTTTGGCTCCGTTCAAAGTGACTTGAGGCCGTTTTGTACTTTGTTCCGTATAGTATCTAAGCATAAATTGCCCATCGTATCCCGAGAAATTGTGAGCCATGACCGTGGCATGGTGATGACAATCTCCGTAACGTTCGATGTCTTCTAGACTCCACGTTTCGTCGATGGGGTTTAGGATCCATTGGGCAAAATCGGCTAGCGTGTTTGACCCTCGAAAGATTTTTTCACGTCCTCCAGGAATCTTGCTGCAGTGAGGGCAATGACTAAAGATAGGTTCTTGGATGCACTTCTCGCACGCACGGTGAGCCACGCAGAAATTAGGAATGTGAATTCCAGTCTCTTGCATGCATTCGAAATCAAAAAAGATAAAATTCCCTTTCTTCTGGGTATCTTCTGGTCGGGGTTGATATTTTTTGAATGAAGCATTCGTGCTCCAAGTCCACGATTTGGTGACAAATGTGACATCGTTTCTTCCCTCGACAAACGTGAAACTTGGCATTACTGGTACGTATGCCTTGTCCACAAGTAGGGCACAATCTCAGAAGCTGACAAGTACATTTCTGCTGTGAACCTTGCATCTTCAAATGTTGTTGGTAACAGGTAAGACTGACAAAAGTGCGCTGACACACAGGGCAATGCACTCGTACTTATCCTTTGTCCAGACAAGGTTGTGAGGCCAAACATCCCTCACATTTTGATCCACAATGTTTGTGTTGTTCTCGATTGTTATAACCATAATCACATTTTTCACAGTAGTAACTGTATCCCAGGAATCCAGTGATACTGGTAATGGTATCAAAATGACCATCGTGATGATAGACGTGAATGTATTTTCCGTCTTTGAAATCGTGGCCTCGAAACAAAAGAGGTCCACGCACTTTTTGAGGGTGTACTTTCAAAGTGTAACGTGGAGCCATGGCGTCTTGCAATTTTTGCATTTCTGGAATACCGCAAGGCGTGACTTTGGATATCCCCGCTTGCTGTAACAGGAGTTCTGCTTCACTTCTTTGTTTGGCTCGGTCCGATTGTTGAATAGTTTTCCAAGCTCTTTTCCATTCTATCGTCTCGTTCTTGTTGGCATACATTTGTCCCACGACGACAGCACGGGCTAAACACATCTGGTCTTGAGGATTGTTAATTCGGATGAGGCTTAGTTTGGTGTTGCGAAGGTTGTCGAACAATAATACTTTTTTGCGTCCTCTCCCCTTGGGAAGAGACACGTGGGTCATGAACAGTGTGGCTTTTCCATCGGTGATGTGAAACTTGTCGTTGGATTGTTGCACATGTTGAATTTTGTCGATCACTTTCGAAGGTGTTAATTGTGATGGGTTAGTAAACTCGATCCAAATGGGAGACTTCAAATTATCGTGATGAATAGAAAGTCTCAAGCGATCGTCTTCTTTGGCTTGACATTGCTGTTTCAGTGCAGTTAACACAGAATCCCACACCTTGGTAATGAACCCTTCTGTATTCTCCAAAGGTACATTGGACTTGAAATCTTTAAACTTTACGGCATACGTGTAAGCCGTTGTTCTAAATTTTCGAGAGGAACGCTTTTCCGTCTCTCGAATGTGATAGTAATTTTCAGGGTTTACTAAGGGTGGTGCACTTTGCTTGGAGGTCAATTGCTTAGGTGTGGATTCGGGCTCACTCATGTCATCTTCAAAATCACTGGCATGAATTTGAGCCAAGACTTCAGCTACCGTGCTAGGCGATACATTACGTTTCTGTCTCTTACTGTCTTTTCCTTTCTTCACAACATGATGCGGTCTTTTCATCTTGTCTGCAAAAAGTCAAATGACTACCTTTTAAAGACCATAACCCCTATATATTCATGTCCGATCCGTGTATATATAAAGGGTTAGTGTCTAACGGTTCAGTATTCATTTTATTCTCACACTGACCAGAACGATGGAAGAACCTACACAAGTGGAACTTCTCATCAGAGCTTTACGTGGGGTCATACGAAAGTTTTCTTCAGACAAGCCGACAGATTACTCTCCCTCCTTTCGAGATAAAAGTCAAGATACTTGCTATATCTGTAAGAAGAAAGGGCACTGGGCTACAGAATGTTCAGATCGTGACAAAAACAAAAAAGGTACCAATAGAGACAAAAGTCAAGATACCTGTTATTATTGTAAAGAGAAAGGACATTGGTCTCCAAACTGCCCTAAGAAACAACAGGAACAGGAGGAGAAGGAAAGGAATTCTGAACAGGAAGAGGAGGAAGAGGTACCCTCCCCCAAGGAAGAACCCCGACACGTTCACAAAGACAAGAAAAGAAGACGAAACGAAAGTGAAGAGGAAGAAGAAAAACATGTGACAGTAAAGAAAATGAAAAAACAGAAAGAGTGAAACAGAAAAAACCTATGAACTTTTTAAAAGTGGTATTGTGTTATGTTATGTTATGATATTGAATTGTAACGTTTGTACTAGAATAAACCAGAGAGAAAAAAACGTGTCTCTTGGTTTTGATTTGATAGAATAAGAACCTACACTCACACATTCATTCACTCACACGTATATCATGAGTTTTAAAAAATATATAAAAGGACTTTTGAGTTTTCATTGAATTAGGCAATTGAAATAGTATTTCGTTTCGAAATAATTGGAGTGGCCCTGAAAAGGACCGTTGATGTTTTAATTGTTTAAATTAAAACAAACTCAGAAACGGGACGAAATCCTCTTGAGCTGTCGTAAGCCTTTGCCACGGCCAAGGCCTACTTCGGGACTGGTGGTTCCTGTCAATGATTTAGTAGAAATCACTAACTGTGGTATGGTAGTAGTCACAGAGAGATCGGGTTGTTTCGCTCGAGAAGGTCTTTTTCTCTTCGGTCGTGATAAAGAAGTCTGATACATTTGTTTCAGACTTCTTAACTCAGCTAAAATATCTAAAAGTACCGTCGTGACCGTTTGATTTTCACTATTTTCTTTCTGTCCTTGGTCTTCTTTCTTCTCTGTTGCTGCTACTGTTTCTTCCTGGTGTTTCCTTCTTGCTTCTTCTTCTTCCTGCTGTTGCATAAGAAAAGCTTGTTCTTCTACTTTCTGTTGTTGTAAAAATTGCTCCAATGCTTCTTTTTGTCTTTGCTTAAAATCATCGACGTGTACATAAGAAGATACAGAAGGCAACGAAGGTTCCGGAATAAATTCTTGCGATGTTAAAAAATCCACAATATCCCAGTTAAAATCAGCTTCTTCTGGATGTAGATTTGTCATGACTTTAGTGGTCACTGCTGTCCCATGACTTGCTGTCTCTACTCCTGTCTCACTCCAATTCATCGTCTTCTTAGTGTCAGCCATTATTGACAACTCTGTCGCATTGATTGACTGCACACAGGCGATAGCACCTATATATAGAAAAGGTGACGTCACAGACTGCTCTCTTCCGATTGGATAACTGTGACTGACTTTTGTAACGCGTGTTTGGATTGGTGGATACACTCAATCCGTTTCGATCCGCTCTTCCCCTATAAATAACCGCAGTACACGGCATTCGCTTCACCTGTTTCTCATCACAAGATGTGGACTAACGTTGAATCTTCTACCCTTGTGTCTACCATGCTGTTTAGGACTGACATACCCATGTATGTCAGATCATCATGGAGTGTCATTAATATGACGGATACAGCCTTTTGGAAGAGAAGGGTCTATGTGGAGAGGCAAGGTTGCTTAAAGAGAGTTCTCTTCTATGGACCCACAGTGAGGAGAAGTTTAAGGAAGAGAAGAAGATCTGTGAGATGTCCTCTATGTTAACAAAATACTGTTAACATTACACATAACGGCCCTTTTCAGGGCCACTCATAGGTCTCGAAAAGATATTAGCTTTCATTGCCTCCATTTTTCCCCTTGTCGCTAGACAGTCCCCTATACAAATACAAATACAAATCATATTCCCCATGTTCCATTTCCCTTGACGCTAGATAGGCCCACTATGTTCAATTTCCCTTGACTCTAGATAGGCCCACCATGTTCTATTTCCCTTGACTCTAGATAGGCCCAAATAGTTCCCATGTTAAATTCCCCTTGACGCTAGATAGACCCACCATGTTAAATTCCCCTTGACGCTAGATTAGCCCAAGCTGTTTTTGACTGGATTTTCCCTTGACGCTAGAGTGCCCCATATTACTACTACTGTTACACTCTTTTCTGACCTTTGTGCAGTCTATACCAGCGGAAGATAAAGCACTTCAAAACTTCTGCTCATTAAAGGCACTGGTGGGTTTGGAATGCAGAATTTTAAAAATATTTTGATATTAAATTCGACTTATGGTTTGTTTATCTGTGTTAATTTATAGCGTTTGGTAAATAAAAATACAGATGATTGAATTAAATATTTGGTCATTTTTTATTTCTTTATTTCCTAGCTACTAATTTTATCGTCCGAAACAGGCGTTTATATATGTGTGCCATGTTGACCTACCCTATTTTGAACCTTGCGTAAGTATTCTAAGTATTCTATTTACAAATCAAAGATAAAAGGACGCAGTTTTCGTAGTCACCGAACTTATGTCTCACAGAGGCAATCCTCTACAGAGATCGGTAAGATGGGGGTTGGCAACCAAACGAAGCTCATTCTACAAATTGGAATTGTATAAATTGACTTTAGTTTTGAAAAGCGATACATTTTACAAATATCATTGTTTAACGATAAATCAAATAAAATGTAATAGATAGAATTAAAGTGTTATTTGCTCCTGTATAGGACATATTGATATTGACAACATCCCTTAATCCCCGGGAAAATTTGAGCTACATGATGATGCATATTGTACACACTTTGCTGCAGATTTCGACCGCGTTCTCGATATTGAGAATCCTGTCAAGGCACCTAGAATTAGGAAAGGCGTGATAAAACCTGTCGGGAATTTTGGTTTGAAGAATAATCAAGGACATGTTATCAAGATATAATGCAGACCAATGTATTAGTCTCTCTCTCTCTCTCTCTCTCTCTCTCTCTCTCTCATTCACTAGTGAAGGCTGTTTGCCTAGGTCCAAGTCAAAAGCTACTTTGATTCTAGGTCACGTAAACATCGATGGAAACTAGGAGTGCATTTGTTCTGCATAAATATGGCGGAAGACCTAATTGGTGATATGCCCAATAAATTGGAGACTGTTATATGATTTAACATTTTAAGTATTTAAATGTTCGAATTAATTTGTTTAGTAATTCTGATATTGTTATTTTGGTCTATATAGATTCTGTGTCAGAGAAATTCAAGCACCACAGTGGAATTCTTCGGGTAATATTCAGCCTTTGCAAGAATCGTGATAGGAAATAGGGATTTAATTATAATTTTTCATGGTCATACGGATTAGAAAACGTTTATTCTCAAAACGACAGAACACTGAGTATTATGAAAAAGTATTCAAGACCTTGAACATTTCAAAAATTCAGTTTGATTATACGAAACTTTTAAGGACACTAGAGATATTTCACTTTCACGGGATTAAACTGAAATAAAATCTTTTAGGTTTCGAACTGTGATTCGATGCTAGCACATGAGCACATAAACACATTATAACCTTCATTCTCAATATCTTTGGGTAGTTTCCGAATTGATGTGAAATTAATAGTTAAGTTAGGATAACATTCTAAGAATTCACACGCAACAAGTTTTTTTAAATATATATTAGAAAATGTAATATATATATATATATATATATATATATATATATATATATATATATATATATATATATATATATATGAGAGACAGACAGACAGACAGAGAGAAAGACAGACATACAAACAGACAGACAGATTGTTAAGCTAAAATCGATTTCATAGACTGAAAGTTTGAAACCTCTAACCTGTAACTCTATTTGAGATAAATGCAATTCCGACAACTTTTTAAGTAAGTTTGGAAAATCCCAGCGGTAATTTAGAATGATCAATATTTACTTACATAAGTACAGAATGAAGGAATCATGAAATCACACCGATGTGTATTCTAAATGATGTTATGCATGTTTATCTGTACCTGATGATTATCCGTATGGAATGAGATTATAAAACATGAAACAATACTGGTTCCCATCAGTCTATTCTGTGTAAAAAAAAAACACAAAAAAATAAATAATTTTTAAAGTGTATGCTTTTCTGCAAACTGAGTTGACATGAGATCGATATAACGATAAATACAATAGTGTTCTCTCTCTCTCTCTCTCTCTCTCTCTCTCTCTCTCTCTCTCTCTCTCTCTCTCTCTCGATCGATCGATCGATCGATACTACAAGTTAATCAATATTTCTTGTTAGAATATGGGCTCTTCCATGTTTTGAATTTTATATATATTGATCCCTTGACATCCTCTTTAGAAATGCCCTACTGTGACAACCGATAGCGTTAATTACAATATTCCAACTTGCATTATGCGAACATCTTAATTGTAACTTTCACTGTGTAATATTAGCCTATGTTCACATCGTAGTTGTAACCTTCGCAACGTTACGTATTTTGCCGCTGTTATCATTAATATGTAACTAAATACACTGTCACAATGCAAAGAAGAGGTTGAGAATGGAAAAATGAAACGTAGAATGTTGAAGTGTGTAATATTCAAAATATACACATGGAATTGAAAGATATGAAATGGCAGCATTCCAATAGTATGCATATCAAATTTGGAAAGATCCCTCTGCAGATATATAGATGCAATCTTCTATGTACATCTGACACACATAGACAATGCAAAAATGAAACAGCAGATACTAATATTAGAAAGTACATGCATATAAGTATGGCCATTGTACGCGCTACAAGTGCTTTGACAAATCAGCCAATGAGAATCCGGTGTTTGTTTTACACTCTGTCTAAACCTTCTGTTCCTTGCTTGTCGCAAGTAGTATAACAACTTGCTTGATTACTATTCTTCTTGCGGGAATATTAACAGAAAGAGTTTTCTGGTAAGTACAGTACATTTTAATTACTTTATGTATATTATTTAAAAATAGGTTATTATTTAATGATATAAGGAAAGGCTATCCTAGAAGTGTGCATCAGCCTCTCTTCCCATAAAATTGTACTAGTGAGCGGTAGTTCTACATTTAAGACCTCGACGCTGCTATTTATGATTTTGGCGTCAGGATCTTACAGCCTAACAAATGGCGCCGTGTAGCGTGTTTTGATGTCGACTAACATCGTAACGTAAGTCAAATTTTCAGGAATATCTCACACAACTTGCAACTAAAAAAAGGGTATGCTATTCTACAAAGTCAAGTCATAATGTTTTAGTGAGATTTGACATACTCTGATGTCTTTTCTCTAATGCATTCAAATTCTCGCAAAAGAAATGGACCTGTTTCATTGGCCTACATTTACACTTGCTAGCGATGAAAGCCGGGAATGCCAAAATTCGGTTATGTAGATTTATTATTCTTTAACGAAATGAATACAAATATAGTATGCCTATTGGAGCTGTAAGAAAAATATCCCCACATAAAACTCCCGCGACTATCGTCGCATTTCAACAAATTTAACGTATGTCAACAGAACACGAAAATGCGTCTATTTGCCAGTCTCCGATTTTGATTCCTGCAGTAAGTATACTAATTACATATCAATTTGTGGAAGAGTGTTGATATGGGCTGCCAAGTGTGTGAGAATTTCCTGAAACTTTGTCAACTCATTCCGACGTCAACCGACATTGGAACACTCGATACAAGCCCGTTATTTGGGTAGTAAGACATAGCAGCTTAAACAAAATTAACATGTACTATGTCTATTGTCTTATATTACAGGATCAGTGTGAGTGGCAGCATGTTAGAAAGAAAACATGACGTACTCTATTATAATTCATTCGCACAGCGTGAAAGATGAATGCATCCATCTCTTACTGAATTCATTGCGTGTACAAAATATTTAAACATAATTTGTACTGATATACAGCGCAACACAATCAATTCGATAATCCTGAAAATGATTGTTCCGTTTACATGTAATCGGCCATGTTATCTTGGCATGAGTTCTCGATGAGTCTACTCAAACAAAATCTTATGGGAGCCGTATTGTGTCGCATGAGACAAACATCGTCTGCATCATCTTTACCCAGCATTCTACTTCCACTTAAGATGTCAGTGTCAACAACAACAACAAAAAACTAACAAACATTTTTCCAGCAGTTGAATGCAATCCAAATTGAAATATAATGAAATGCCTTTTAAAATATGTATATCATATTAGTAATTAAATAATAATAATAATAATAATAATAATAATAATAATAATAATAAGAAGAAGAAGAAGAAGAAGAAGAAGAAGAAGAAAAAGAATATATATATAAATTAATAATAATAATAATAAAAATAATAATAATTAATATAATAATAATAATAATATAATAATAATAATAATAATAAAAATAAGAATATATATATAAAATAATAATAATAATAATAATATATAAAAATTAATAATATATATATATATATATATGTATATATAAATTAATAATAATAAAAATAATAATAATTAATATAATAATAATAATATTATAATAATACTTTAATATAGTAATACTATAATAATAATAATACATGGACATTGTTAAACTGATTATTTCACTTGTTCCAAATTTGATCTTAAATAACACTTTAAATAATTTTGACTTCCGTGTATTGTTTATTATTTTGTAATGGTACATCATGTATATTTTCATTCATTTAATGAATTTCTAGTTATTTATTTACTTATTGTATTTGTAAATTTCGCAGTGTTATGTATATATTTGTTTACTTATCGTATTTGTAAATTTCACAGTGTTATGTATATATTTATTTACTTATCGTATTTGTAAATTTCACAGTGTTATGTATATATTTATTTACTTATCGCTTTTGCAAATTTCGCAGTGTTATGTATATATTTATATATTTATTTATTTATCGTATTTGTAAATTTCGCAGTGTTATGTATATATTTATTTACTTATCGTTTTTGTAAATTTTGCAGTGTTATGTATATATTTGTTTACTTATCGTATTTGTAAATTTCACAGTGTTATGTATATATTTATTTACTTATCGTTTTTGTAAATTTCGCAGTGTTATGTATATATTTATTTACTTATCGTTTTTGTAAATTTCGCAGTGTTATGTATATATTTATATATTTCTTTATTTATCGTTTTTGTAAATTTCGCAGTGTTATGTATATATTTATTTACTTATCGTTTTTGTAAATTTCGCAGTGTTATGTATATATTTATTTACTTATCGTTTTTGTAAATTTTGCAGTGTTATGTATATATTTGTTTACTTATCGTTTTTGTAAATTTCGCAGTGTTATGTATATATTTATTTACTTATCGTTTTTTGTAAATTTCGCAGTGTTATGTATATATTTATATATTTCTTTATTTATCGTTTTTGTAAATTTCGCAGTGTTATGTATATATTTATTTACTTATCGTTTTTGTAAATTTCGCAGTGTTATGTATATATTTATTTACTTATCGTTTTTGTAAATTTCGCAGTGTTATGTATATATTTATTTACAGCATATTAAGTGCCTAAAATAACATTACATCAGTCAGTTATTCAGAAATGGCGCTTATATTTTGTCTTCGTATCACTTTTATCATCTGTATTGATTTCAGTATGTGCTACTTTGATCTTAAACTAGAGTAACGTAAAGCGTAACAAAGCAAAATTTAAAAACATTAATCATTTTGTATAAGTCACAAAGTTTACATTTGAAAAGAATTTAAGGGTGTTTCGATTTAAATAATAAAATAATTTCTAAATATTCTACAAGTTCAAAAAAATTAGAATGTGACGAATTATTTTCAGTGTTGAATGTGCTGACGTACTTATAGTCCATAATATGCCGATGTACCAATAATCGCAATATATCACGATGATTCCAGCATGTTTTGAATCAATTCTCAAATTCCAAAGTAGTGTTTTTGTCCGAAAATTCAACGAGCAAATTTATTCCGATGTATATTTAAATAAATCATTCATCTGAAATTATACCGGAAACACAACATTAAGTTATTCTACAGACTGAATTTAAACATGAATAATGAAACAAGGATAAATATTGTTTATTAAAACATTTTCATATTCAAGCTGTCACCTAATCTATGATGCATTAGAATTTTCTAGAAAAATTCATTAATTGGTGAACTTAACTTTTAGTAAACATCTTGTTTACCACTTTTAAATTGGATAGACATTTAATTGCAATAGTCAGGTATGTCAAGTCAACTTCAGGACAAATCATGAGATATTAAAGGTTTAGGTTAGCATGGGAAACACTGACTTGTATATTGTTGCACGCCAAATCGTTCAAAATGGATGAGCTGGAGCAATCGTAGGTTGAGCTTGGAGCGTTCGTAGGGTGAACTGGAGCAATCGTAGGGTGAACTGAAGCAATCGCAGGGTGAGCTTGGAGCGATCGTAGGGTGAGCTTGGAGCGATCGTTGGTTGAGCTTGGAGCGATCGTGGGGTGAACTGGAGCAAACGTAGGGTGAGCTTGGAGCAATCGTAGGGTGAGCTTATATATAGATAATTAAACAAAATAAGAAACATACTGACACTTGGATTCACATAAACGTTTAAAATAAATAAGGTTAGAAGGTCCTAATTTTGCAATAAGCTTAGCAATCAAACAGTGAATTAAAACTTGGAGAATTTGTTTTCCTGTTAATGTAAACCTGGATGTTTAAGGATGCCTATTAGTTTAAAGTCTTCTTGCATTCCTCACGATGTGAAATCAAAGAATTCAGAATACTGATAGTTGATGAGTTTAAGTGAGACTAATTTATATCATTCTGATGGAAGACACTAAGTTTTAAATACAGTCTGATGGTTGAGTCTAAATTGCATACACTTTGATGGGAGAAACCAAGTTACATACATTCTTAAGGAATAACACAACATATTAATCTCAGCAAAGTTTGAAGGCAGGTCTTTGCCAGTTTGTATTTCTTGTTTTCATGGTATAAAATTTAGTTTCAGTAATAAGAGAGCTACATAAGTGTCTTGACATGGCATATCCCAATGTTTTTACTATCCCTCACCCCACCCACATCTAACGATGGTCCACAAAACTATAACCCTATCACATGCAATCTGTGTAGCAAGTTTTTGTGAATTTTCCACTGGCAGTTCAGAAGGAAATATATTTACAGGTAGATGGATGGTATATAAATATCTCCTGTTCAAGTGTAGGGATAACAAATATAGGTTTGGACTGCTATGTATTTAATGTTCCACTTGTGCCATTTCACACCATTAACACACCTAATTGGCTGTTAGGGTTGAGTGTGTGTTGGGTCTATTCCCACTCACCCAGTGTCCTCCATTCAGTTCGATGGTTACTTAATAGCAAGCCCGACCTGAAGACCAAATTAAATAGTACTCCTTGAGTACATAAATGCCTGGGGGAAGCGACACCATTCCTGACCCCCAGGAGAAATTAAATATCCAGCTTTGCTGGAAACTTAATACAGTGTTACATGCCCCTAGTGGGCGATACAGCACTATAAATCAAATTCATCAACATCATTTAACTTTAGGAGTGGGGTACATGACCAATTATACAAAATATCAGTAGGTGCCCTAGAATTAATTAACTTCCCTTCTTTCTGCTGTCTTGTAAAGCACATGCTAGGTATAGGTGTCACTATTCTGATGATGTTACCATTCTTGTCCACTAGATTTAAAATATTCCATGGAATATATGCTTATATCATCAAGATGTTTGACATTTTTAATGATGAACAGAATTCACACAATCAAACAAGTCGTCAATTTCACTGATATCAAGCATTTTTATGGCAAACAAGATTTCTGCATATTAATGAGGTGATCTTGCATATCAAGCTTGGAAAACAGTATTATTTCATTAATACATTGATTATGAGTGAAATTCATGCGTATTATTTGATGTGGCCTTGCATCTGACTGACTGAACTTGTTACCAATGTAGCAGCTACATTTCTGATCAGTTTTTGATCTAGGTTATATTTTAATCAAGGTTATTAAATTATTGAATATTATCAAGATGTTACACAAGTTTGTTCAGGATCAAGAGCCATACATATTAATGAAGTAATTATTTATCTGATTGACTTTAATGACCGAATTCTGGTTGGAGTTTGGTTCACCTTAAGCTTATATTATCTTTGTAAGACACATTTCTATAGTAAGTCAGATAAGCACATATTAATGACATACCTTGCATCTAATTGGCTGAGGTTGTTGACTTTCTTGATTCAGAGACTATATATGTCTGATCCACTTCTATACAACTCTGTAAATGGGTTGATATTAAAAAAAGTCATGGATGATTTCAATTATAAGCAGGAGTCTTTGCATATTATTTCATTATCATAGAACACATTTTTATGAGTATATGGTAAAGTAGGAAAAATAAAGATAATATGAAGTTTCTGAGAGTGTTCACCTATGTTGTGTTCTTTCATAAACCTACTTTGTGCAATGGTCTCCTGTGAAGTAATCAATACCAGTCAACCAACTTGGGCCTCTTGCTTTTAACTTAATTCAAAAATATTTTTCTTCTCATCACAGTCTTGAATTGTTGTGAATTGTCGATTCAGTTAAAAATGTAAAAATTGAGTGGTATGTTGCAGACTAAAACAAGGTACTGTCTTACAAACAAAATTTAAAAATAAGTTTCCTAGACAGCCCATTTGGGTAAATAATGACCAAATAATATACCTATCAAATGAGTGTAAATCCAGTTATGGTAATTGGTATCAATTTATTCGCAAGTACTTAAGAACCACTCCGATGGCATAGTGGTTAGAGCGTTAGCCTTGGGGGCGGGAGGTCATGGGTTCGATCCATGGCCGAGTCATACCAAAGACTTACATAAATGGTACTAACAGCTGCCTTACTTGGCGCCTAGCATTAAGAGGTTAGTGTTAGGAATGATCGGCCTGGTATCAAGATAATGTGACTGGGTGGGACATCATGCTACATGTCTGCGGCATGATGCCCCAGTGCTCGACATTACAATAAACTGCCTTACTGCAGACATCGTAGCGATATGACTGAAAAATTGTTCAAGCTACGTTAAAAAAACCTAAACAAACAAACAAACAAACAAGTACTTAGGGATTGGGCATTGTTATGGACTTGTCAAAAAAGTAAAAATATACAAAAGTATTATCTGATCAGACACGAGTTTACATTCTATTACGATGAGACCTTTTGAGAAGATGGTGGTAGTTTGCCATAATAAACTGTATCAATGGAAAAGCTATCAGCACGATAATGTCACTTTGTGTAGAATGTATTTGGACAGTTTCTATTCAGGTAACCATGTTAACCAAGTTATCCAGTTATGCCTTTCAGGGTTAACATTACCCATTATGAATATTTATCATGATGCCATTACCCCAATCCCCCAGAAAAGACAAGGGAAAAAAAGGTGTATATCATGCCGCAGACAATCATTTCACATTTTTGTTATCATTTGTCAACCATTGTCTGTGCAGACATGAAAAGTTCATTTATTACCTAAGTGGAAGTTGACGGTTATGTTACCTGTGTATGGCACTGCTTTGCAGTGATTTTTTACTGCTCATTTTGACTTTTTATCAAGAAACTTCCTATAGGATGTTTATTATTTACATTTTGTTAAAGGATTTCATATAAAGTTAGAGTCTTTTTCATTTGAAATAAAAAATATAAATCTCATACAACTTTTGGGTTTCTTGTCTCATTGGGTACCAGATGGTGCTGCGGTAACACACACACTTTACACCCCTGGAGTTGGTAGTTGGATTAAGGTTTTAACACGTTACTGATTTGTAGTTACCAACCAAACCCTGATGGGTTCCTCGCAATTCTACATCTTCCTCCAAATCGAAGACCATGTCATTTACTTTCTAAATTATTAGAGGAAGACACTCAAGTTCATATCAAACTATAAAAAAAATGAGATCATGTAACTTGAAGGATTTGCTTTACTTTGATGTCTTAAAAAACAGGCTAAATTATTTCGCTTAGAATTTGCACTTTCAATATATGTTTCAATTTCAGGTTTTGAAGTTAAGCTTGAGTTTCTTTTCTCTTTACAAAGCTTTTAGGATGCTGGTGTCATCACATCAAAATCTGTAATGACATTAAATAAATAAAGTTTAAATTGGTAATCTTAATGCCCAAATGTATTTAATTAATATGTACTCAAATCTACTGTCTGTGTCATCAAAATGGATGCGTTATTTGATTCAAATTTCCATTATCAATAATATCTTGGGCACTAACAAGTATGCAACTATACAAACTTAAATTTACATTAATTGTAGGGTGCAGTACGGCCAAGGTAAAAGTGATTAGATCTTAAGTACGTACTAATGGGAACCTCGAGACTTAAAGGACATTGAAGTTAGTTTGTGACTTTTCTGAAACCAACATTGTTTAAACAAATCCAAAAGGAAAGTCACAATGTGCTGTTTTAATAATTGTTTTTCCCCCAAAATGTCGATATCATTCCGCTACATACATCCGAGGTGCTTATTCTGGATTGACAAGAAAGGCTGACGGCGCTCTGAGGAGTAAATGCTTAGACCTGCAAGTAGGTGTCCCACTTGGATATTGTTTCACTTGTATTAATACATTAAATAATAGCATAACATTAATTTCTCTTCTAGTGTTTATACTGTTAATACAGATTCTATAATGACGTATTCAGACAAGAAAATTTAATAAATATATTACAAAGATTATTTAGAACAGGATGTTGATGATTAAAGGTCTGTAAATAGCAGTATCGCTCGAGTTGTGTTATTCCTTAAGATTGTATGTAACTTGGTCTCTGCAATTTAGTCTCTACCATCAGACTGTATTTAAAACTTAGTGTCCTTCATCAGAATGATATCACTTAGACTCACTTAAACTCATCAACCAACAGTATTCTGAATTCTTTGATTTCACAAAGTGAGGAATGCAAAAAGAATTTAAACTAATATAGGCATCCTAAAACATCCAGGTTTACATTAATAAGAATAAATTGTTTCAAGTTTTATTTCACTATTTGATTGATTGGCAGACTTATTGCAAAATTTGAACCTTCTAACCTTATTTATTTTAAAGTTTATGTCAATCCAAGTGTCAGTATGTTCTTATTTTCTATATAAAAGCTCACCCTACGATTGCTCCAGTTCACCCTACCATCGCTCCAAAGTCACTCTACGATTGCTCCAGTTCACCATACCATCGCTCCAAGGTCACCCTACGATTGCTCTAGTTCACCCTACGATCGCTCCAAGCTCACCCTATGATTGCTCCAGTTCACCCTACGATTGCCCCAAGCTCACCCTACGATCGCTCCAAGTTCACCCTACGATTGCTCAAGTTTATCCTACGATCGCTTCAAGCTCACCCTACGATTGCTCCAGCTCACCCTACGATCGCTTCAAGCTCACCCTACGATTGCTCCATTGGAAATGTAGTGTAGTTACCGATTCAAGTGACTCCTTTAACACTTACAACTATCTGAGGATGAACTAGTCAACATTAGGAACACTGCAATGTGAGTTTCTTGTGCTCAATATATGCATGTGTCCCTGGTTGTCAGGTATTTTGTTTGTGAATGAAGTTGTATGTTTAATGAGATGCATGAGAGTCAGTATTGCGGAAAGTACTGGCGTATATTTCATTCTTTCTCGTAAAGATCAAGTATAGTGAAGTTTCCAGAGCTGATCATTACTTGCAACGTGCCAAAAAATATTTAAAATAAAATAGATTTCACAGCAAAAACTTTAACATATTATGATTATGACTAGGTGACATTCACAGATGAGCTAATGAATAATTATTGTTAATGAAAGTATATCTGTTGTTTGTCCCCCCAAGAAAGTTTATGGTGTACCTTGAGAATTGTGGTATCAGGGAGATGTTTGCTTTCACGTCCGCGGTAATAGTATATAAAGAGAAGTACGCGTCAGTCTGGATATGTCAAAGTATTCCAAATTGAATAGCATACTTTGTATGCAGTAAAGCCCATGGGGATGTGGCACCATTCCTTCCCCACGGGATTAATTAAATAGTCAGCTTTGCTGACATTAAACAGTGCCAAATGTCTCTGAGTAGACGAGCGCACTTTAATTAAACTTCAGTTCAGTTCAGTCATAAACTGCTACAATTGTAATACCCCAGAAGATTTACAACACATCTTCAACAAAATATAGTAGCCCCTTACACATACCCAGAAATGATTCAAAATAACAACATTAACATACTAGGCACTCATAGGAACATAATAGAATATCTTAAAATAACAGGGTTAATAGAAAAAAATATAAAAAGTACCCCCCCCCCCTCCTAAAATAGACCCAAAATACAAAATTGGGAAATAGGATACATTATATAACACACTATAAGTAATTAACCCCTCCAGGACCAGATATAAACAAGATAGGATAAATAAGGGAATTATTCTCCAACAAAAGCCACATTATGGAATGGAAGCACCTAGTAACGGTCAGTGGATTGGTGTCGATTTATCGAACCCACCTACACTACCCTGGGCCTATCAAACACATCACCGTGACCTAAGTGACCAAACCAAAAATTAAGGGGCCAGTAACCCATGAATCCAAAAATGGGAGAAAAAAAAAAGATAACTAGCTCGAATATACAAAGAACAAGCTATCCAAATGGAGAATTAAATAACATCAGTAGTTCATAACATCTAGGATAAAGCATAAATTTTGAATAGCTAACAAAATCTATTAAGAATAAACAGGGGTGGCTAACGATCTCATCAGACTAAGGCGTAATCAGCAGGAGACGAATTAGTCAGGACTAACACCTCTACAACTATCTCTATAAACTTTTTTCCCTATATACAGCCTCGTTGTTGCATCAAAAGTTAACCAATAGAATACCAATTAGAGATACGTACCACAAAAGTAAATTACTATACGTGCACTGAGACCAGTACAAAATAAATTTTTAAACCCATATTAGGGCTCCAACTTAGAAATTATAAGGTAGTCTAAAAGACCAAAGACTATCGGGCCCCACGACAACAAGGTCACAACTCAATCTCCAGATACATCAACGATGCAATACCCCAACTAGATATAATAAAGTATTCAAACAGTCCAAGACTATCAGGCCCAGCAGCACAAGGCTGCATCTAAAACTAAAGTGTTAGGATTGATTTTTTAGTAAAATTAATAAGATTACTATTTTCTTTAAATTGTATTATTAAAGTAATGTTTTATTCATTTATAGCAAAAAGTTGGCAAAGAAAACCATTAGCTATACGAATGTACATTATTATGTGGAAATAGGTTATGAAGCAAAAATCAGTCAGCCCCTAAGTCTTATCAGTAAAACATAGAACAAGCTTCCGTGCTGACGTAAATACAGAATGGTTCTTAACTAATGATGGACAGTCGTTTCTACACAATGGTTCTTATCTAAAGACTGACAGACATTACAGCTGGCTTAATATTTTAACATGTTCCTGGTTTAGAAAATTTAAGGAATTATCATGTTTGGACCTAACTAATGCCAAACGAATATAGATAAACTACAAATCTGAGTTGTACCTTATGTCAGATGACGTCAAATTAAGCCGGTTTTGACCGGGAGAAACTAACCCTTACCTGAAAATCGCGGAAATATTTTCTCGTCGATGCCTTAAAACCTAACACAAGATGCGTATAAATAGACCGCGCATTATAGGGTCAGGTCAGTTCCTATCGACGAGGAAATAGATCTTCGCCTTATCATTTCAGGTATAACAATTGTATATGTTGTAACTTCTTTAGGAATAAGTACTTTTAATGTTGAGATTTTAATAGTAACATTGTTATGTTAGCAAAATTGTTCACTTAATACTTTTATTTATAATATATTGTAACGGAATGTTTAAATGTTCTAAAGGATTCATATTTAATTATATTTATGTAATTTTTATTGTAAAGGTTGAATTCGCTACCAACTTCATGTTTTGATATAATGATTGAAATAAAGTATTCTTTAAGTAAGAAAGAATATTATCTAGCAATATATTTTAAATCTATATTCTATTTTAAAATAAGTAAAATGCATTTCTTTAAATTAATTGTTACACTAATTATGGTCATTACATTTTTATATCTTGGCTATCTTGAAATTTATTGAGAATTAACTATTTGTATAATATTCTAAAATGCAAAAGTTATACGAATAAATGTAGTTGGAAAGCTTGAAAAAAGGAAAATATAATATGTATTGCATGAACTTTTATTATAAAGTTTTTAGATGTGTTCTAGAATGTAATCAATATATGTGTGTTCATTAATTAAATAAAGTCAGTTCCTATTGACGAGGAAATAGATCTTCGCCTTATCATTTCAGATGTAGCTGATTTATCATCGTGGCGGCACGCGTTTAAGAGAGCCTTCTCTCTTTCTCTTTCTCTCTCAAAGATGTAGCCGTATCTACACTGTTATGAGTGACTCTTTCTTTTGAGAGAGTTATTTCATAAACGTTATGGAGAAGATTCTTTGTAAAAATAACATTAGTGGACTAACATCTTCATAAAGTTTTCCGTACCAGCAAGAGTCTCATACGATTCCGTACCTGATTCCCTAGACATTCCATCATCATGTGACATCCTTTATCTAGGAACTCATCCTTTCTCTTCTTACTATCTTCCTGAGTTCCCAGCATGTGTTTATGAGTTTGATCTATAGAACATTCCGGCCAAACATCTCATAAAAGTTGGTGGAGACATTTCAGCTTCGATTCCGTACCTTTCCCCAAGGCATTTCCATCGTCGGGTGACATTTTTTTATCCGGAACTCATTTTTCTCTTCTTCCTATCATCCTGAGTTGACATTCCAACAAAAACATCATGAATAAAGGTGTCACACGTATAACTATAATCCATGGGAGAGACTCGCACCAACATCTTTGCTATCACGAGATATTACGCCGTCAGCTACACTACGTGAACTCAGGGATGACAGAACAACTCTTCTGTGATTTTCGTATTTTTTCGCCCACACGAAGGGTCAGTTCTAAGACATCAGCGCCAATATCATCACATGGGAATAACAACAAGAACAACTAAGACGTTTACCAGCATACCATGCTTATCGCCGATGAGAATTCTTCTTGTAGTATCGCTTGAAACATCCCACATGTCGAATGTACATATACCTAGTCCAGAGCCGAAATCAAGCTCCCTGCAATTTAGACTGAAATACACCTATCCATGCCTTAAACAGAACTTTCCGTGGACATAACAGCAACATCTCCGCCAGACTCAGAGTCAACGACAGCAGCATTGACAGTGACTTGAACTTTTTACAGTTTGAACTCTTTCATTATTACAGACAATACGTGTATTGTTTACTATTTCTTTCATATACAATTCATTCATAGGAAGAATATTTCTGGACTATAGTAATTCATACACAGGTATGTTTTTTGCTCTATCTTATTTTGTTCTTATAATACAAATATTATAAGGTTAATGCGTTAATTGATATTCCTAAAGAACTGATCTAATTTTTGCTGTATTCTTATGTAGTAACATAATTATTGATTATATCTTCTACAGTAACATTCATCACAGTTGTAATGTTTTGCCTACAGAGCTTGAATGAAACAACTGACGTTTCTTGTATCCTTTGCCTACTCTATCAAAAACCCTGTTCGTACTGAAATCTTAAACTATCGTATACATGATACGCTAACAGCACATTCAACATAGTATTACCGTATTTACCTATCTGAGGGAGAATTGTAAATTCCGCCTAGCCGTCTCGAACTTTTTGACTTCAGATGTTTTTTGTTTGTCATCCAAATGGTTCGACAATGTTTTAGAGGTTTTTCTCTCACAATTATCATACCATTGTATGAATGTCTGTACCTTATGGTACGTACTATAGGAACGGCTATAATGCCTACCTATCAGCCAGTTAGAAGAGGTGATTTCCTTCACTGGTTTTGCAACATCCATTGATGTTGACTAAAATGTATGTTGAAATGATATAAAATAGTCAAAGTGTCCGAGTGATTACTCGAATCCGAGTTAACGTAATGCATAGCTCTCACGATATGAGCAGCTATTGGCCTACATACGGCCAGCCTCTGGATATGTTCATTGTTCTTAGGTTAATTCAAAGGCGATACGTATTTTATACACGCACAGGTCAAAGTTGATTGCAAGTGAACATACGTCATGGTTATTGAGGCTAGAACAACATTAAATTGTCAGTTCCTAACTCTTGATTAATACTAAATTTTTACGCCATCTTTATTGCATCCATTCTTACTTCAAAGCTACTGGTAATTCTTTGTGGAACTAGGAAGATCATCTCAATATCGGCTTACTAGCATTATTCATACGAACAAGAATTCTTTCATTACACTTGGCTGAACCAATCTATTAACGTAGTCTCCCATACATATGTTCTGCTGATGTTATGCAAATAAATATAAAAGAGACGAAGAGAGAAAAGAAGAAGAAAAAAAGAAAAAATTATAAAAAAATTGTAAAATAAAATAGAAAAAGAAAAATAAAGATACCAAGAACTGCATGCTACTATTTTGTGTTACAATCGTCTGACAAGACTAGTTTATATGTAGGATTTGTAGAATTTTATATTGTAAAGCTGTTTAAGTTACGTAAACTTTTAATTTTTATCTAATGTCGTACCACGTTACGTTACTGTATTTTATGAAGGTATTCAATGTTGCTAAGTTTCTTCCATTGTTTTGGGTAATTGTATCACGAATTTTGCATTATACTCTTTATTGTAATTTCTTTTTGCAATTTGACTGAGTATTGTGTAATACACTTCTCATTGTGTTTTGGGGGGGGGGGAATTTTATCAAATATTTTGCATTGTACTGTACTTTTTGAATTTGACTGAGTATTTTGCAATGTACTTTCTCATTGTATCTTTTATACTTTACCTGGTATTTTGCAATATATTTGTCAGTGTTTACATTGTATCTTTGAACTTTGCGAAAGTGTCTCGCAATGTTCCTTTATCATTGTATTTTGGATCTTTCACCTTTTATCTTGTTTTGATGAATGAAATTGATTTTTCTTTTCGAGCCTCGAGGACTCGGCTCAAATAAATCAGAGGGTATTGTTAGGATTGATTTTTTAGTAAAATTAATAAGATTACTATTTTCTTTAAATTGTATTATTAAAGTAAAGTTTTATTCATTTATAGCAAAAAGTTGGCAAAGAAAACCATTAGCTATACGAATGTACATTATTGTGTGGAAATAGGTTATGAAGCAAAAATCAGTCAGCCCCTAAGTCTTATCAGTAAAACATAGAACAAGCTTCCGTGCTGACGTCAATACAGAATGGTTCTTAACTAATGATGGACAGTCGTTTCTACAAAATGGTTCTTATCTAAAGATTGACAGACATTACAGCTGGCTTAATATTTTAACTTCTTTAGGAATAAGTACTTTTAATGTTGAGATTTTAATAGTAACATTGTTATGTTAGCAACATTGTTCACTTAATACTTTTATTTATAATATATTGTAACGGAATGTTTAAATGTTCTAAAGGATTCATATTTAATTATATTTATGTAATTTTTATTGTAAAGGTTGAATTCGCTACCAACTTCATGTTTTGATATAATGATTGAAATAAAGTATTCTTTAAGTAAGAAAGAATATTATCTAGCAATATATTTTAAATCTATATTCTATTTTAAAATAAGTAAAATGCATTTCTTTAAATTAATTGTTACACTAATTATGGTCATTACATTTTTATATCTTGGCTATCTTGAAATTTATTGAGAATTAACTATTTGTATAATATTCTAAAATGCAAAAGTTATACGAATAAATGTAGTTGGAAAGCTTGAAAAAAGGAAAATATAATATGTATTGCAGAACTTTTATTATAAAGTTTTTAGATGTGTTCTAGAATGTAGTCAATATATGTGTGTTCATTAATTAAATAAAGTCAGTTCCTATCGACGAGGAAATAGATCTTCGCCTTATCATTTCAGATGTAGCTGAATTATCATCATGGCGGCACGTGTTTAAGAGAGCCTTCTCTCTTTCTCTCTCTCTCTCAAAGATGTAGCCGTATCTACACCGTTATGAGTGACTCTTTCTTTTGAGAGAGTTATTTCATAAACGTTATGGAGAAGATTCTTTGAAAAAATGACATTAGTTGACTAACATCTTCATAAAGTTTTCCGTACCAGCAAGAGTCTCATACGATTCCGTACCTGATTCCCTAGACATTCCATCATCATGTGACATCCTTTATCTAGGAACTCATCCTTTCTCTTCTTACTATCTTCCTGAGTTCCCAGCATGTGTTTATGAGATCGATCTATAGAACATTCCAGCCAAAGTTCTCATAAAAAAGTATAGGACCTAGGGCCCAAAATAATGAATACAAGGTGACCCAAAACCCCAAGGTCATCAGACACAGCAGCACAATGCTGCACCGAAGAATACAATTAGGCAATACTTAACCACTCAACTTAAGAAATATAAGGTGGTATCGAACCTCGATCCATCAGGGTAGCGGAACAAATAAACCGCAAAATTAGGCTGTAATACGGGGCTGTATACGCTTTAGATTCAAAACAGCACAGAGTCTATCAAATTTAATAGGGAAAGCTTTAGACCAAGATACCCTGGAGAAAGAACGCAGCACTGACCGACTTACGCGCCAACTTTGCCGAGCCACCTTTCCACCTTTTCCACTGCCGAACACCACCAAAAATCACACGTGCAGAGCACGTCCTTTTCCAACACAGCGGTATTGAATGAATAAGAGTGAGTATGTGCTGGGTCTATTCCCACTCACCCCGGCCTACCATTCACATCGATAGTTGCTAAATAGCGAATATGATCTGACGGCCTAATCAATTAGTGTTCTGTGAACACATAAAAGCCTGAGGGAGGCGGTACCATTCCCACCCTCAGGAAAAATCAAATAACCAGCCTTTGCTGGATAAAACAGCGCTAAATGACTCACCGTGGCCGAAGCACTTAAATTTCAACCCACCCACCCCAGTCTGGATATACACTGTTGATTGGTCAACACGTAACAAGATGAGTAGACTACAAAAAACTGATTGAACTCCAGATGCATCTGGAAAATGCTTGTCGCCTCCGACACGAGCTAGCAATGGAGGCTAAAGAATACAATTTAGAGGAGGAGGAGGAGAAGGAGAAAGAAAAAGGAATCATTCTTCTGATGAGGTCCATTTGTCATGTACGACCTGTTGTGGTATCACCCTTACGGAACCTGGTCGAAGTCCCTCAGACAGAAAATTCGGACTTGGAGCTGGAGGGGGAGCATTAACCAGCTGCATCTTGAGTTTTAAAAAAAATCCCAGCCCTTTTCATGGCTAACCAAATCTTTAGAAAAGATACTATTCAATTTGCATTTTGCTATGAGAGTGGAGTAGTGTGATTATAAATACTCACACTTTTCCTGATATGTGTGTATGTGTGTGTGTGTGATTTTGCTTTTTCTTCCCGTGTGTCTATAATATATTTGTGTGGTTTTTCTCCTTCCCTTCTGTGTGAATAGTAGAGTTTTTGATTTTTCGATATTATATTTGTGGTTTGTTTGTTTTTATCTCTCTACTGTGTTGATAGGATATTAGTGGTTTGTTTAACCTCCCTTATGTGTGGATAGTAGGTATTGAGGTTTTTGATAGTACAGTTGTGGTCTGTTTTCCATCCCTTCCATATGGAAATTATATGTGTTTTGTCTTCCCTCCCTTCTGTTTGGATAGTATATGTGTGGCTTGTTTTCCATCCCTTCTGTTTGGATAGTAGATATTGAGGATTTTGATAGTATATTTGTGGTCTGTTTTTCCCTCTCTTCTTTGTGGACAGTTTATGTGTGGTTTGCTTTCGTTCCCTCCAAAGATCCTTTTCAGGGCCACTCATAGGTCTCGAAAAGATTTACTCTCCTTGCCTCAACCTACAAACTAATATCGTGTGAAATCTTTCTCCATGTACGTATGTATGTATGTATGTATGTATGTATGTATGTATGTATGTATGTATGTATGTATGTATGTATGTATGTATGTATGTATGTATGTATGTATGTATGTATGTATGTATGTATGTATGTATGTATGTACGTGTTCTATCACTCTATACATATTGGGATTATATCTCTGCTCCGCATTGAGGTTAACCCTGTGCACACCTGTTCCTACCATTGTTGCAACATTGTAACCAATCTTCAGTTTCCTGACGTCGCTTCACCTCTTCATTCATACTGTTCCTATACAGCCACTCCACTTTCCCTTGACGCTAGACAGTCCCATATAGAGGGGTCGTAATGTATTTTCCCATTGACGCTAGACAGTCCCATATAGAGGGGTCGTAATGTATTTTCCTATTGACGCCAGGGTATCCCACTATACTGCTGACAAGGCTACATTTCCTTGAAATATGTGACATCATTTTGTTATATACAAACAATACATTTTAAATAGTACAAGGAACCCAATCAATTTTTAGAACATCATGAGAAAGTTAAGTAACTGACTTGACTGTGACATACTTCAGTCTACGTACGTAAGTCAACAATTAGTATTACCTCATCGTAAAATCGCATTTCATATACATCCCCAAATTGAAACAAATTTTGCCACATACATATCCAGAAAAACAAATAAACTTTGTATGGTCCATATAAAAGAGTGCTTTCAAAAGAATAAATCATCGACTATTTAAAACATTAGATGTGTGCTGAAAATGTAAGATATATATAATAAATCATCGACTGTATTTAGAACATTCCATGTGTGCTGAAAATGTAAGATATATAGAAGGATATTGTTCCTTTCTTCATAAGACAGGTAGTTAATTGAATTTAGCTACGTGTGACTCGTGTCACATGACTCGTGTCTGGGACCAATGTATATGTTTGTTATGAGGGAGTGCGCGAGGGAGTGATCGATCGATGTGCATGATTCCCTTACTTCACGAGTATTAATATTCCACGTATTACTAACAAAAAGCTTCTGGCATTCCGACTCTAGTTCTTGAGATAGACAAGACATTAAGCAGTACGAGTCGTGAAGATGAGAAGCACGTGGCTATCACGCAAATGATTGAATATAATTTGGAAAAAGTATACCCTTCGAGACTGGTAAGGTATCATTTGTGTTTTTTCTGTGATACAATTATAAATGCCGGTGTGTAATTTGTGTATTGTATTTGTCTTGTATTCTAAGTATGCGCTTTGTTTTGTTTTAGGTAAATTTCGTACCATTTCATCTCACAATAAAACCCACAATCGACAAGTGAGTGTTATCATTTCAATCCTAAATGAGACCGAGCTCACATACGTTATATAGGGAATGACCTCCCTCGATATTATGACCCGGTGTGTGTGAAAGATATAATATTAACGGAGAACTGGGCAAGATTATTGGAAATAAATAATGCAATACGAGCCCCCTTAGACAAGACAAATAACACATTTAGTGATACAAATAGTGGCAATTTTAATTCAACTTAAATGACATCAACGTGATTTAATAACAGTGTCTAATGTGGATTTATTACATCAACATAACGAGTGGTGAAAAGAGCACAATGTCCGTGACTGATTGTCTCACGTTCCACTCGACTGTTCCAATGTTCCTATTTCATAGTCTTCCGTTTCTGACTGCCTCGTTCTTCTTGGACTTGCTAGATTTTATTATATACTGTCACATTCCCTATTTGGATCTCACTCGTCACTTCTCCATTTTCTTTCTTTTTCTTTCGGACTCTGTCTGCAAACTGAGTCTCCTCTCCCTCGGAAAACTGCATGCCTAAATGCTGTTAACTTTAGAACTTGTGCATTCCGCACTAAACCATGTCATTGTCACAAGACAGACACCTGGTCCCTTCCTTGTTTAATGAGGAAAGCACTATTCTTTTCTAGGACTTCCCTCAGAGCCAACTCTCTCTCTCTCTCTCTCTCTCTCTCTCTCTCTCTCTCTCTCTCTCTCTCTCTCTCTCTCTCAGGAGATTTCGGACTCAAACCCGTTTTAAGATATCCGGTCATTTTCATTGAATCGGAACACTGGCCCCTTTGAATTGTTAACACTGATATGAAAGAAATTAAGAATTAAGGTCGAAATGATCCTTCCCAAATACTCCCCATGCCTACATTATAATAAAATCTCAATGCTCAGTGCATTCAACTTTAAGGTTCACTGCTTAAACGATACTTCAGATATGTTACGATGTCATTCTCAAACAATGCGTTTTATGAAGCCTTTCAATTTGGCATATGTTCAATGGTTTTAACTCCCCGGCGTTATTTTCAATTGCAGCAAGAAATGAGTGAAAATATACCATTCCAATCGACAATGGTTCTGGGCAGAACCTATGACTTAAGAAACAATAAATCTGGACGGGACATTTTTCCGGAGACGTGTATATCCAATCAACAAACTACGGAAATATCTTCATTAATGATCAAATATCAAGTAATCAAGAGCTGTTCTGATGTGAAAAGTTTGCTTGACGTTTCGGGAGATATATCTTTGAAAGTAAAAGCTGGGATTCTGAAAGTCCAGGGATTTGGGTCATATCTCTCGGAAAACAGATCTGAGGAGAATATGTTAGAAATTATGGCCGTAGCTCACGCGGAAACGGTGAGTTCATATTAGACAACTGTTACTCCCAATAACTCTAAATACGAACAGTAGATAAATCAAACTTGAAATTTAAATTCAAATTTACCATAGCAGTTAACAGAAATATAAAGTCAAATTGAGTTAAACATTCACCATTGTTCAATTTCATAGCAAGCAAACTATCATCCCGCCTTTTTAATCTAATACAGGGGATAAGACATTGCATTTTGAAATAAAATGACCAATTTAACTAGTATACTATGAAATTTTGCTTAAGTTTTTTTTTTTTAATTATTTGACTATTATTAGTTAAACAATGTTTTGTTGACAGGTATCTACAACACTGATGAACCCACATCCATATGAAAACTGGAAAACGAACCCACAGGGCACCCATTACATTCGCTCAATCTTCTATGGAGGAGACTTAATCATCAGTATCCGTATCGTTGCATCTAACTCTAAACACCTCGAAGAAATAAAGGCAAAAGTTGACTCAAAGCTACAAGTCCACGGCATCATCGATGCTGAGGCCCAAGCAAATTTTACAAAAATTGAACAGGACCTGAAAGAGAGTTCAAAAATAAACTTCAGCTATTATTGCACCGCACAATGTACAGAAATTCCAAAAGATGTTGAGAGCATGATGAAGGCTTTGGGTGATTTCCAAAATCAACTGAAAACGGTAAACAAAGGAAAGGGATCGCCTCTTAGATGTGAATTGGTTCCATTGTCCCATCTTGATCCTGATTTTCCCACCATTTCGCGTCACACAGGTCTTGAGATTCAGCTTGGTGAATTCGAAGAAATCTATGACGAAATCCTGCAGGCAAAAAGCATGCTGAAGACGAAGTTAGCTGCTGTGACGTATATGACACAGGAAGAACGTGAAATAGGTGATGAATTAGAGAAAAGAATTGACGATATGAAGTCATGTTTCAACAAAGTTATTTCAGCATTGGATGTCACGACTACTGGGGATCATATTCAGCAAGCTGTTGACTATTACCGTAAAAATAAAAAATTTGGAGGCTTCAGGGCCGAAGTAAAAATGTTCTTCAAAGACGATCAGCCACATATATCAGTAAGCATACTATTCTTACGTTTAGACTTAAAAACATGTATGCATTTAAAATCCGGCATTGATCAGATTGTTTGTAAAGCAAGATATCCCGATCAGATTATTTGTAAAGCAGGATATCCCGATCAGATTATTTGTAAAGCAAGATATCCCGATCAGATTGTTTGTAAAGCAAGATATTTCATCTGTTAATTAAACCTGAAGAAAAGCAAACGATTTATTTTCAATAATATAAATGTACGAGAAAACGGTAAAGTATTTCATTTTCGCATATTACAAGCCGATTTAATTATTTTCTTTTGCTCAGACAAGTACTTCGGGAACGCCTGTCAAAGACCTCCCACCTGGTGATCCTCTAAGCATTATCCTTGTAGGAATGACTGGCCATGGAAAAAGCGCAACTGCAAACAGCATCTTTGGTAACTATAAATTCGAGACGCGTATGGGATGTGAATCTGTATCGACCAGCTGTCAGATGGAAACTGGTATCATAGGTGGAAGAGAAATTTGTTTAGTAGATACACCAGGGTCTATATACAGCAAGTCCATTTTTGAGGGAGCAAATACATTAGGGACTGCTATCACATGCCGACCTGAGGGATTCCATGCTTTTCTTTTTGTCTTTAGCATAGATACCAGAATTAGAGAGGAGGACAAAACCGCGATTATGATGCTGAAAAAGAAGTTTGGAGATGGTATTCTGGCTAAGTGTGGTGTGTTTATTTTTACGCATGGGGACAGTTTCAAGAGAAACATGAAGAAGATCAAACGGGATACAACTTTTTTTGAGCACATCACATCTCAGGGAGGATATATAGAAACTGTTTTGAAGGAATGTAGCTACCGCTGTGCTCTTATCGACAATATGGAAGATGATTCTGGAATTTTGAGGGAACAGGTTATCCATATAGTTACAATGATAGACACACTTGTCAAAAACAATGGGGGTAAAACATATAAATGGTGGAGCTTAAATAAGTAGTGGAAGAAACGAGATAAGGAGGATGAAACGATTGAACTTGAAAACAGACAAACAATAAGAAAAGGCATTAACAGACAAAGAAAGAGACCGAAATACAAACATAATCATCATAAAGAATATCTAAAGACCAATGTATATGGGATATACTTATGTGTCTAGATATATTTGGTTTGCCAAATGGAGATATGTAAATTCACCTTATGTGTAGTGCATCTGTTTCCATCACGTATTTCCATGAAATGTATTTTACACACCAGGTTAGATATCCATAAAATGTATTTTACACACGAGGCTAGATATCCATGAAATGTATTTTACACACCAGACTAGATATCCATGAAGTGTATTCTACACATCAGGCTAGATATCCATGAAATGTATTTTACACACCAGACTAGATATCCATGAAGTGTATTCTACACATCAGGCTAGATATCCATGAAATGTATTTTACACACCAGGCTAGATATCCATGAAGTGTATTCTACACATCAGGCTAGATATCCATGAAGTGTATTCTACACATCAGGCTAGATATCCATGAATGTATTTTACAAACCAGGCTAGATATCCATGAAATGTATTTTACAAATCAAGCTAGATATCCATGAAATGTATGTTACTCATCAAGCTAGATATCCATAAAATGTATTTTACACACCAGGCTCGATAATCCTTGAAATGTATTTCACACATCAGGCTAGATATCCATGAAGTGCATTTTACACATCAGGTTAGATGTACATGAAATGTATTTTACACACCAGGCTAGATATCCATGAAATGTATTTTACACACCAGGATAGATATCCATGAAATGTATTTTACACACCAGGCTAGATATCTGAGAAATGTATTTTACACACCAGACTAGATATCCATGAAGTGTATTCTACACATCAGGCTAGATATCCATGAAATGTATTTTAGACACCATACTAGATATCAATGAAATGTATTTTACACACCAGGCTAGATATCCATGAAGTGTATTCTACACATCAGGCTAGATATCCATGAAGTGTATTCTACACATCAGGCTAGATATCCATGAAATGTATTTTACACACCAAGCTAGATATCCATGAAGTGTATTCTACACATCAGGCTAGATATCCATGAAGTGTATTCTACACATCAGGCTAGATATCCATGAATGTATTTTACACACCAGGCTAGATATTCATGAAATGTATTTTACACACCAGATTACATATCCATGAAATGTATTTTACACACCAGGCTAGATATCTGAGAAATGTATTTTACACACCAGACTAGATATCCATGAAGTGTATTCTACACATCAGGCTAGATATCCATGAAATGTATTTTACACACCAGACTAGATATCCATGAAATGTATTTTACACACCAGGCTAGATATCCATGAAGTGTATTTTACACATCAGGTTAGATATCCATGAAATGTATTTTACACATCAAGCTAGATATCCATGAAGTGTATTTTACACATCAGGTTAGATATCCATGAAATGTATTTTACAAACCAGACTAGATATCCATGAAATGTATTTTACACATCAAGCTAGATATCCATGAAATGTATTTTACACATCAAGCTAGATATCCATGAAATGTATTTTACACACCAGGCTAGATATCTATTAAATGTATTTTAGACACCATACTAGATATCAATGAAATGTGTTTTACACACCAGGCTAGATATCCATGAAGTGTATTCTACACATCAGGTTAGATATCCATGAAATGTATTTTACACATCAGGTTAGATATCCATGAAATGTATTTTACAAACCAGACTAGATATCCATGAAGTGTATTCTACACATCAGGCTAGATATCCATGAAATGTATTTTACACACCAGACTAGATATCCATGAAGTGTATTTTACACATCAGGTTAGATATCCATGAAGTGTATTCTACACATCAGGCTAGATATCCATGAAGTGTATTCTACACATCAGGCTAGATATCCATGAAATGTATTTTAGACACCATACTAGATATCCATGAAGTGTATTCTACACATCAGGTTACATATCCATGAAATGTATTTTACAAACCAGGCTAGATATCCATGTAGTGTATTTTACACATCAAGCTAGATATCTATTAAATGTATTTTACAAATCAGGCTAGATATCCATGAAATGTATTTTACACAACAGACTAGATATACATTTAGTATATTTTACACATCAGACTAGATATCCATGAAATGTATTTTACACACCAGGCTAGATATCCATGAAATGTATTTTACACACCAGGCTAGATATCCATGAAAATTGCATTTTAACGCCAGGCTAGATATCCATGAAAATTTCATTTTAACGCCAGGCTAGATATCCATGAAAATTGCATTTTAACGCCAGGCTAGATATCCATGAAAATTGCATTTTAACGCCAGGCTAGATATTCATTAAATGTATTTTACTCATCAGGCTAGATATCCATGAAGTGCATTTTACACACCAGCACACCAGGCAGATATCCATGAAGTGTATTTTACACATCAGGCTAGATATCCATGAAATGTATTTTACTCATCAGGTTTGATATCCATGAAATGTATTTTACACATCAAGCTAGATATCCATGAAAATTTGCATTTCAGCACCAGGCTAGATATCACAATGTGCAGTTGGTTATTTTCACAACTCTTTGGTTTTAAGAAATCTGAAACAATTATACAATTACAATATTAACATAAAACTGATGTAAACTATACACATAATCTAATTGATACAAAACTTAAGAAGTTGTACATTTTAATATGTCCAACTAAATTTGTGGGAAATATAGAAACTTCATCCATCTGTCAATCTCATTTACCCTTTGAGATTAATCCATATATCTAATTATTGACCATGAATCAATGTTTCAAACAGACTTATGACATATATCTAATTAATCAATGTTTCTATCAGTCTTATGACATATATCTAATTAATCAATGTTTCTATCAGTCTTATGACATATATCTAATTAATCAATGTTTCTATCAGACTTATGACATATATCTAATTATTGAGATTAAAACATGAATCAATGTTTCTATCAGACTTATGACAAATATCTAATTATTGAGCCAGGTGTGCCATTTTTTTTGGTTACTATTCTATGTTTCAATATTTTTTATGTGTTTGTCAGCATTTATATTTTCATTTTGAGGGTCAAACTTAGTGTAAATTTTAGTCAAACACTCTTTCACAATAAGATATGGTTTTCATTTCCATACCTTAACATGAGAAGAACCTAATTAACACTTTAATATATCAAATATAATAGTGCTCTATTTATTCAAACAAAAGACCAATCAGAACATCCTTGTATCTTTTCGAATCAAGTTGAGAAACTGACTCTTCTAAAGAGGCTGAGAGGTGATGAATGTAATGTTTCCAATCTGTGATATTTTTTGGGTCATTTGAATATCTGGCATGATTTCAGAGAGAGCTTTTGCGAAAAAAAAAGTATGCCATGTGGCATCTGTGATTATACATTATCTAGTAGTTGTAATGCCCAATAGGTGATGACACATCATAAGGCTGATGTGACATCAAATATATGATGACATATCATCAGGCTGTTGTGACATCAAATATATGATGAGACATCATCAGGCTGTTGTGACATCAAATATATGATGAGACATCATCAGGCTGTTGTGGCATCAAATATATGATAACACATCATCAGGCTGTTGTGACATCAAATATATGATAACACATCATCAGGCTGTTGTGACATCAAATATATGATAACACATCATCAGGCTGTTGTGACATCAAATATATGATAACACATCATCAGGATGTTGTGACATCAAATATATGATAACACATCATCAGGCTGTTGTGACATCAAATATATGATAACACATCATCAGGCTGTTGTGACATCAAATATATAACACATCATCAGGCTGTTGTGAAATCAAATGTGATTTCAGATTGTTGTGACATCAAATAGGTGATTACACTTTGTCATTGTGACATCAGATATGTGATGACACTTGTTACGTGCTTAGGCTCGAATAAGCAGCAACACAGAAAGAGTGAAAACTAACAAGCTTGTATAACTTTAACAATAAATTTATTAAGTACAATTATTTAAATAAAACAATTGAACTTACAGTTTTAGAGAATCAAATCCAACAAATATAGAATTCACAAAATAATCCACTAATGGAATTTCAAGTCCTGATAAATAAATGTTCTAATAGTTCCAGGTTCGAATCTTGACAATGTAATCCAAAATGGCTGACAATGTCACGTGATGCAGTTCTTGTTTAATTTATCATCCACATGAATTATGAGCACATGTTTTCTCCTCCAAATAGATAATAAATCCTCTTTCTTCAATGTATTGACACAAAGTCCAAAACAAGAATAATAAAAATTATAACTCAAACATGAATTACACAACCAATAACTTACAGCCCAAAGATTCTACTACTAAAGTTAGCTTCTAAAACACAGCTATATATATTGTTTTTCTGAAGTAAACAAGAGGAATCATGTGAGTCTGGAAGGTCATGGAAAGAACTACCTTCACCAAGTCACATGCTTAAAGAATGAACTAGAAGAATAAATCAGCCACTAATAAAATGCTGTCCCCGAAACCAACCAATAGAATTGAAGACTTGTTGACAATGTCTAAAGCAAGGTCAGATATTGAGGTAACCAAGCCAAGGTCAGCCTGTTTACCAGAAAAGTCCAGGTCAAGTGAATTTTCTAGAAAAATTTCCCATTTAATGAATAATAAATCCTAAATGACAATTTTGGATCCAATAATTAAAAATAAATAAAATTAAATCCAATAGCCGTAACACCTTCCCCCATTAAATAAAAAGAAAGGTTTATATGATAAAACTTTCTTTTTATTACAAACCAATTTACATCTGAAATTAAAAATTATACAATATAATGAATTATACACGGGAAAGAGTGTATACAATTATATTATCAAGAAATAGCCTCAAATTTTTAACTTGTCCATGTCCCACAAAGTGTCCTAGGAAAACACACAAGCACAGCAGAACTCACTTTTAGACAAATTAATTGTCAAACATACATTAGTGAGTCTGTTAAAGAATTATCGAATTGTTGCTAGATGTTCTCTCTAGGTGTCGTTGTAAATGATGACGTCACAAATCTCTAGACCAGAGATGAACATTTTTATGAGACGTTGAAATGGACTTTCTTTATATTGGTAGAGTCCTTTTGGAGTCGCAATGTCGAGTTTTCCTTTGCTCTTTCCGTAGTGGAATCTGTCAAAATCCTTTCAGAAGGTCAGAATTTGGTGACGTACTTGGCATTCCCAATTTTATCAATAGAATAGTCACTTCTTGTTAATGGGAATGAATCTGTTTTTGTCACTCTGTTCACCTTCCTATAATCAATACACATACGGAGAGTTTTATCTGGTTTAGGAACAAATATGCATAGTGAACTCCAATCACTTTTACTGGGCTTGATAAAATCATTCTTCAGCAAATACTGAATTTCCTTTTTCAAGTATTCCTGTTTGAGTGGACTCGTCCATCATGGAATTCTCAATCTCAACGTCATGAAAATTTTTGTTTGTCCTCGTAAGAATATCTGGACATAAATGCTCATATAATAATAACTTTCAATTCATTTCTTTCTTGCACTTGCAACTGTGAAAGTTTCTGGTCCAGATTTGTTTATAATTTCTGAATTCCAACAATTCGTCGCTCCAATATCAGTAGAATCCAACGATATTTCTTCACCGAGTAGGACAGGTAATAAATTAATTACATATTTAACATTACTATTTCTTTCAATATACTGGTACTCCTATAATTAATTTAGATCCCAGGAGCACTAATACTATAATTTAACTAATTCATTTTCTTCTTAACTTTGTAAGGGCCATAATATCTAATTTGAAGAAAAGTAAGAAGAATGAACAAGAGTAACATAACTCCATTATCAGACTCAAAAGTTCTCTCCCTTTCAGTTCTATCAAACCTTACTTTCATTTTTAACTTCAATTGATTATTTGACTTGGTCTTGGGTAAGGAATCCACACAATCTACCATAATTCCACTGAATGTTTCATCAAACGTAGGAATAGGTTGCAGATGAGCCTTACGTATCTTCTGATTGGGTTTTCCTACCATTTGACAAGCATGACAAGATCTACAATATTTGACAACATCACTTTTGATTTCTGGCCAATAGAAGTGAGTCGAGATCTTGTGATACATTTTATTAATCCCTAAATGACCAGCCAAAGGAGTTTCATGGGCCAGATTAAGTATTTCCCGTCTGTAAGGTTTTGGAACTACTATTTGATAGTTCACTGACCATTCATCACCAGCAGGTACCTCGGGAGGTCTCCATTTTCTCATAATAATTCCATTTTTAATGAAATAACAGACAGGAACTTCAGTAACTTCAGTCTCATTTATGACCCTTTGAAACAAACAGGAGATCTCAGGATCTTTTTCCTGTTCAACGACAAGTGACTGTCGTTTATCACCCTGATTAAGAGAATGAGTTATTAAAAGATGATCACTATGATCAATACCTTCTGATTGATCTAAACCAAGAGTAAACGTGATCTCATCAAAAACCTGACCTATACAAGTGCCAGTTGAAGGAATGCTGCCTTCTGTAACATCACTCTCAAAATCATCACCCTGATTAAAATAAAGAGAATGAGTTGTCAAAAGAGGATCACTATGATCAATACTTTCTGATTGATCTAAACCAAGAGTAAAAGTGACCTCATCAAAAACCTGACCTTTACAAGCGTCAGTTGAAGGTATACTGGCTTTTTCAACATAAGCCTGACCCACGCAGGTATCAGATAAGGGAATGCTGCCCTCAATAACATAAGCCTGACCCATGCATTTGTCAACGAAGGGAATACTGCCCTTTTCAACTTCATTCTCAAGAGCTTTCTTTACCATAGCTCTAGTAACTGTACAAGCTTGAAATATATCAGGGATTTCTTCTTCAATTGGATCAACTTTCTGATCCAAATTAGGCTTGTCAGTTACAAGTGGATTAACCACAACCTTGTCTCCAGCTAAGTCGTTGCCTAGCAATAAATGAATGCCCTCAACGGGTAAACCCGAGACTGTTCCAAATGTCACAGGTCCTGACACTAAGTCTGATGACAAATTTACACAATGGAGAGGAACATTAAACAAAGCTGCACTCTGCTCCCCGAATAAGAACACTTTCATTAGAAGAAGACTTCTCAGAGAAAGGCAGAGTACCTGACAATAAAAGACTCTGAGAAGCTCCTGTGTCCCTTAAAATTTTAATAGGGGTGGGATTGGCTGAATCACCTAAGAGTGATATAGAACCCTTCGATATGAATGGTTCATAATTCTCCATATCAAAATCAGACTGGGATTTATTAGACCCAACAAATGTATTGCTTTCAATACATGACTGTGACCTTGACCTCTTGTAAATAAGAGCATTTGGAACTGGTCTATCTTGATTCTGTTGCCTATTTTTCAATTTGTAGCAATCAGAAATAACGTGTCCTTTTTTCTTGCAAAAGTTACACGTCGGAAGAGACAAGGATCTAGAATCAAACTTCTCTGAAGTCTGATTTTTGAAAGTTGTGTTAGTTTGAATTTTAGAAGGGCTTGAATTAGGCGGAAATTCTTTTCTGCCATTAAATTGTTGAGTAGAAGTCTTGTTAACAAAAGGAACTTTATGTGTCAAAGAATATTCGTCAGCAGCTCGAGCAGCATTTTCCAAGGTTTCAATCTGATGCTCCTCAAGATAAGTTTTAACATCATTATGAACACAGTTTTTGAACTCTTCAATTAATATAATTTGCTTGAGATTTTGATAATCTTGCTCGACTTTCTTGGCCAAACACCATCTATCAAACAATTGCTCTTTTTGTCTAGCAAATTCGACATGAGTTTGTCCAGCTTCTTTTCTGTAATTTCTAACTTTTTGTCTATAAGCTTCAGGAACTAACTCATAACCTCTTAAAATGCATTCTTTAACTACGTCATAATCACCACTTTGCTGAACAGACAGTGAAGTGTAAATCTCACTAGCCTTACCAGTAATTACACATTGTAGTAACTGAGTCCAATTCTCTCTTGGCCACTTTAAATTTTCTGCAACTTTTTCAAAAAGAATAAAATATTTGTCTACTTCTTTTTCTTTAAAAGGGGGCAGCAGCAGAGAGGGTGAATCCTACAACGTTTTTAGACAAATTTTGATTGAAATCCTAAAACGAGCCGTCCTATAATCTCATTTTAACCAAAAAGAGGGTGAACCCTACAACGTTTTTAGACAAAATTTGATTGAAATCCTAAAACGAGCCGTCCTATAATCTCATTTTAACCAAAAAAAGGGCGAACCCTACAACGTTTTCAGACAAAATTTTGATTGAAATCCTAAAACGAGCCTTCCCTACGAAATCTCATTTTAACTAAAAAAATGAAAACGGAGATTTTACGATTTTTCAATCAATTTTTTGATTGAAATCCTAAAACGAGCCGTCCTATAATCTCATTTTAACAAAAAAAAAATATCTCAGGGACAAACCCTACAACGTTTTCAGACAAAAAATTTATTGAAATCTTAACGAGCCTTCCCTACGAAATCTCATTTTAACTAAAAAAGTGAAAACGGAGATTTTACGATTTTTTAATCAATTTTGGTCGCAACTTGTTGTGATCCACCCTCTCTGCTGCTAGAACTTTCAGTTCTGGGTTGACAAAAAATAAGAAATGATTTCAACCGAATATTTGATCCAGTCCGATACGATATCGTGTCCGAGGATCATGCAAATTTATTGTTGCGAATCCGTGCGGAGTCGACTGAGCATGACTAAAGAAATTTCTAAATTGATTGAAGTCCATATCAGAACACCATGTCTGCCAAATATTTCGTAGCGTATGTGTATCAACGCCGTTGAATACAGAAAGAATATTGCAATTATCTCTGATGACTTTTGGAACCTGAGTGTAGCGTTGAGTGACATATATCACGTCAGTGTTTTTGTGACGCCCCCGGGAAAAGATCCTAGCAGGATTTTTTTGTTTATCCAACATTATATCGTCGTATACGACTAAATTGTTAATATCTCCATCAATATCATCAATACTCGGTGCTTCATCGATATCGGTTATAAAATCAATGGCGTTCTCACCGCTAATTTCTGATGCATTCTCGTTAAAATCTTTTAGCACTTCATAACATCGTTGATCATCTACGCTAGGGGCAATTAAATACAACTTATCCCACTTCATCCATCTCATTATTAAATTGAGCAACAATTGCGTTTTACCGGATCCAGATGGCCCGATTATAATCATCCGGATAGAGTTTGGTAGCGCTGCATGATGCTTAATTGGTTCTCTTCTTTTAGTCGCTGAAAAATCAATTATATCCATATTTCTATACATAAATTATGGATCTATATTGTGTGAAGTGCAAAACGCGTACTGGCACAGATGATGTGACGACAGTTACAACTAAAAATAACCGATCAGCGCTTTCTGGTAAATGCATGCAATGTGGTACAAAGAAATTTAGATTTGTGTCTATGAAATCTGATTTAAAAAAAAACGAGGAGGTGATATCGCAGCCAAATTGGCAAAGCTCCCTGGAACCCCATGGGCAAAGTACCCCGGAGAAAAGCACCTTCCCGGATATAGCTACTGTGGACCGGGAACCAGACTTGATATCAGACTCAATAATCAAAATCAACCCAACCCCGGTGAAGAACCAATAAACGCCATTGATAAGGCCTGTCACCTTCATGATGTTGCTTATAAAAGCAGCAATCTGCAACACAGACATCTAGCAGATGTGAAATTAATTCATGCGTTAAATGCTATTCCTGATAAATCCTTCAAAGAAAATTTGGCTTCATTTTTGATAAAATCGGCTATGAAAAGCAAATTGATGTTAGGTGCCGGTAATTAATAATATGGAATCAATTTATTATTCCCCAAGAGGATACTGGAGGGGTAAATCAGCAGTCCATAAACTCGCTAGCGCTGCAAAAGTGAAAAAAACCACTGCGGCTAATTGGTTATCCAAACAGGCACTATGGCAAATTTATCTACCACCGCCTAAACAAATTCAATTCTCGCATTTTGATGTGACCGCTCCTAATGAAGTTCATCAGGCTGATATATTATTTCTGCCACATGATCGTGGTTACAAATACGCGCTAACCGTAGTTGATATTGCAAGTCGATACAAAGAAGCAGAACCGTTAAAAACAAAATCAGCCACTGAAGTCGCTTCTGCATTTGAAAGGATTTATCGACGAGGTCCTCTGCACTGGCCAAATCTATTGCAGGTTGATCCTGGCAAGGAATTTCAGGGTGCAGTATTATCTACAATGAAACATCATAATGTCACCATACGACGAGGGCATACTGCGCTACATCGCGATCAGGCCATTGTAGAACGATTTAATCGGACGATTGCTGAGCGGTTATTTGGATATCAATATGCAAAAGAATTCATTCAAGAAAAGCGATCGCGTGAATGGGTTAAAAGATTACCATCTGTGATTACTGCACTGAATAACGAGATTACTAGAACAATCAACATGAAACCTATCAACGCGATTAAAAAGAAGTCAATACCCGTACAACCACAAAAAGATTTCCCTAGAAACGCTAGCGTTTCCCAACCAATTCTTGGTAGTAATGTCATTGTGAGGTACTTATACGAACCAGGAGAGCTTGAAGGGGGTAGAAAAAGGGCTACTGATCCTATTTGGAGTGTTACCGCGCATAAAATATCCGGCATAACACGATCAACTGGTAGACCAGCAATCTATAAACTGGATTCAACTGCCCCTCAGCGGGGTTTTACTCGACAACAACTACAGGTAATTCCCGAGGATACTCAATTACCACCGCATGGTCTTAACTAGCACCGTTGCGTCTATTGCACTCAAGACAAGTCAACATCACATTATTTCTGACATGACCGAGACTGTTATTTTTTCTGTCTACGGTGAATTGGCGAGGATCTTTATCCGAATACTGCCAACGCATTATACAATTGCAACTCGCGCAGTGATTATTCTGTTGTTTCTTCAAAGTGATTATTAATTCAGCATCAATATCAAATTCTCGTTGGTTTTTTTTGTCCTGTTGTTTGTAACCGGAGAGTTTTTTATTAATGATGCTAACATCAATATCACTTATTGTTGTGTCATTATCATCGAAAACAACTCTTCGAAGTTGATTTATTTTTCGTACTCTGGATACTGCGAGATAGACTAAATTCGACCATTCGATGTGATTATCCACCATCCAAACAATTGTATCCGATATAGTCAATCCCTGTGAAGAGTGTATCGTCGCTGCGTATCCTAGCGTCCACGGGGATTTATTAGCACGCAATGCATCTTCAACGACATTGATATCAACCAGCACAATATCATTTAATACGAGAATTTGTTTTTCACTCTGTCCTGGAATATCAACTTCAGTGTTCTGTTTTCGTGTATCCGATGGCCTATAACAAAGAGGCACTGGAAGTGTTGCAAATTTTTGTTTATGCAATTCAAATAACTTCATCTGAAGTGTATCCCTGACTATTTTTCTACTTGCAATTATCAAATCATTTGGTCTCCATGTTTCCCAGAAATCGTTTATTTGAGTTTCTGAAATCACTTCACGCGCTATTTCGCACTGGATTCTATCCGGTTGTAATCTAATTAGTTTCTTAAATTCTCGTAATCGTTCATCAAGTGATCTATAATCAGTGGTGATTTCTTCATAGTAGTCTACAAAACCCTTTAGCCATTCATGTGGAGATGCACCGATAAATGGTGGTGGTTGGCCGTGATCACCGCACATGACGACTTTTGTGTTTTTGTTTAACAACCACTCGAGAAATATTTGTAATACATCTAATGACACTGTGCATATTTCATCCCAGATTATGATTTCAGGAATGAATTTATCACCCATACGCTCAGGAGTCCATTTGTCACCCTTCCATCGAAAGAAACTATGGTAAGTACAGGCATTTACCCCTCGCTGTATCATCTCTCTGGCGAGTCTGTGAGTCGGTGTTAGCACAATCATGGTTGACCGACGAAATAATTCAATTGCACGAGTTGTCTTTCCTGACCCACCACAACCGTTTAAATAAATTGTCTTGTATCTACATACTGGATCAGATACCGGTGGTGCATTAGAAAATTCTGATTGAATTTCAATACGGTTACAACAAAGATATTTATCATCCATGGCAACGTCTGCGGATTCACAATACTCATGTAGCATCTCCTTTTTAAATCGCCAACGCCCCCAATTTTCTTCGGGATCTGTGAATTTAGCTACAGCTGATTTGTACTTATTGTGTATATACATCGAATCAGTGGCCACTCTAACCGCGGTATTAGGAAATCTATTTATCATCGAAAATAGATTAATAGAAGCATAGGCTAGCATTGAACTTCTCAAATGTGTGTACTGGGAATTATATCCATCACAGTAGGTAACAACCGTACCCATTTTCTCACCATTGGATAGAAAAGCATCCTTACGGGATACAAGTTTTCCCTGCTTCATTAAATCCGCTACAATAAAATCGTATTCAGCGACATCTATGATCAACCGCGAAGAGTATTTTGCGTTGTCGTATCGTCCACCTTGAGTGAATTTACCGATTATTCTTCGTCCGAGATCCTTTGCTTGTTCTTTTTTAATTTCAAATAACTTCTTAGACCGATTCATGATTTGTTCTTCATTGAAATCAGGGAATTGTTTTCGCTGTTCGCTGATTATTCTATCTAGATCGGGTTGTGGTAGCCAAACTTCTTTCTGAGCTCGATAGCATATAATAGCCTCGGAAACAATCAACGATATTAGCATACCACAATCAATCATATATCTCAATAGCACTATTGGCATCCAGGCCTTTTCAGATAGATGTCTACCGAGCCAAACATAACTACACGGATGTAACCCTGTAGCTAATTCGAATGATATCACACGAGCGAATCCGGTTAAATCAAAATCAGGCAATGGTCCATTAATCGCAACACGAGTCATTTCATGCGTGGGGTGTCCAAATCGTTTGAAGTACTCAGCGCATTCCCCATATCCGAGAAAACTTCCGGGATAACACGCGGATATATCAATTGAAATCATACCATCACGTGAGTATTTCGTATTCCACAGTCCTCCATGACCAAATTCGACGCAACTCAATTTAACATCCTCGAGAAAATCACTTCGTGTTGGACGCCATGAATTTTTTTCTCTTGCGAAGTGAGCTACCACTGATGGAATAGTAAAACTATCCGTGAGTAGTTTTTCATGGGAATTCTCCGGTGAAAAATCATTAGCGATTTTTCTCATTCTGTTATCTAATTCTTCAACGCGATATAATTCACCATTTGGTTTTACAAATTGATCGAATCCTATTTCGGGATCTTCATCACTTCTAAGTAACCACACTGACACAGGATCATCCTTACACAACGCATGAATAGCATCGAATAATTTCTCTTCATAGAAAACATCCCCGACGAACTCCTTAGGGATATATTTCACGGTTCGTTCTCGTGGAAATACTGTTACCGCAGGTGTCCACGCGTGTTTGTTATGATCAATAATCTGTATTGGTGCTCCATTTTTGTTATATTTCGGTTCGTATAAAACCTCTCCGGTTATCGTCATAACTGTTATTGGAAATCTTAATGATGTTTCTAACTTAGCTATATCAGAAATCTTTGCACCATGCTGTTTCACTGTCAGTTCCCATTCGGTTATTTTCCTACGTCGCAGATCAGTTAGTTTATTTCCTCGGGATGCATTTGTGAAGTGCTCCATTACCCGTGTTGCTACACAATTAAGCCCTGACGAATATTTCATAGGAGCTAGTTTTGCGATATCGGGTTTATCATTTAACGGATATATCCCATAAACCATTGCTGTTACGGGATAAGATCTTTCGTAGTATGGTTTGTCAATGCCGGTTAGAATTCCTGGTTTGGAATCTCTACTCACAATGACAGCTTTTTTATTCTTGAGGATTGGTTCAAATTTATCCCTAATAATCCATTTGCCATCGACTTCGATAATGAATTTGATTCGGAAAAAATACCGTTTTTCCCCAACACGTGAAATTATCACTGCTGCTTTTTCATCATTCATGGTAGCGTCAACAACACCATCAATTCGAAATGTTGACCAACAATAGGATGCTCCATCACGCTTGAATTCATTAAAACAGTCTCTGATTTTACTAATCATGGCTTTATCAAGAATTGTATTCTTGGGTGTATTAGAAACTATATCGAGATTGAATTGAGCATCCTTCCAGGGTAATCTCTTGGACGTTTTTTTTGGTCTATCGAGATTAAATTTAGGATTGATTTTCAATAATCTCTTAAACTCTTTCATATTTCCGTCTCTTGGACGTTTTTGGGGTCTATCGAGATTAAATTTAGGATTAATTTTGTTACGTTTTTTGGGTCTATCGAGATTAAATCTAGGATTGATTTTCAATAATCTCTTAAACTCTTTCATATTTCCGTCTCTTGGACGTTTGTTACGTTTTTTGGGTCTATCGAGATTAAATCTAGGATTGATTTTCAATAATCTCTTAAACTCTTTCATATTTCCGTCTCTTGGACGTTTGTTACGTTTTTTGGGTCTATCGAGATTAAATCTAGGATTGATTTTCAATAATCTCTTAAACTCTTTCATGTTTCCGTCTATTGGACGTTTTTTGGGTTTTTTGGGTCTATCGATATTAAATTTAGGATTGATATTCAACAATCTCTTAAACTCCTTATCAACTTTGAATTCAGCATTTTTCGAAGGCGTTCTCCTTAATTCCTTCATGCTATAATTAAAACAAGCATTTAAATGAAAGATTTTTATATAATGAATCACTGTAAGTGGCTTATGATTGGATCAATAACCCCGTGTAACAAATCATGCAGAAATGAGTTTTGTGGGTATCATATGCAAAGCTTTCGTCGTGGAAGCCTTGGTCCGTTACCCTGTATTCTATGTGGAGTTGGGGTCAGGGGAAAATCTCAGTTGTGTTTGAATTGTGGTGGAAAGCGATACAGGGAGTTGAAGCGTTATTATGATAAAAGAATAAAAAATGGACAATCAATCAGAAATTATGACCCTGACGCTGACAAAGTCAGTATTCTTGACGCTGACAAAGTCAGTATTCTTGACGCTGACAAAGTCAGTATCCTTGACGCTGACACTGATAAAGTCAGTATCCTTGACAAAGTCAGGGATAAAATCATAAGAACTCCTCAAGACTACATCGAAAGATTTATCATTAAACCAAACAATGAATTAGACAAACAATAGTATTATGTATACGAATGAACCAAGAATTCAGACAACACCCTGTGATCACAAATTATGAAGCATCCATTGATGGTGTTGTAAGAAACCGTAGACTGAAGAAACCAGTTGGTTCTGATAATGGTATGGGGTATTTGAAGTTTCGCGCTGGAAAGAAATTTTATCGCAATCATCGTTTCGTGTACGAGTGTTTTTATGGATTGATCGAGGATGATTTTGTTATTGATCATATCGATTCTAATCCAATGAACAATTCTTTATCAAATCTGCAGGCTGTTACTCAAAGTGAGAATACCAAACGAGGGAAGACTGGAAAATGCAAAACGGTTGGGAAGAGACCTGTGAAATCTTTGAATACGATAACTAACGAAGAAAAAATATTTCAATCAATGAATGAAGCCAGTAGGCACTTCGATATTTGTATATCCTCAGTACGATTCGTTGCAGAGGGAATAACCAAAACGGCTATTTCAAAAAAGAGCGGACAGAAAATTCAATTTAGTTATGTCTAATACGTCATATTTTTCATTTAGAAATATATCATTATTATAGAATAATGAATTCTGAAAACATGAATAGCATCATATCCGAGATTTCAAAATTGAAAAGTTGGGATATTGAACTATCAGATGGGTTAAATCCTGATCAAATCATGTCTGATTTTCAGGATATAGAATACGGAGTTAGCACTAACAAGTATATGCTACAAAAGAAGTATGCGCTCATCAAGAGAATTCAGAATTCTATTCGGGACTCTCTCGCATTTTCCAGTGACGTAAGTGTGTTCGCTCCGTTGTATACCATCGTAGAACGAATACGAAAAGAATTGGGGTACGAATACGAATTGAAAAAAGAAGTCAACTCTAAAGTTAGAAACCTACGGGCGTTAATTCAAGAAAATGAACAATTTTGATTGACCATTTATCATTATTTGATTGTGACTGACCCTCAAAGAGAGATTTCATTTTTTTTTTAGCATTTTTTGATTAAAAATGTCAAAATCAGTGATGGGCCGTTAATGGATGATCAAAATAGAATGAGGGAACTATCAATATTATTTATTTTTATAGCAATTATGATACTTCCCTCATCACTGATAACGCCCTTAACACTTTCATGATGCCGTTAGGTCGGGATTGAAAAATTGTTTTACAATTGAAAAATTGTTTCTGATTTCAAATAATGGTCAATGAAGCATTAACAACCCGATTGGCTCGTGAACGATTAGATGCAATTAAGAGATTTGTACCAATTCGTGACTCTGTACGGAATAAACTACAACAACGACAGAGTCTTCAGACTGATTTTGCTGCGGGATCTGAAGAATTGTTTAAACCAGTAACCACAGCAACGAAGGAGATAGAGCGTGCTATACGGGGGGATGTTCCCGAGACAGGGAAATCTGTTATTGGTGAACTCGAAAAAATAGCAGCGAAAACTGAACAAACAGAACAGGCTGTACAAAAAATAGAATCAAAAAGAACAGTAGATGATTTACTCGTGAGATTTAACGAAGAAGGGTTAGCAGAAATTGATAAGACTGATCCAGCAGAAATTCCTGCGCTTGTTGTTACGTCCTATGAAAACAGAAAAAAATGGTTGAAACCAGAACATCATAAATATGTTAGAAATATAACTCACTGGGCTGATATATTCTATAAAATCAAAACTGAAAAAGGTCTGATTAAGAAAGATAGTGCATCATATATTGATTATATCAATAAGGTGGATCACGTGTATAATCAATACGAAGAGTTTAAACAAAAACAAAAACCGCAAAAATTGCAAAGGCGGCGACAGCAACCTGCAAAGAAAATATCTTTTTCACCTAAAAAACAACAAATACCACGTGATGATGATGATGATCCTTTTGGTTATTTACAAAAAGCCGATTTAGACGAAATAGAAAAAATGGATGTAGCAATGGGTTATAGCGGAAGCGGATTGCAAGATTCCAGTGGACCCCAAAGTGGGGTATGTCCTGGTAGTGTTCTCAGTGATATATCACGATTAGAGGTTCTCATCGGAGGAAAACGAGCTGGAAATAACTCACCGGAAATAATTAATGAAGCAGCTGATATCTGTAGACGATTATTTCAGGGTGGTATCATGGATATCAGCACATATCGAGATTTCATTGGCGAGTTAGTGGAAAGTGGGTATCACAGTGATTAATCACCGAGACTGAATTGAAAAGTCAATTGAAAAATTGTTTCTGATTTCAAATAATGATCATACACTACAATCATGATAAACCAACCCCCGTCTACGTAGTTAATTCACGGTTTCCGGTTTATAGAGCATACTACGGAGATGGTTTAGGTAATACCATTTTAGGATTATTTGCGAGAATGGCTCCAAAAGTGATGCCGTTGGCTAAACAATTAGGAATGAAAGCAATTGATGTTATTCGTGATAAGGGTATTGGTGCTGTTGGAGATCTTGCTGGAAAAGCGTTTTCAACTGCGAAGAATAAATTAACATCATTAGTGAAATCACGGATGAAATCTAAAGGATTTTCAAAACCGTTACCGTCTACAGCGGAAATGCCTGCAAGTGTTAGTAGAATTATAAATAACGCAGTAGATGAAAAATTAGCGTCGATGGTTTTAACCCCCGACCAAAGCAATATTGCAAACATGATAGCAGGAAGTGGCTTTAAAAAACTACGACAATGAAAATGGAAAATCGCGATTTAGACTCTGATAAATAGAATAAAATGTTCAAACAGTCACGTGATCCAGCATTTGATATAGACGCCCCAGTTGGCAAGGATGATTCTGTACGCGATTATCAATATTACGCCTATCATGCCATAGACTCAAATAGTCGAGCAAGAATTGATCTTCAAGTCCATGATACCAGTAAATACTTTTTACCCGCTGAAGCGTTTATTGAAGTAGAAGGAGAAATTGTAACAGCTGCTGATACTCCTGCTGTACCAGCACCGTATCCAGCTGGTACTCAAGTCGGTTTTGTCAATAATGGTATCATGGCGCTATTTGAGAGTGCTAGATATCTCATTGATGGAAAAGAAATCGAGTCGATAGATCGTGATGTTGATGTGGCTACAACAATAATCGGGTTAGCGAGATATTCCGATGATTATACAAGATCAGCAGGACCTTCTATGATGTTTGCAAAAGATAGTAAGAATACCGCTGGAGGAAATCCATTTGTTGTAAGACGACCAAAGAATAATGCTGGCACCGCTAATATTGATGCCGAAGATATGATTATAAACAACGATGCTAATTTCAATCTAGGAGCTGCAACACGAAACTCAATGTTGGGAGTAGGGCGTAAATCATTTTCATGCGCGATTCCACTGCATCATATATTTGGATTCTGTAGAAACGTCAGAAAAGTTATCTATGGAGCGAAGCATACAGTATCGCTTGTACGAAAGAGTGATGATAATGACGCAATCTGGAGGATTCCAGCAGACAATGCAAATCCAAATGCTGATGCCGGTAAAGTCAATTTAACAAAAATATCATTGTGGATGCCAGTGTTGACTCCAGCAATCACCGCAGAAGAACGATTACTATCATTTATGGACCATGGAGGAAAGTCGTTGTTAAGTTGGTTATCAGTGAATACAGATGTGAAGCAATCAAATAACAACGGGTTATTCACTTGGAACCTAGCATCAAAACAAGGTGTTGCTGCGCCACGTCATATATTCGTAGCGTTACAAGATAACGCACGAGTTGGCAATCAACTCTCCAGCCATATGATATTTGATCAGTTAGGTGTTAAAGACGTCTCACTGAGAATAAACGGCCAGCAGGAACCATCCGAGGATATACAACTTAATTACACAGAAAATCATATCGCACGAGTTTATCATCGTCTGTTGTCATTTATGGCACGCGACCAAAATGTGGATACTGGTTTGCAAATATCACAATACGACTTTAAAAATCTGTATCCGATCTATTACTTCTCACTGGAACATCTCGATTTGATGAGACAATCTGTCGTTGATATACACTTTAGAGCTAATGTGCTTCGTGGTGCTATTGCTGATTATAGAGCGGTTGCTGTTATTCTCAGTGATAAATCAATGCTACTCGAAGGTGTTGGAGGAAGAATGAGAGTGGTAGATGCCCCAGTAGAAAATCTTTGATTTTCAAAAACATGTAATTGAAATCGTAAACGATTTTCTCGATTTAGAATCAATCTATTATGTATAATGTCATATAGTGTTATTAGTGTTGCGTTAACTCCCGGTCAATTAAAAAAATTGCAATCAGAATCGGCTAAGCGATGTGGAACCACAATCACGTTGAAACCCAACCAAATGACTGGTGGTGCAAATAAACTATCGCTGACAACTCGTCAGGTGAAACATTTCAATGATGCACTTGCAGCCAAAAAAGGTGTTCAGATTACTCTCTCTGCGGCTGCTATCAAAAATATGATTAAAACAGGCGGTATATTTCCGTTGTTAGCTGCGATTCCAGCATTGATTGCAGCAGCAGCCCCAGCGGTGGCTAAAGCAGCGGCGTTAGGAGCCGTTGGTACTGCAGCAGGAATGGCACTAAAGAAGGCAACTGGGAAAGGATATAAAAAAAAGGGAAAGGGTCTAAGACTACCAGGAACCCCGTATTCGTGGTACAGCGGAAAGGGTCTAAGACTACCAGGAACGATTTATTAATTGAGGAACCTATGGTTCCCAAATCTTCGATGGTTCCTATGTCCAATTTTGATTTAATGGATGCTGCTAAAAAACTAGCGATTAAAAACTTCAGAGGTGTCTTTATGAAAGATCAATTACCTCATCAACCAAACAGCGTTGAAACCGGAATCATTAATTTAGATAACAGCACCGGACCTGGAACTCACTGGGTTGCATACGCTATTGATCCACGTGGGATTGTCTATTTCGATTCATATGGATTAGCCCCACCAAAAGAGTTTTTGCGTTATATAAAAACCCTTCCAATGAAGACTTGGTATTCTACGCTACCAACACAAACAATGATTGACCCACCGATATGTGGCAGCGAAGTATTAAATGTCCTTAACGCTATTTCTAACTCCTTGAGTAACCCAAGCGGAAAACCACCACATGTTGTCGTGAATGAATACACTAGTAATCGCTGGAGAAAATCGAAGATTTTTCAACGAAGTCGTCAAAAACGATTTTAGAGAGAGAAAGAGTTTTACAATAACATGATTGATATTTGGGGGAGATCATTGAAACCCAAACCCGATGGCACTGCACCCCCTGATTCTCTCAAGGATATAAAAAAAACAATCAAAGATGAAATCGCTGAGACATTAAATTTAACAAGTGTTGACCCGAACGAAATAGTTGTATTTCAGGACAAACAGGGTAAATTGAAATCCAGTGATGTGTCGTTGGATGATATTTTAGTTAAACAACGAAACGCAATCGAAAATACTATCGCGCTTTTTTCCGATCAGGGTAAATTGAAAACTAGTGATGTGTCGTTGGATGATATTTTAGTTAAACAGCGAAACGCAATCGAAAATACTATCGCGTTATTTTCCGATCAGGGTAAATTGAAAACTAGTGATGTGTCGTTGGATGATATTTTAGTTAAACAGCGAAACGCAATCGAAAATACTATCGCGTTATTTTCCGATCAGGGTAAACTCAAACCGGGTGTAATCGTTTCGACGATTACAGATCGATTAAAAACTCTCAACGATGAGTTAAACAATTCTCTGTTTGTACTAACAACACTTGAATCTAAAATTGAAGAAAACGGAAAACAGTTTATATCATTTCGTAGAAATATCATTGATAAATTTATTGGAACCCCGTTGGATAAAATTGAAATAAAACTCCCTGATATTAAAAAATCCATCGATGAGACAAAAAACTTCATCGAAGCCGTCAAAGGTGATTTTTCGAGGATGATAACAATCATTGAAAAAACAAAAATTCCTCATGAGAAAACCAACAACGTGGTATACACAATCCAACACGGATCATTTGAGTGGACACCTACAAACAACAAATTAAATATCACTGCAACCGTTAAGGGTATTTATCGATTAACACTAGTAACACCATTAACTCAATTTAATATATCATCGTCGAGTTCATCCGGGGTTAATAATACGATTTCAACGATCATCGACAAGGATACAACTGAAAAGTTCACTATAACAGCTACTGATAAAAATTTGATTGGAGTTTCAGCAACCTGGTATGTGGAATTCGTAGCGGATTTAAGTAAATAACTAAATCGTTCGGATTTCACAATTGAAAACGCTAGTGTTTTTAAAATAAAAATGATTTCATCAACGCAATGTCGCTATGATCAGGTCAGAGAATTTCAGAATAGACTCAAAACCCTCGCCGAGGAGTATCAAATAAAAATAAAAAAATACCGACGAAAAATCACTGCAATTGATGTTATTATATACTCGGTGTCAAGCGTTCTCACTGGCGCCGGAATAATACTTGCATCGGTTACAATGATTGCCCCGGTCGTAGTTCCAATTTGCATTTCTGCGGTGGCTACAATCGGGGGTATATCAACCGGGATAGCAAAAAAGATATCATCATGCAGCCAGAGTAAACTGCAGAATTACTTACTTCAATTTCATATTGCATCAACCGCATATTCGCAGTTATCCCTGATGATATCGTCGTCACTCGATAATACAATTATATCAGATAGTGAATTCTCAGAGATGGTCAGTATTTTTGATTCCGCGATATCGAAATTAGAGCGACAACATGAGTATAATAACAATGACAACACCGATGGAATCAGAAAACACGAACCCAAAAAACAAAATGATCTCAATAATATCAACCATACCAGATTGTGAGTTCTCAGTGATGGTCAGTATTTATGATTCCTCGATACCAAAATTAGAAATAAATCATGAGTATAATAACAATGACAACACCGCAGGAATTACTTCAACGAATAGTGGAGAACACGAACCCAGTACAAACAAGCATGATATCAATAACATCAACGAATCCAGAATTCAGTGTGAATTTCCCCTCTCCGGTCCCAGTGAAGGAGATAGCGCTAGCAAAATTACGAGTATACCACAGTTGGCCTAATATCAGATCAAAATCATTTGGTGGTCAACAACCCAATAATTCACTGGTATTTGCAAATAAGAATAAAGACGACGGTACCCCAGACTGGAACGTCGTTTCGATACCAACAGGGTCATACCAAATCGAACAAATCAATGATGAATTCGCGCGTAGAATAAAATCGATTACTGGAAAAGAATCAAAAATCGCTATAACAGTTCATGAACCGACGCTATCATCCGCAATTGAGATAAGTACAGAAGGATACGTCGTAGATATCTATCAGAGTTCTATTAGAACCGTATTAGGATGGCCTGAATTACCACCCCGGGAAGAAACCGTTAAATTACCAGAACCACAAAAATCTGATTATATCACCGACAGAATAAAACCTAAAAATCCAATAAGGAGTTATAAAAAATACAACTTATTTATAGAGTTTTTTGGGTTAGGATACGAACTTAGGGCGGAGGGTGGACCATTGCAAGAATATAATTTTGTTAACGAACCTGAAATCATTAAAAATTTCACAGCAATGAATAATGATTTATCGCTGTTGTTAATATCTCTTAAATCCGGCTCTCTCAACCGAGATGAATTTATCAGCGTCGTAGAAACATGCAATAAAATTATCGACGATATGGAAAAATTTAATTCACAAATTATTCAAGTAATACTCAATGATAAAAACCCCACATCGAGAACAGGATTTGCAAATCGATATAAAATCCGCGTTGAAAATATCCCAACATTTAAACTACCAGGATATAACGTACCGGAACTAAAAAAACTTCTCAGTGACACCATCGATGTTGGTTTTAAAATAATTCATGATGCATGGAAAAAAACAGCATCACCGGAAATAAAAATCCTCAAACATAATAATGACCCAGATGGTGGCGGTAGGCATATCGCTCCGTTCAACGTGAATGTTTCATCGGTGATTGCGATCAATTTAGTATGTGATGTTATCGAAGGAAGCTATCAAATAAATTTAGAACGATCAAATCAAGCTCAGCAAGGATATATTTTGTATTCGTTTGCACCAACAGCTCCTCCAGGATTCCTAATTATTGAAAACCCAATTAATCCTGTCTACATGCGATGCCATAATAATTCATTAACCAGAATTAATTTCAAACTCACCGACCAGTCAAATAATCTGATTGATTTACAAGAAGAGGTGTTAGTGATTAGTTTGTTTGTGAGATCCTAAATGATTTTCGTCCTAAGGACTTTCATCATAAAGACTTGATCAAATCATTTCTTATTTTTTGTCAACCCAGAACTGAAAGTTCTAGCAGCAGAGAGGGTGGAGACAACAAGTTGCGACCAAAATTGATTAAAAAATCGTAAAAATCTCCGTTTTCATTTTTAGTTAAAATGAGATTTCGTAGGAAGGCTCGTTAAGATTTCAATAAATTTTTTGTCTGAAAACGTTGTAGGGTTTGTCCCTGAGATATTTTTTTTTGGTTAAAATGAGATTATAGGACGGCTCGTTTTAGGATTTCAATCAAAAAATTGATTGAAAAATCGTAAAATCTCCGTTTTCATTTTTTTAGTTAAAATGAGATTTCGTAGGGAAGGCTCGTTTTAGGATTTCAATCAAAATTTTGTCTGAAAACTTTGTAGGGTTCGCCCTTTTTTTGGTTAAAATGAGATTATAGGACGGCTCGTTTTAGGATTTCAATCAAATTTTGTCTAAAAACGTTGTAGGGTTCACCCTCTTTTTGGTTAAAATGAGATTATAGGACGGCTCGTTTTAGGATTTCAATCAAAATTTGTCTAAAAACGTTGTAGGATTCACCCTCTCTGCTGCTGGGGCACTAATCTAATATTCCTTGCTAAATCAAAATTTTGATTTGAAGTATGATGATGATTCCCACTTGCCAGCTCCATTTCTTTCATTCTAATTTCATATTGTAATTGTTTTTCCTTCTCCCTTTCTCTCCTCTTTTTCAAATTGTAATTGTCTTTCTTTATCCCTTTCCTGAAATTCCAGTTTCTTAAACTCTAATTCAGATTGTAATTGTCTCTCTTTCTCCTCTCTCTCTCTATCAATCCGCATTTGTTCTTTTTGTAATTCAATTTGCTTTTCTTTCTCCCTTTCCTGTCTCTCTTTCTCCTTTTCCTCTTTATCAATCCGCATTTGCTCTTTTTGTAATTCAATTTGTTTCTCTTTCTCCTCTCTCTCAATTCGCATTTGCTCTTTTTGTAATTCAATTTGTTTCTCTTTCTCCTCTCTCTCAATTCGCATTTGCTCTTTTTGTAATTCAATTTGTTTCTCTTTCTCCTCTCTCTCATATTGTAATTGCTTTTCTCTCTCCCTTTCCTGAAATTCTAGCTTCTTCAACTCTAATTCCATCTTGAATTTTAATTCTAATTCCTTTAATTTTATGTCCGAGTCTGATGCAGACTTACTGACTGGAATCAAAGCACTTTGTTCAAAAACATCCTGTTCTACCAAATACTGGACCAAAATCTTTTTGATATCTTGTTTCGTTAAAGAAGCTTTCACTTCAGAAAGATCGTATTTTCTGGCAAGTTGAACCAACTCGTCTTTTTTGAAAAGATCTAATTGCTCCTGGGTAGGATTAGAAAGAAATATTTCTACCTTAGATGTCATTTTGATACAAGCATGTTAGCCTCACGAAAGATTTAAAATTCTCAAAAACTAGGGGAAATTAAAATTTAAATTCAAATTTATCTCAAATCTCAATCCCGAGACGATAGCCACCAATTCTATGTTACGTGCTTAGGCTCGAATAAGCAGCAACACAGAAAGAGTGAAAACTAACAAGCTTGTATAACTTTAACAATAAATTTATTAAGTACAATTATTTAAATAAAACAATTGAACTTACAGTTTTAGAGAATCAAATCCAACAAATATAGAATTCACAAAATAATCCACTAATGGAATTTCAAGTCCTGATAAATAAATGTTCTAATAGTTCCAGGTTCGAATCTTGACAATGTAATCCAAAATGGCTGACAATGTCACGTGATGCAGTTCTTGTTTAATTTATCATCCACATGAACTATGAGCACATGTTTTCTCCTCCAAATAGATAATAAATCCTCTTTCTTCAATGTATTGACACAAAGTCCAAAACAAGAATAATAAAAATTATAACTCAAACATGAATTACACAACCAATAACTTACAGCCCAAAGATTCTACTACTAAAGTTAGCTTCTAAAACACAGCTATATATATTGTTTTTCTGAAGTAAACAAGAGGAATCATGTGAGTCTGGAAGGTCATGGAAAGAACTACCTTCACCAAGTCACATGCTTAAAGAATGAACTAGAAGAATAAATCAGCCACTAATAAAATGCTGTCCCCGAAACCAACCAATAGAATTGAAGACTTGTTGACAATGTCTAAAGCAAGGTCAGATATTGAGGTAACCAAGCCAAGGTCAGCCTGTTTACCAGAAAAGTCCAGGTCAAGTGAATTTTCTAGAAAAATTTCCCATTTAATGAATAATAAATCCTAAATGACAATTTTGGATCCAATAATTAAAAATAAATAAAATTAAATCCAATAGCCGTAACACCTTCCCCCATAAAATAAAAAGAAAGGTTTATATGATAAAACTTTCTTTTTATTACAAACCAATTTACATCTGAAATTAAAAATTATACAATATAATGAATTATACACGGGAAAGAGTGTATACAATTATATTATCAAGAAATAGCCTCAAATTTTTAACTTGTCCATGTCCCACAAAGTGTCCTAGGAAAACACACAAGCACAGCAGAACTCACTTTTAGACAAATTAATTGTCAAACATACATTAGTGAGTCTGTTAAAGAATTATCGAATTGTTGCTAGATGTTCTCTCTAGGTGTCGTTGTAAATGATGACGTCACAAATCTCTAGACCAGAGATGAACATTTTTATGAGACGTTGAAATGGACTTTCTTTATATTGGTAGAGTCCTTTTGGAGTCGCAATGTCGAGTTTTCCTTTGCTCTTTCCGTAGTGGAATCTGTCAAAATCCTTTCAGAAGGTCAGAATTTGGTGACGTACTTGGCATTCCCAATTTTATCAATAGAATAGTCACTTCTTGTTAATGGGAATGAATCTGTTTTTGTCACTCTGTTCACCTTCCTATAATCAATACACATACGGAGAGTTTTATCTGGTTTAGGAACAAATATGCATAGTGAACTCCAATCACTTTTACTGGGCTTGATAAAATCATTCTTCAGCAAATACTGAATTTCCTTTTTCAAGTATTCCTGTTTGAGTGGACTCGTCCATCATGGAATTCTCAATCTCAACGTCATGAAAATTTTTGTTTGTCCTCGTAAGAATATCTGGACATAAATGCTCATATAATAATAACTTTCAATTCATTTCTTTCTTGCACTTGCAACTGTGAAAGTTTCTGGTCCAGATTTGTTTATAATTTCTGAATTCCAACAATTCGTCGCTCCAATATCAGTAGAATCCAACGATATTTCTTCACCGAGTAGGACAGGTAATAAATTAATTACATATTTAACATTACTATTTCTTTCAATATACTGGTACTCCTATAATTAATTTAGATCCCAGGAGCACTAATACTATAATTTAACTAATTCATTTTCTTCTTAACTTTGTAAGGGCCATAATATCTAATTTGAAGAAAAGTAAGAAGAATGAACAAGAGTAACATAACTCCATTATCAGACTCAAAAGTTCTCTCCCTTTCAGTTCTATCAAACCTTACTTTCATTTTTAACTTCAATTGATTATTTGACTTGGTCTTGGGTAAGGAATCCACACAATCTACCATAATTCCACTGAATGTTTCATCAAACGTAGGAATAGGTTGCAGATGAGCCTTACGTATCTTCTGATTGGGTTTTCCTACCATTTGACAAGCATGACAAGATCTACAATATTTGACAACATCACTTTTGATTTCTGGCCAATAGAAGTGAGTCGAGATCTTGTGATACATTTTATTAATCCCTAAATGACCAGCCAAAGGAGTTTCATGGGCCAGATTAAGTATTTCCCGTCTGTAAGGTTTTGGAACTACTATTTGATAGTTCACTGACCATTCATCACCAGCAGGTACCTCGGGAGGTCTCCATTTTCTCATAATAATTCCATTTTTAATGAAATAACAGACAGGAACTTCAGTAACTTCAGTCTCATTTATGACCCTTTGAAACAAACAGGAGATCTCAGGATCTTTTTCCTGTTCAACGACAAGTGACTGTCGTTTATCACCCTGATTAAGAGAATGAGTTATTAAAAGATGATCACTATGATCAATACCTTCTGATTGATCTAAACCAAGAGTAAACGTGATCTCATCAAAAACCTGACCTATACAAGTGCCAGTTGAAGGAATGCTGCCTTCTGTAACATCACTCTCAAAATCATCACCCTGATTAAAATAAAGAGAATGAGTTGTCAAAAGAGGATCACTATGATCAATACTTTCTGATTGATCTAAACCAAGAGTAAAAGTGACCTCATCAAAAACCTGACCTTTACAAGCGTCAGTTGAAGGTATACTGGCTTTTTCAACATAAGCCTGACCCACGCAGGTATCAGATAAGGGAATGCTGCCCTCAATAACATAAGCCTGACCCATGCATTTGTCAACGAAGGGAATACTGCCCTTTTCAACTTCATTCTCAAGAGCTTTCTTTACCATAGCTCTAGTAACTGTACAAGCTTGAAATATATCAGGGATTTCTTCTTCAATTGGATCAACTTTCTGATCCAAATTAGGCTTGTCAGTTACAAGTGGATTAACCACAACCTTGTCTCCAGCTAAGTCGTTGCCTAGCAATAAATGAATGCCCTCAACGGGTAAACCCGAGACTGTTCCAAATGTCACAGGTCCTGACACTAAGTCTGATGACAAATTTACACAATGGAGAGGAACATTAAACAAAGCTGCACTCTGCTCCCCGAATAAGAACACTTTCATTAGAAGAAGACTTCTCAGAGAAAGGCAGAGTACCTGACAATAAAAGACTCTGAGAAGCTCCTGTGTCCCTTAAAATTTTAATAGGGGTGGGATTGGCTGAATCACCTAAGAGTGATATAGAACCCTTCGATATGAATGGTTCATAATTCTCCATATCAAAATCAGACTGGGATTTATTAGACCCAACAAATGTATTGCTTTCAATACATGACTGTGACCTTGACCTCTTGTAAATAAGAGCATTTGGAACTGGTCTATCTTGATTCTGTTGCCTATTTTTCAATTTGTAGCAATCAGAAATAACGTGTCCTTTTTTCTTGCAAAAGTTACACGTCGGAAGAGACAAGGATCTAGAATCAAACTTCTCTGAAGTCTGATTTTTGAAAGTTGTGTTAGTTTGAATTTTAGAAGGGCTTGAATTAGGCGGAAATTCTTTTCTGCCATTAAATTGTTGAGTAGAAGTCTTGTTAACAAAAGGAACTTTATGTGTCAAAGAATATTCGTCAGCAGCTCGAGCAGCATTTTCCAAGGTTTCAATCTGATGCTCCTCAAGATAAGTTTTAACATCACTATGAACACAGTTTTTGAACTCTTCAATTAATATAATTTGCTTGAGATTTTGATAATCTTGCTCGACTTTCTTGGCCAAACACCATCTATCAAACAATTGCTCTTTTTGTCTAGCAAATTCGACATGAGTTTGTCCAGCTTCTTTTCTGTAATTTCTAACTTTTTGTCTATAAGCTTCAGGAACTAACTCATAACCTCTTAAAATGCATTCTTTAACTACGTCATAATCACCACTTTGCTGAACAGACAGTGAAGTGTAAATCTCACTAGCCTTACCAGTAATTACACATTGTAGTAACTGAGTCCAATTCTCTCTTGGCCACTTTAAATTTTCTGCAACTTTTTCAAAAAGAATAAAATATTTGTCTACTTCTTTTTCTTTAAAAGGGGGCAGCAGCAGAGAGGGTGAATCCTACAACGTTTTTAGACAAATTTTGATTGAAATCCTAAAACGAGCCGTCCTATAATCTCATTTTAACCAAAAAGAGGGTGAACCCTACAACGTTTTTAGACAAAATTTGATTGAAATCCTAAAACGAGCCGTCCTATAATCTCATTTTAACCAAAAAAAGGGCGAACCCTACAACGTTTTCAGACAAAATTTTGATTGAAATCCTAAAACGAGCCTTCCCTACGAAATCTCATTTTAACTAAAAAAATGAAAACGGAGATTTTACGATTTTTCAATCAATTTTTTGATTGAAATCCTAAAACGAGCCGTCCTATAATCTCATTTTAACAAAAAAAAAATATCTCAGGGACAAACCCTACAACGTTTTCAGACAAAAAATTTATTGAAATCTTAACGAGCCTTCCCTACGAAATCTCATTTTAACTAAAAAAGTGAAAACGGAGATTTTACGATTTTTTAATCAATTTTGGTCGCAACTTGTTGTGATCCACCCTCTCTGCTGCTAGAACTTTCAGTTCTGGGTTGACAAAAAATAAGAAATGATTTCAACCGAATATTTGATCCAGTCCGATACGATATCGTGTCCGAGGATCATGCAAATTTATTGTTGCGAATCCGTGCGGAGTCGACTGAGCATGACTAAAGAAATTTCTAAATTGATTGAAGTCCATATCAGAACACCATGTCTGCCAAATATTTCGTAGCGTATGTGTATCAACGCCGTTGAATACAGAAAGAATATTGCAATTATCTCTGATGACTTTTGGAACCTGAGTGTAGCGTTGAGTGACATATATCACGTCAGTGTTTTTGTGACGCCCCCGGGAAAAGATCCTAGCAGGATTTTTTTGTTTATCCAACATTATATCGTCGTATACGACTAAATTGTTAATATCTCCATCAATATCATCAATACTCGGTGCTTCATCGATATCGGTTATAAAATCAATGGCGTTCTCACCGCTAATTTCTGATGCATTCTCGTTAAAATCTTTTAGCACTTCATAACATCGTTGATCATCTACGCTAGGGGCAATTAAATACAACTTATCCCACTTCATCCATCTCATTATTAAATTGAGCAACAATTGCGTTTTACCGGATCCAGATGGCCCGATTATAATCATCCGGATAGAGTTTGGTAGCGCTGCATGATGCTTAATTGGTTCTCTTCTTTTAGTCGCTGAAAAATCAATTATATCCATATTTCTATACATAAATTATGGATCTATATTGTGTGAAGTGCAAAACGCGTACTGGCACAGATGATGTGACGACAGTTACAACTAAAAATAACCGATCAGCGCTTTCTGGTAAATGCATGCAATGTGGTACAAAGAAATTTAGATTTGTGTCTATGAAATCTGATTTAAAAAAAAACGAGGAGGTGATATCGCAGCCAAATTGGCAAAGCTCCCTGGAACCCCATGGGCAAAGTACCCCGGAGAAAAGCACCTTCCCGGATATAGCTACTGTGGACCGGGAACCAGACTTGATATCAGACTCAATAATCAAAATCAACCCAACCCCGGTGAAGAACCAATAAACGCCATTGATAAGGCCTGTCACCTTCATGATGTTGCTTATAAAAGCAGCAATCTGCAACACAGACATCTAGCAGATGTGAAATTAATTCATGCGTTAAATGCTATTCCTGATAAATCCTTCAAAGAAAAATTGGCTTCATTTTTGATAAAATCGGCTATGAAAAGCAAATTGATGTTAGGTGCCGGTAATTAATAATATGGAATCAATTTATTATTCCCCAAGAGGATACTGGAGGGGTAAATCAGCAGTCCATAAACTCGCTAGCGCTGCAAAAGTGAAAAAAACCACTGCGGCTAATTGGTTATCCAAACAGGCACTATGGCAAATTTATCTACCACCGCCTAAACAAATTCAATTCTCGCATTTTGATGTGACCGCTCCTAATGAAGTTCATCAGGCTGATATATTATTTCTGCCACATGATCGTGGTTACAAATACGCGCTAACCGTAGTTGATATTGCAAGTCGATACAAAGAAGCAGAACCGTTAAAAACAAAATCAGCCACTGAAGTCGCTTCTGCATTTGAAAGGATTTATCGACGAGGTCCTCTGCACTGGCCAAATCTATTGCAGGTTGATCCTGGCAAGGAATTTCAGGGTGCAGTATTATCTACAATGAAACATCATAATGTCACCATACGACGAGGGCATACTGCGCTACATCGCGATCAGGCCATTGTAGAACGATTTAATCGGACGATTGCTGAGCGGTTATTTGGATATCAATATGCAAAAGAATTCATTCAAGAAAAGCGATCGCGTGAATGGGTTAAAAGATTACCATCTGTGATTACTGCACTGAATAACGAGATTACTAGAACAATCAACATGAAACCTATCAACGCGATTAAAAAGAAGTCAATACCCGTACAACCACAAAAAGATTTCCCTAGAAACGCTAGCGTTTCCCAACCAATTCTTGGTAGTAATGTCATTGTGAGGTACTTATACGAACCAGGAGAGCTTGAAGGGGGTAGAAAAAGGGCTACTGATCCTATTTGGAGTGTTACCGCGCATAAAATATCCGGCATAACACGATCAACTGGTAGACCAGCAATCTATAAACTGGATTCAACTGCCCCTCAGCGGGGTTTTACTCGACAACAACTACAGGTAATTCCCGAGGATACTCAATTACCACCGCATGGTCTTAACTAGCACCGTTGCGTCTATTGCACTCAAGACAAGTCAACATCACATTATTTCTGACATGACCGAGACTGTTATTTTTTCTGTCTACGGTGAATTGGCGAGGATCTTTATCCGAATACTGCCAACGCATTATACAATTGCAACTCGCGCAGTGATTATTCTGTTGTTTCTTCAAAGTGATTATTAATTCAGCATCAATATCAAATTCTCGTTGGTTTTTTTTGTCCTGTTGTTTGTAACCGGAGAGTTTTTTATTAATGATGCTAACATCAATATCACTTATTGTTGTGTCATTATCATCGAAAACAACTCTTCGAAGTTGATTTATTTTTCGTACTCTGGATACTGCGAGATAGACTAAATTCGACCATTCGATGTGATTATCCACCATCCAAACAATTGTATCCGATATAGTCAATCCCTGTGAAGAGTGTATCGTCGCTGCGTATCCTAGCGTCCACGGGGATTTATTAGCACGCAATGCATCTTCAACGACATTGATATCAACCAGCACAATATCATTTAATACGAGAATTTGTTTTTCACTCTGTCCTGGAATATCAACTTCAGTGTTCTGTTTTCGTGTATCCGATGGCCTATAACAAAGAGGCACTGGAAGTGTTGCAAATTTTTGTTTATGCAATTCAAATAACTTCATCTGAAGTGTATCCCTGACTATTTTTCTACTTGCAATTATCAAATCATTTGGTCTCCATGTTTCCCAGAAATCGTTTATTTGAGTTTCTGAAATCACTTCACGCGTTATTTCGCACTGGATTCTATCCGGTTGTAATCTAATTAGTTTCTTAAATTCTCGTAATCGTTCATCAAGTGATCTATAATCAGTGGTGATTTCTTCATAGTAGTCTACAAAACCCTTTAGCCATTCATGTGGAGATGCACCGATAAATGGTGGTGGTTGGCCGTGATCACCGCACATGACGACTTTTGTGTTTTTGTTTAACAACCACTCGAGAAATATTTGTAATACATCTAATGACACTGTGCATATTTCATCCCAGATTATGATTTCAGGAATGAATTTATCACCCATACGCTCAGGAGTCCATTTGTCACCCTTCCATCGAAAGAAACTATGGTAAGTACAGGCATTTACCCCTCGCTGTATCATCTCTCTGGCGAGTCTGTGAGTCGGTGTTAGCACAATCATGGTTGACCGACGAAATAATTCAATTGCACGAGTTGTCTTTCCTGACCCACCACAACCGTTTAAATAAATTGTCTTGTATCTACATACTGGATCAGATACCGGTGGTGCATTAGAAAATTCTGATTGAATTTCAATACGGTTACAACAAAGATATTTATCATCCATGGCAACGTCTGCGGATTCACAATACTCATGTAGCATCTCCTTTTTAAATCGCCAACGCCCCCAATTTTCTTCGGGATCTGTGAATTTAGCTACAGCTGATTTGTACTTATTGTGTATATACATCGAATCAGTGGCCACTCTAACCGCGGTATTAGGAAATCTATTTATCATCGAAAATAGATTAATAGAAGCATAGGCTAGCATTGAACTTCTCAAATGTGTGTACTGGGAATTATATCCATCACAGTAGGTAACAACCGTACCCATTTTCTCACCATTGGATAGAAAAGCATCCTTACGGGATACAAGTTTTCCCTGCTTCATTAAATCAGCTACAATAAAATCGTATTCAGCGACATCTATGATCAACCGCGAAGAGTATTTTGCGTTGTCGTATCGTCCACCTTGAGTGAATTTACCGATTATTCTTCGTCCGAGATCCTTTGCTTGTTCTTTTTTAATTTCAAATAACTTCTTAGACCGATTCATGATTTGTTCTTCATTGAAATCAGGGAATTGTTTTCGCTGTTCGCTGATTATTCTATCTAGATCGGGTTGTGGTAGCCAAACTTCTTTCTGAGCTCGATAGCATATAATAGCCTCGGAAACAATCAACGATATTAGCATACCACAATCAATCATATATCTCAATAGCACTATTGGCATCCAGGCCTTTTCAGATAGATGTCTACCGAGCCAAACATAACTACACGGATGTAACCCTGTAGCTAATTCGAATGATATCACACGAGCGAATCCGGTTAAATCAAAATCAGGCAATGGTCCATTAATCGCAACACGAGTCATTTCATGCGTGGGGTGTCCAAATCGTTTGAAGTACTCAGCGCATTCCCCATATCCGAGAAAACTTCCGGGATAACACGCGGATATATCAATTGAAATCATACCATCACGTGAGTATTTCGTATTCCACAGTCCTCCATGACCAAATTCGACGCAACTCAATTTAACATCCTCGAGAAAATCACTTCGTGTTGGACGCCATGAATTTTTTTCTCTTGCGAAGTGAGCTACCACTGATGGAATAGTAAAACTATCCGTGAGTAGTTTTTCATGGGAATTCTCCGGTGAAAAATCACTAGCGATTTTTCTCATTCTGTTATCTAATTCTTCAACGCGATATAATTCACCATTTGGTTTTACAAATTGATCGAATCCTATTTCGGGATCTTCATCACTTCTAAGTAACCACACTGACACAGGATCATCCTTACACAACGCATGAATAGCATCGAATAATTTCTCTTCATAGAAAACATCCCCAACGAACTCCTTAGGGATATATTTCACGGTTCGTTCTCGTGGAAATACTGTTACCGCAGGTGTCCACGCGTGTTTGTTATGATCAATAATCTGTATTGGTGCTCCATTTTTGTTATATTTCGGTTCGTATAAAACCTCTCCGGTTATCGTCATAACTGTTATTGGAAATCTTAATGATGTTTCTAACTTAGCTATATCAGAAATCTTTGCACCATGCTGTTTCACTGTCAGTTCCCATTCGGTTATTTTCCTACGTCGCAGATCAGTTAGTTTATTTCCTCGGGATGCATTTGTGAAGTGCTCCATTACCCGTGTTGCTACACAATTAAGCCCTGACGAATATTTCATAGGAGCTAGTTTTGCGATATCGGGTTTATCATTTAACGGATATATCCCATAAACCATTGCTGTTACGGGATAAGATCTTTCGTAGTATGGTTTGTCAATGCCGGTTAGAATTCCTGGTTTGGAATCTCTACTCACAATGACAGCTTTTTTATTCTTGAGGATTGGTTCAAATTTATCCCTAATAATCCATTTGCCATCGACTTCGATAATGAATTTGATTCGGAAAAAATACCGTTTTTCCCCAACACGTGAAATTATCACTGCTGCTTTTTCATCATTCATGGTAGCGTCAACAACACCATCAATTCGAAATGTTGACCAACAATAGGATGCTCCATCACGCTTGAATTCATTAAAACAGTCTCTGATTTTACTAATCATGGCTTTATCAAGAATTGTATTCTTGGGTGTATTAGAAACTATATCGAGATTGAATTGAGCATCCTTCCAGGGTAATCTCTTGGACGTTTTTTTTGGTCTATCGAGATTAAATTTAGGATTGATTTTCAATAATCTCTTAAACTCTTTCATATTTCCGTCTCTTGGACGTTTTTGGGGTCTATCGAGATTAAATTTAGGATTAATTTTGTTACGTTTTTTGGGTCTATCGAGATTAAATCTAGGATTGATTTTCAATAATCTCTTAAACTCTTTCATATTTCCGTCTCTTGGACGTTTGTTACGTTTTTTGGGTCTATCGAGATTAAATCTAGGATTGATTTTCAATAATCTCTTAAACTCTTTCATATTTCCGTCTCTTGGACGTTTGTTACGTTTTTTGGGTCTATCGAGATTAAATCTAGGATTGATTTTCAATAATCTCTTAAACTCTTTCATGTTTCCGTCTATTGGACGTTTTTTGGGTTTTTTGGGTCTATCGATATTAAATTTAGGATTGATATTCAACAATCTCTTAAACTCCTTATCAACTTTGAATTCAGCATTTTTCGAAGGCGTTCTCCTTAATTCCTTCATGCTATAATTAAAACAAGCATTTAAATGAAAGATTTTTATATAATGAATCACTGTAAGTGGCTTATGATTGGATCAATAACCCCGTGTAACAAATCATGCAGAAATGAGTTTTGTGGGTATCATATGCAAAGCTTTCGTCGTGGAAGCCTTGGTCCGTTACCCTGTATTCTATGTGGAGTTGGGGTCAGGGGAAAATCTCAGTTGTGTTTGAATTGTGGTGGAAAGCGATACAGGGAGTTGAAGCGTTATTATGATAAAAGAATAAAAAATGGACAATCAATCAGAAATTATGACCCTGACGCTGACAAAGTCAGTATTCTTGACGCTGACAAAGTCAGTATTCTTGACGCTGACAAAGTCAGTATCCTTGACGCTGACACTGATAAAGTCAGTATCCTTGACAAAGTCAGGGATAAAATCATAAGAACTCCTCAAGACTACATCGAAAGATTTATCATTAAACCAAACAATGAATTAGACAAACAATAGTATTATGTATACGAATGAACCAAGAATTCAGACAACACCCTGTGATCACAAATTATGAAGCATCCATTGATGGTGTTGTAAGAAACCGTAGACTGAAGAAACCAGTTGGTTCTGATAATGGTATGGGGTATTTGAAGTTTCGCGCTGGAAAGAAATTTTATCGCAATCATCGTTTCGTGTACGAGTGTTTTTATGGATTGATCGAGGATGATTTTGTTATTGATCATATCGATTCTAATCCAATGAACAATTCTTTATCAAATCTGCAGGCTGTTACTCAAAGTGAGAATACCAAACGAGGGAAGACTGGAAAATGCAAAACGGTTGGGAAGAGACCTGTGAAATCTTTGAATACGATAACTAACGAAGAAAAAATATTTCAATCAATGAATGAAGCCAGTAGGCACTTCGATATTTGTATATCCTCAGTACGATTCGTTGCAGAGGGAATAACCAAAACGGCTATTTCAAAAAAGAGCGGACAGAAAATTCAATTTAGTTATGTCTAATACGTCATATTTTTCATTTAGAAATATATCATTATTATAGAATAATGAATTCTGAAAACATGAATAGCATCATATCCGAGATTTCAAAATTGAAAAGTTGGGATATTGAACTATCAGATGGGTTAAATCCTGATCAAATCATGTCTGATTTTCAGGATATAGAATACGGAGTTAGCACTAACAAGTATATGCTACCAAAGAAGTATGCGCTCATCAAGAGAATTCAGAATTCTATTCGGGACTCTCTCGCATTTTCCAGTGACGTAAGTGTGTTCGCTCCGTTGTATACCATCGTAGAACGAATACGAAAAGAATTGGGGTACGAATACGAATTGAAAAAAGAAGTCAACTCTAAAGTTAGAAACCTACGGGCGTTAATTCAAGAAAATGAACAATTTTGATTGACCATTTATCATTATTTGATTGTGACTGACCCTCAAAGAGAGATTTCATTTTTTTTTTAGCATTTTTTGATTAAAAATGTCAAAATCAGTGATGGGCCGTTAATGGATGATCAAAATAGAATGAGGGAACTATCAATATTATTTATTTTTATAGCAATTATGATACTTCCCTCATCACTGATAACGCCCTTAACACTTTCATGATGCCGTTAGGTCGGGATTGAAAAATTGTTTTACAATTGAAAAATTGTTTCTGATTTCAAATAATGGTCAATGAAGCATTAACAACCCGATTGGCTCGTGAACGATTAGATGCAATTAAGAGATTTGTACCAATTCGTGACTCTGTACGGAATAAACTACAACAACGACAGAGTCTTCAGACTGATTTTGCTGCGGGATCTGAAGAATTGTTTAAACCAGTAACCACAGCAACGAAGGAGATAGAGCGTGCTATACGGGGGGATGTTCCCGAGACAGGGAAATCTGTTATTGGTGAACTCGAAAAAATAGCAGCGAAAACTGAACAAACAGAACAGGCTGTACAAAAAATAGAATCAAAAAGAACAGTAGATGATTTACTCGTGAGATTTAACGAAGAAGGGTTAGCAGAAATTGATAAGACTGATCCAGCAGAAATTCCTGCGCTTGTTGTTACGTCCTATGAAAACAGAAAAAAATGGTTGAAACCAGAACATCATAAATATGTTAGAAATATAACTCACTGGGCTGATATATTCTATAAAATCAAAACTGAAAAAGGTCTGATTAAGAAAGATAGTGCATCATATATTGATTATATCAATAAGGTGGATCACGTGTATAATCAATACGAAGAGTTTAAACAAAAACAAAAACCGCAAAAATTGCAAAGGCGGCGACAGCAACCTGCAAAGAAAATATCTTTTTCACCTAAAAAACAACAAATACCACGTGATGATGATGATGATCCTTTTGGTTATTTACAAAAAGCCGATTTAGACGAAATAGAAAAAATGGATGTAGCAATGGGTTATAGCGGAAGCGGATTGCAAGATTCCAGTGGACCCCAAAGTGGGGTATGTCCTGGTAGTGTTCTCAGTGATATATCACGATTAGAGGTTCTCATCGGAGGAAAACGAGCTGGAAATAACTCACCGGAAATAATTAATGAAGCAGCTGATATCTGTAGACGATTATTTCAGGGTGGTATCATGGATATCAGCACATATCGAGATTTCATTGGCGAGTTAGTGGAAAGTGGGTATCACAGTGATTAATCACCGAGACTGAATTGAAAAGTCAATTGAAAAATTGTTTCTGATTTCAAATAATGATCATACACTACAATCATGATAAACCAACCCCCGTCTACGTAGTTAATTCACGGTTTCCGGTTTATAGAGCATACTACGGAGATGGTTTAGGTAATACCATTTTAGGATTATTTGCGAGAATGGCTCCAAAAGTGATGCCGTTGGCTAAACAATTAGGAATGAAAGCAATTGATGTTATTCGTGATAAGGGTATTGGTGCTGTTGGAGATCTTGCTGGAAAAGCGTTTTCAACTGCGAAGAATAAATTAACATCATTAGTGAAATCACGGATGAAATCTAAAGGATTTTCAAAACCGTTACCGTCTACAGCGGAAATGCCTGCAAGTGTTAGTAGAATTATAAATAACGCAGTAGATGAAAAATTAGCGTCGATGGTTTTAACCCCCGACCAAAGCAATATTGCAAACATGATAGCAGGAAGTGGCTTTAAAAAACTACGACAATGAAAATGGAAAATCGCGATTTAGACTCTGATAAATAGAATAAAATGTTCAAACAGTCACGTGATCCAGCATTTGATATAGACGCCCCAGTTGGCAAGGATGATTCTGTACGCGATTATCAATATTACGCCTATCATGCCATAGACTCAAATAGTCGAGCAAGAATTGATCTTCAAGTCCATGATACCAGTAAATACTTTTTACCCGCTGAAGCGTTTATTGAAGTAGAAGGAGAAATTGTAACAGCTGCTGATACTCCTGCTGTACCAGCACCGTATCCAGCTGGTACTCAAGTCGGTTTTGTCAATAATGGTATCATGGCGCTATTTGAGAGTGCTAGATATCTCATTGATGGAAAAGAAATCGAGTCGATAGATCGTGATGTTGATGTGGCTACAACAATAATCGGGTTAGCGAGATATTCCGATGATTATACAAGATCAGCAGGACCTTCTATGATGTTTGCAAAAGATAGTAAGAATACCGCTGGAGGAAATCCATTTGTTGTAAGACGACCAAAGAATAATGCTGGCACCGCTAATATTGATGCCGAAGATATGATTATAAACAACGATGCTAATTTCAATCTAGGAGCTGCAACACGAAACTCAATGTTGGGAGTAGGGCGTAAATCATTTTCATGCGCGATTCCACTGCATCATATATTTGGATTCTGTAGAAACGTCAGAAAAGTTATCTATGGAGCGAAGCATACAGTATCGCTTGTACGAAAGAGTGATGATAATGACGCAATCTGGAGGATTCCAGCAGACAATGCAAATCCAAATGCTGATGCCGGTAAAGTCAATTTAACAAAAATATCATTGTGGATGCCAGTGTTGACTCCAGCAATCACCGCAGAAGAACGATTACTATCATTTATGGACCATGGAGGAAAGTCGTTGTTAAGTTGGTTATCAGTGAATACAGATGTGAAGCAATCAAATAACAACGGGTTATTCACTTGGAACCTAGCATCAAAACAAGGTGTTGCTGCGCCACGTCATATATTCGTAGCGTTACAAGATAACGCACGAGTTGGCAATCAACTCTCCAGCCATATGATATTTGATCAGTTAGGTGTTAAAGACGTCTCACTGAGAATAAACGGCCAGCAGGAACCATCCGAGGATATACAACTTAATTACACAGAAAATCATATCGCACGAGTTTATCATCGTCTGTTGTCATTTATGGCACGCGACCAAAATGTGGATACTGGTTTGCAAATATCACAATACGACTTTAAAAATCTGTATCCGATCTATTACTTCTCACTGGAACATCTCGATTTGATGAGACAATCTGTCGTTGATATACACTTTAGAGCTAATGTGCTTCGTGGTGCTATTGCTGATTATAGAGCGGTTGCTGTTATTCTCAGTGATAAATCAATGCTACTCGAAGGTGTTGGAGGAAGAATGAGAGTGGTAGATGCCCCAGTAGAAAATCTTTGATTTTCAAAAACATGTAATTGAAATCGTAAACGATTTTCTCGATTTAGAATCAATCTATTATGTATAATGTCATATAGTGTTATTAGTGTTGCGTTAACTCCCGGTCAATTAAAAAAATTGCAATCAGAATCGGCTAAGCGATGTGGAACCACAATCACGTTGAAACCCAACCAAATGACTGGTGGTGCAAATAAACTATCGCTGACAACTCGTCAGGTGAAACATTTCAATGATGCACTTGCAGCCAAAAAAGGTGTTCAGATTACTCTCTCTGCGGCTGCTATCAAAAATATGATTAAAACAGGCGGTATATTTCCGTTGTTAGCTGCGATTCCAGCATTGATTGCAGCAGCAGCCCCAGCGGTGGCTAAAGCAGCGGCGTTAGGAGCCGTTGGTACTGCAGCAGGAATGGCACTAAAGAAGGCAACTGGGAAAGGATATAAAAAAAAGGGAAAGGGTCTAAGACTACCAGGAACCCCGTATTCGTGGTACAGCGGAAAGGGTCTAAGACTACCAGGAACGATTTATTAATTGAGGAACCTATGGTTCCCAAATCTTCGATGGTTCCTATGTCCAATTTTGATTTAATGGATGCTGCTAAAAAACTAGCGATTAAAAACTTCAGAGGTGTCTTTATGAAAGATCAATTACCTCATCAACCAAACAGCGTTGAAACCGGAATCATTAATTTAGATAACAGCACCGGACCTGGAACTCACTGGGTTGCATACGCTATTGATCCACGTGGGATTGTCTATTTCGATTCATATGGATTAGCCCCACCAAAAGAGTTTTTGCGTTATATAAAAACCCTTCCAATGAAGACTTGGTATTCTACGCTACCAACACAAACAATGATTGACCCACCGATATGTGGCAGCGAAGTATTAAATGTCCTTAACGCTATTTCTAACTCCTTGAGTAACCCAAGCGGAAAACCACCACATGTTGTCGTGAATGAATACACTAGTAATCGCTGGAGAAAATCGAAGATTTTTCAACGAAGTCGTCAAAAACGATTTTAGAGAGAGAAAGAGTTTTACAATAACATGATTGATATTTGGGGGAGATCATTGAAACCCAAACCCGATGGCACTGCACCCCCTGATTCTCTCAAGGATATAAAAAAAACAATCAAAGATGAAATCGCTGAGACATTAAATTTAACAAGTGTTGACCCGAACGAAATAGTTGTATTTCAGGACAAACAGGGTAAATTGAAATCCAGTGATGTGTCGTTGGATGATATTTTAGTTAAACAACGAAACGCAATCGAAAATACTATCGCGCTTTTTTCCGATCAGGGTAAATTGAAAACTAGTGATGTGTCGTTGGATGATATTTTAGTTAAACAGCGAAACGCAATCGAAAATACTATCGCGTTATTTTCCGATCAGGGTAAATTGAAAACTAGTGATGTGTCGTTGGATGATATTTTAGTTAAACAGCGAAACGCAATCGAAAATACTATCGCGTTATTTTCCGATCAGGGTAAACTCAAACCGGGTGTAATCGTTTCGACGATTACAGATCGATTAAAAACTCTCAACGATGAGTTAAACAATTCTCTGTTTGTACTAACAACACTTGAATCTAAAATTGAAGAAAACGGAAAACAGTTTATATCATTTCGTAGAAATATCATTGATAAATTTATTGGAACCCCGTTGGATAAAATTGAAATAAAACTCCCTGATATTAAAAAATCCATCGATGAGACAAAAAACTTCATCGAAGCCGTCAAAGGTGATTTTTCGAGGATGATAACAATCATTGAAAAAACAAAAATTCCTCATGAGAAAACCAACAACGTGGTATACACAATCCAACACGGATCATTTGAGTGGACACCTACAAACAACAAATTAAATATCACTGCAACCGTTAAGGGTATTTATCGATTAACACTAGTAACACCATTAACTCAATTTAATATATCATCGTCGAGTTCATCCGGGGTTAATAATACGATTTCAACGATCATCGACAAGGATACAACTGAAAAGTTCACTATAACAGCTACTGATAAAAATTTGATTGGAGTTTCAGCAACCTGGTATGTGGAATTCGTGGCGGATTTAAGTAAATAACTAAATCGTTCGGATTTCACAATTGAAAACGCTAGTGTTTTTAAAATAAAAATGATTTCATCAACGCAATGTCGCTATGATCAGGTCAGAGAATTTCAGAATAGACTCAAAACCCTCGCCGAGGAGTATCAAATAAAAATAAAAAAATACCGACGAAAAATCACTGCAATTGATGTTATTATATACTCGGTGTCAAGCGTTCTCACTGGCGCCGGAATAATACTTGCATCGGTTACAATGATTGCCCCGGTCGTAGTTCCAATTTGCATTTCTGCGGTGGCTACAATCGGGGGTATATCAACCGGGATAGCAAAAAAGATATCATCATGCAGCCAGAGTAAACTGCAGAATTACTTACTTCAATTTCATATTGCATCAACCGCATATTCGCAGTTATCCCTGATGATATCGTCGTCACTCGATAATACAATTATATCAGATAGTGAATTCTCAGAGATGGTCAGTATTTTTGATTCCGCGATATCGAAATTAGAGCGACAACATGAGTATAATAACAATGACAACACCGATGGAATCAGAAAACACGAACCCAAAAAACAAAATGATCTCAATAATATCAACCATACCAGATTGTGAGTTCTCAGTGATGGTCAGTATTTATGATTCCTCGATACCAAAATTAGAAATAAATCATGAGTATAATAACAATGACAACACCGCAGGAATTACTTCAACGAATAGTGGAGAACACGAACCCAGTACAAACAAGCATGATATCAATAACATCAACGAATCCAGAATTCAGTGTGAATTTCCCCTCTCCGGTCCCAGTGAAGGAGATAGCGCTAGCAAAATTACGAGTATACCACAGTTGGCCTAATATCAGATCAAAATCATTTGGTGGTCAACAACCCAATAATTCACTGGTATTTGCAAATAAGAATAAAGACGACGGTACCCCAGACTGGAACGTCGTTTCGATACCAACAGGGTCATACCAAATCGAACAAATCAATGATGAATTCGCGCGTAGAATAAAATCGATTACTGGAAAAGAATCAAAAATCGCTATAACAGTTCATGAACCGACGCTATCATCCGCAATTGAGATAAGTACAGAAGGATACGTCGTAGATATCTATCAGAGTTCTATTAGAACCGTATTAGGATGGCCTGAATTACCACCCCGGGAAGAAACCGTTAAATTACCAGAACCACAAAAATCTGATTATATCACCGACAGAATAAAACCTAAAAATCCAATAAGGAGTTATAAAAAATACAACTTATTTATAGAGTTTTTTGGGTTAGGATACGAACTTAGGGCGGAGGGTGGACCATTGCAAGAATATAATTTTGTTAACGAACCTGAAATCATTAAAAATTTCACAGCAATGAATAATGATTTATCGCTGTTGTTAATATCTCTTAAATCCGGCTCTCTCAACCGAGATGAATTTATCAGCGTCGTAGAAACATGCAATAAAATTATCGACGATATGGAAAAATTTAATTCACAAATTATTCAAGTAATACTCAATGATAAAAACCCCACATCGAGAACAGGATTTGCAAATCGATATAAAATCCGCGTTGAAAATATCCCAACATTTAAACTACCAGGATATAACGTACCGGAACTAAAAAAACTTCTCAGTGACACCATCGATGTTGGTTTTAAAATAATTCATGATGCATGGAAAAAAACAGCATCACCGGAAATAAAAATCCTCAAACATAATAATGACCCAGATGGTGGCGGTAGGCATATCGCTCCGTTCAACGTGAATGTTTCATCGGTGATTGCGATCAATTTAGTATGTGATGTTATCGAAGGAAGCTATCAAATAAATTTAGAACGATCAAATCAAGCTCAGCAAGGATATATTTTGTATTCGTTTGCACCAACAGCTCCTCCAGGATTCCTAATTATTGAAAACCCAATTAATCCTGTCTACATGCGATGCCATAATAATTCATTAACCAGAATTAATTTCAAACTCACCGACCAGTCAAATAATCTGATTGATTTACAAGAAGAGGTGTTAGTGATTAGTTTGTTTGTGAGATCCTAAATGATTTTCGTCCTAAGGACTTTCATCATAAAGACTTGATCAAATCATTTCTTATTTTTTGTCAACCCAGAACTGAAAGTTCTAGCAGCAGAGAGGGTGGAGACAACAAGTTGCGACCAAAATTGATTAAAAAATCGTAAAAATCTCCGTTTTCATTTTTAGTTAAAATGAGATTTCGTAGGAAGGCTCGTTAAGATTTCAATAAATTTTTTGTCTGAAAACGTTGTAGGGTTTGTCCCTGAGATATTTTTTTTTGGTTAAAATGAGATTATAGGACGGCTCGTTTTAGGATTTCAATCAAAAAATTGATTGAAAAATCGTAAAATCTCCGTTTTCATTTTTTTAGTTAAAATGAGATTTCGTAGGGAAGGCTCGTTTTAGGATTTCAATCAAAATTTTGTCTGAAAACGTTGTAGGGTTCGCCCTTTTTTTGGTTAAAATGAGATTATAGGACGGCTCGTTTTAGGATTTCAATCAAATTTTGTCTAAAAACGTTGTAGGGTTCACCCTCTTTTTGGTTAAAATGAGATTATAGGACGGCTCGTTTTAGGATTTCAATCAAAATTTGTCTAAAAACGTTGTAGGATTCACCCTCTCTGCTGCTGGGGCACTAATCTAATATTCCTTGCTAAATCAAAATTTTGATTTGAAGTATGATGATGATTCCCACTTGCCAGCTCCATTTCTTTCATTCTAATTTCATATTGTAATTGTTTTTCCTTCTCCCTTTCTCTCCTCTTTTTCAAATTGTAATTGTCTTTCTTTATCCCTTTCCTGAAATTCCAGTTTCTTAAACTCTAATTCAGATTGTAATTGTCTCTCTTTCTCCTCTCTCTCTCTATCAATCCGCATTTGTTCTTTTTGTAATTCAATTTGCTTTTCTTTCTCCCTTTCCTGTCTCTCTTTCTCCTTTTCCTCTTTATCAATCCGCATTTGCTCTTTTTGTAATTCAATTTGTTTCTCTTTCTCCTCTCTCTCAATTCGCATTTGCTCTTTTTGTAATTCAATTTGTTTCTCTTTCTCCTCTCTCTCAATTCGCATTTGCTCTTTTTGTAATTCAATTTGTTTCTCTTTCTCCTCTCTCTCATATTGTAATTGCTTTTCTCTCTCCCTTTCCTGAAATTCTAGCTTCTTCAACTCTAATTCCATCTTGAATTTTAATTCTAATTCCTTTAATTTTATGTCCGAGTCTGATGCAGACTTACTGACTGGAATCAAAGCACTTTGTTCAAAAACATCCTGTTCTACCAAATACTGGACCAAAATCTTTTTGATATCTTGTTTCGTTAAAGAAGCTTTCACTTCAGAAAGATCGTATTTTCTGGCAAGTTGAACCAACTCGTCTTTTTTGAAAAGATCTAATTGCTCCTGGGTAGGATTAGAAAGAAATATTTCTACCTTAGATGTCATTTTGATACAAGCATGTTAGCCTCACGAAAGATTTAAAATTCTCAAAAACTAGGGGAAATTAAAATTTAAATTCAAATTTATCTCAAATCTCAATCCCGAGACGATAGCCACCAATTCTATGTTACGTGCTTAGGCTCGAATAAGCAGCAACACAGAAAGAGTGAAAACTAACAAGCTTGTATAACTTTAACAATAAATTTATTAAGTACAATTATTTAAATAAAACAATTGAACTTACAGTTTTAGAGAATCAAATCCAACAAATATAGAATTCACAAAATAATCCACTAATGGAATTTCAAGTCCTGATAAATAAATGTTCTAATAGTTCCAGGTTCGAATCTTGACAATGTAATCCAAAATGGCTGACAATGTCACGTGATGCAGTTCTTGTTTAATTTATCATCCACATGAACTATGAGCACATGTTTTCTCCTCCAAATAGATAATAAATCCTCTTTCTTCAATGTATTGACACAAAGTCCAAAACAAGAATAATAAAAATTATAACTCAAACATGAATTACACAACCAATAACTTACAGCCCAAAGATTCTACTACTAAAGTTAGCTTCTAAAACACAGCTATATATATTGTTTTTCTGAAGTAAACAAGAGGAATCATGTGAGTCTGGAAGGTCATGGAAAGAACTACCTTCACCAAGTCACATGCTTAAAGAATGAACTAGAAGAATAAATCAGCCACTAATAAAATGCTGTCCCCGAAACCAACCAATAGAATTGAAGACTTGTTGACAATGTCTAAAGCAAGGTCAGATATTGAGGTAACCAAGCCAAGGTCAGCCTGTTTACCAGAAAAGTCCAGGTCAAGTGAATTTTCTAGAAAATTTTCCCATTTAATGAATAATAAATCCTAAATGACAATTTTGGATCCAATAATTAAAAATAAATAAAATTAAATCCAATAGCCATAACACACTTCATTAGGTTGCTGTGAAATCAAATATGTATGATACATGTGACATCATTAGAGTTATCATTATGTAAAGGCAATCAAGTGTTTGTAGGAAGTTCAAAATGACTAATATTTGCATCCAAGGTGTTTTTTCTACAAAGGTGTTTCTCTACCAAGGTGTCAAAAAAGGACAAGGACATTCTGATTACTAACGAGACAAGATGAAAATTGTTCTGATAAATAGCGGTTTGGAGGATGTGTAGGGAATACACTGTTAGGAGAATACACTGTTAGGAGAATGTGTAGGGGATACACTCCTAGGGGAATGTGTAGGGGATACACTCCTAGGGGAATGTGTAGGGGATACACTGTTTGGAGGATGTTTAGGGGATACACTGTTTGGAGGATGTTATGGGGATACACTGTTTGGAGGATGTTATGGGGATACACTGTTTGTAGGATGCTATGGATCTACACTGTTTGCAGGATGTTTAGGAGATACACTGTTTGCAGGATGTTTAGGAGATACACTGTTTGGAGGATGTTATGAGGATACACTGTTTGGAGGATGTTATGGGGATACAGTGTTTGGAGGATGTTATGGTGATACATTGTTTGGAGGATGTTATGGTGATACATTGTTTGGATTATTGTAGGGAGTACACTGTTCCAATGACTTTCTGTGGATATATGGTTTGGATGATTTTCTGTGGATATATGTTTTGGATGATTTTAGGAGGATACACTGTTTGGAATAATCCTGAGGAATTGGGTTTGGATAAATTAGATTCTACTGTAAGAACAATGATTAAAATTTCAACTTTTTATTCACACAATACCTGTACATAATTCTTTCATTTACACAATTCATGAACTTTAACCTCTGATATACACAATAAATGAACTTTAACCTCTGATATACACAATACATGAACTTTAACCTCTGATATACACAATACATGAACTTTAATCTCTGATATACACAATACATGAACTTTAACCTCTGATATACACAATACATGAACTTTAATCTCTGATTTACACAATACATGAACTTTAACCTCTGATATACAAAATACATGAACTTTAATCTCTGATATACACAATACATGAACTTTAATCTCTGATTTACACTTTAACCAATGTCAAGTGCCAAATTTTTCGTCAGTGAAATCCAGTAATTAATTCGTAGGCTAGCCGACAATCAACTGTCTTGGGGCAGAGTTTGGAACGGAAAAAAAGTTAGTTTAACTTGGTCAGACTTGGTACAATAATTAAAGTGGAAACGGACTGAGTGTTTGACACGTAAAATTATGGGATTACTCACGTAGAGCTTTCAAAAATGATTGAGACAAATGATAAGGCGACATTTCGATCCTAAGTGACATTTTTGGCATCTTGATAGACGGTTTTCAAAAGGTCTGCAAAAATAGCGTTTATGCCGATTGGTCAAATGTACAGGACAGAGGGTTGGGTCGAAACTCAGAATTGGGAAATATATTCTCTGAGCTAATAAGTTTAAATCAGTCTTCTGGAAGGCGCTTTGCAAGAAAGCCGTGTTGAACTACTATCATTAATTCCAGAATAAAGGCTCCGGGGGTAATTTTACAGCAGTGCCTTCGTAATAATAAGCTCAGGAAAGTCCGCCGGGAAATCAAACGGTAGAAGCATGTCAGAAACACAAGTTATTTAACTCAAATTCACCTTTATTATGATGTAATGTATATGCTGTTTATCTTTGGCATAGATGCATAATGTATCGATACTACGTTACAAATAGTTCAGTATTACATTGAGTTAATAACGTACTTTGATATGTTTCTTTGTTACAGATGCATGATATGTTCATATTTTGTATGAATAGTCGGTTTTACAGTGATTTAATAATGTATTTGAATTCTGAATTAGCATTTTTTACCTTGTATACTTAGGTAGGTAAATGAGTGGTGTAGAAAACCCACTGTGTACATTTATGATTGGAAAGTGTTACATTAATTTGAAGTTATTATATTAGTAAATATGGTTTGTGTGTTATGATATATTGCATCACTTTACGCAATGATTTACGGGAATATATGACTTTCACGAATTCTGATGTCGATAATTGGCAGTATAGCTCTATTGATCTGAAACCATGTATAGAATTTGTTAGCCGTAGAAATGATAACACTGATAGTAAGATCTGATTGTTCGAACATGAAGACGGACAAACAATCGCAACTTTTTAAAAGTAACGAGATACTTAGGGCGTTTTACCCTTTTCTTTTGCAAGGAAAAATAGTTTACTTTGGCAAGAGTAAGAATCAGCGAGAAGTCAAAGGCAATAGTTTATTTTGGGCAAGAGTGAGAATCAGCGAGAAGTCAAAAGGAAAAAAATAAGAAGTCAGAGTGTGGAATAAGTTCAATTAAAGGGCAAGCTGGAGACGGACGCACGCAGGGGAAAGAAAGAAAAACCAGTCGACGGAAAAGGTCATGTTGAATCACTCAACAGTCCAATGTTAAATGAACATTCGATTCCTTGATGAAATTTACTCTCAGTATTACGGTTAACTTCATTTATTTTCATTAGTGTTTGGATTCTTTGACTGTATCCAGTATTTTAAAACTTCAGTCTATGTATTTCTGAACTAAGTGTATTCAGAAAGAGAGAAATTGTAATTCACAGTGTCATTCTTTTCTTAATTGTATTTTCAATTAAATTCATATGTTATCTTTACGGGGGCTCGTGTATTGTCTTGTTCAAAGTACCATCTCAGATTACTATATTCACTGACCGGGCATATTACACCGTAGCGATCATCTCCTAGATAACGACAATTAGTGGGAGGCGGTCTTCAAGTGTTGTTTTTCCAAGTTGCGCAATACCTCTGACCAGGCCTTGTGCAATATCGTACTAATAACACTTTGATCACCCGCAGTGCCCACGTTACAACCTTTCATATACACAATACACATACTTCAACCTCTCATGTACACAATACATTTATACATCAATGTTTGATATACACAATGTAATTTGGCAAGATACATACATATATATATATATATATATATATATATATATATATCCAATTACATCTTTTCTATAGCTGGTATTTTTCAGATTGGTCCATTTATCCCAGTATGTGAAGGTGCCAAAAAAAATATTTTCATTTACATTGCTCTTGCTGTACACTGGAATTCAATCAACAAAAAAGCTTTCTCAGGATGTTCATAAAGACATGTGATTTATTTTTCATCAACATACAATTACAAGATCAAACTTACATTACAGAATGTGATTTTCTTGCCAGTGATAACATTATTGCAGTGTGTTTTCATTCTTGAGATCTTTAATGCATTTTTGATGATTCTTGTCAACTATGAAAAATGTGCACATCAAATTATACTGAGCAGCTTATTCATAAAATGCTGCTGTTTTATTTTTGTAAATAAATGAAGTACAAAATTCTAGGAAATTGTAAAATGTTACCAGAGTAATATTTATTGCAGTAGTACAAAAACATAGCTAAAAATGTAATGTTCTGGAAAAGTTTTGTAAATATTTCCATTAATAATTTACTATATGATAAAAAAAAATAATCATTTATTATTACATCAATATGATACACATTCATTTGTTACAATTCACATTTTGTGCTGAATAAACGTAGTCTATACTCTTTGGATCTTTAACCAATAATAATCACATCCTGTATGCATTTCGTTTTCTACATTATTATCATACCCCAAACATGAATGTCTGGAATAGGTCATGCCTTTCTTTGCTAAGAACTTGTTGTGACACTATAGAAAGAGCTAATCTAGACCAATTTCATCCCATTCAACTTTAAATATAATAATGAACTGGGGACACCAAAACATTTTACTGCATCTGAATTTTTAAAAAACCAATGAAAAATATGAAATAAAGACTAGCATGTACTGTCTAATAACAGAAAATAAAAATTAATTTTATAATATGAGCACTGTAGTGTATCTTACAATTGATAACAGCATAAAAACTACTAATAATAACAACCAATATATTGTTGTATTCAATTTCATTATAATGTATGTATGTATTTATGTGAATACGAACAATCCATAACAATAACAAAATATTACTGCATCTAATCTTTTTTTCCGATTATCATGGATGTGTTTTAAAAGCTGATATTAGTGCTGTGAAGCTACAGGAAGGCAACAATGAATCTGATGAGACAGAAAATAAGAAATGGATATCTTACTCATTTCCCATTGATTTGTTTTTCACGCATTATTGGTTATAGAATGCCAATGAAATGGGAGTTAAATGTCCTTCCACAAAAAAAAGCAGCTAACCCAGGTAGGTATCATACCAGTGACCTGTGTATCTGACATTCTACCAACTACCTAATGTGGTTCCAAATTCCCTGTTAAAATATACACACATTTATATTCAACAGGTAGTCAGTAGCAACCAATTTAAATTGTCATCTTTCCAAATTCCTTGTTAAAATATATACACATTTATATTCAACAGGTAGTCAGTAGCAACCAACCTCTTTCCTAATTTCCTGTTGAAATATACACACATTTATATTCAACAGGTAGTCAGTAGCAACCAATTTAAATTGTCATTTTTCCAAATTCCTTGTTAAAATATACACCCATTTATATTAAACAGGTAGTCAGTAGCAACCAATTTAAATTGTCATTTTTCCAAATTCCTTGTTAAAATATACACCCATTTATATTCAACAGGTAGTCAGTAGCAACCAATTTAAATTGTCATTTTTCCAAATTCCTTGTTAAAATATACACACATTTATATTCAACAGGTAGTCAGTAGCAACCAATTTAAATTGTCATTTTTCCAAATTCCTTGTTAAAATATACACACCTTTATATTCAACAGGTAGTCAGTAGCAACCAATTTAAATTGTCATCTTTCCAAATTCCTTGTTAAAATGTACACACATTTATATTCAACAGATAATTACAATTATTAAAAATTATCCCTGCTGTTGAACTTTCAGTAAATGCTGACCTTTGATTAGCAGTCCAATGGACTGTGGGAAAAAAAACTTAATAATAATAACAATAATAATAACAATACTAATAATAATAACAACACCCTTCTTACCCATGGTAATAGCATGTACAAGTCAAAACATAGAGTTTGCTGAAAGTTGCTCCATTGGTGTTTAGTGGATAATGTGGAAGGATGGACTGATAGACAATAACCCTGACAAACTACAGGATGGACAGATAGACAATAACCCTGTCAAACTTTAGGATGGACTGACAGACAATAACCCTTACAAATTTTAGAATGGACAGATAGACAATAACCCTGTCAAACATTAGGATGGACTGACAGACAATAACCCTTACAAATTTTAGAATGGACAGATAGACAATAACCCTGTCAAACTTTAGGATGGACTGACAGACAATAATCCTGTCAAACTTTAGGATGGACTGACAGACAATAACCCTGACAAACTTTAGGATGGACAGACAAACAATAACCCTGACAAACTTTAGGATGGACTGACAGACAATAACCCTAACAAACGTTAGGATGGACTGACAGACAATAACCCTGTCAAACTTTAGGATGGACTGACAGACAATAACCCTGACAAACTTTAGGATGGACTGACAGACAATAACCCTGTCAAACTTTAGGATGGACTGACAGACAATAACCCTGTCAAACTTTAGGATGGACTGACAGACAATAACCCTGACAAACTTTAGGATGGACTGACAGACAATAACCCTGTCAAACTTTAGGATGGACTGACAGACAATAACCCTGTCAAACTTTAGGATGGACTGACAGACAATAACCCTGACAAACTTTAGGATGGACTGACAGACAATAACCCTGTCAAACTTTAGGATGGACTGACCGACAATAACCCTGTCAAACTTTAGGATGGACTGACAGACAATAACCCTGTCAAACTTTAGGATGGACTGACAGACAATAACCCTGACAAACTTTAGGATGGACTGACAGACAATAACCCTGTCAAACTTTAGGATGGACTGACAGACAATAACCCTGTCAAACTTTAGGATGGACAGACAGACAATAACCCTGACAAACTTTAGGATGGACTGACAGACAATAACCCTGTCAAACTTTAGGATGGACTGACAGACAATAACCCTGACAAACGTTAGGATGGACTGACAGACAATAACCCTGACAAACGTTAGGATGGACTGACAGACAATAACCCTGTCAAACTTTAGGATGGACTGACAGACAATAACCCTGACAAACTTTAGGATGGACTGACAGACAATAACCCTGTCAAACTTTAGGATGGACTGACAGACAATAACCCTGTCAAACTTTAGGATGGACTGACAGACAATAACCCTGACAAACTTTAGGATGGACTGACAGACAATAACCCTGTCAAACTTTAGGATGGACTGACAGACAATAACCCTGTCAAACTTTAGGATGGACAGACAGACAATAACCCTGACAAACTTTAGGATGGACTGACAGACAATAACCCTGTCAAACTTTAGGATGGACTGACCGACAATAACCCTGTCAAACTTTAGGATGGACTGACAGACAATAACCCTGTCAAACTTTAGGATGGACTGACATACAATAACCCTGACAAACTTTAGGATGGACTGACAGACAATAACCCTGTCAAACTTTAGGATGGACTGACAGACAATAACCCTGACAAATGTTAGGATGGACTGACAGACAATAACCCTGACAAACTTTAGGATGGACTGACAGACAATAACCTGACAAACTTTAGGATGGACTGACAGACAATAACCCTGACAAACTTTAGGATGGACTGACAGACAATAACCCTGACAAACGTTAGGATGGACTGACAGACAATAACCCTGACAAACTTTAGGATGGACTGACAGACAATAACCCTGACAAACTTTAGGATGGACAGACACATAGTGGATTGGTTCTTACAAACACATGCTAATTTACATATTAACCTATGGTCTAGTGTTGAGCATGGTGACTACAAGTTGAGTCCTGTGTTGATGTACCCATTCAATTTTGCTCCCAACACTTCATGCATAAAGCTTCTTTTCTGTATGGCTACCAAATAATTCAATTTACAATTTTATAAAGTTTTGAAGTGATTTAGTTTTTCACAACTGTCACTGTGATTCAGCTTAACACAACTGACACTGTGATTTGGTTTGACAAAAGTGTCACTAATTCAGTTTTATACATATGCTACTTCTACTTAAACTTCAGGATGGGAATTCCAAACTATTTTTCTGCTATGTTGCCAATATGGTACCCATGTGCAATAGAGCTCTCATTCTGTCTCTCACCTCTGGGATGTTGTGGTAAAATATTTGAATAGCAATGAGAATTTCAAATATTTTCTAAGCAAAACTCTTGAATGCAGTCATATATTTAAAATTGGTGCAAACATGTTACAACTCCTGGCCAACTGACATGTTTTGAGGATGAACAGTTTTGTGGGGAAAGAATATGCAGTAAAAAGCCTAAGGTTTTGGCATTCAATAGACATTGTTCTAATCTGTGAAATTTATATTGTAACCATTATAAAATAATCATTTGGTTCCTATTATTAATGCACTACCCGCCCCAATATGTCAAGCATTAATACCATAATGGTGTATGTACAGAAATATTTCATTTTCATAAATTACTTTTCATTTTCTTTGTCATCTTTATTAAACCCCCGCTATAACATTAATTTAGATAATTGTGCCATGCATCCTGAATATTTACAAGCTCTACACAAATTTATCCTTATTGATTTTTGTCATCACTCAAGCTGAATTAATTTAGCAAATTAAATTTCATCAAACAGAAAACAGTTCTTTAAAAAAAACTATGCAGTAATGCTTTATTAACAATCATGAATGGATGCACATGTGAGTTGGCCACACCTTTAGCCAACTGTTGTAAGACCAATCAACAAGCAGCTGAAAACTAGTCAATTCTTTGGTAAACACTGTCCGCTATGTCTCTCCCATAATTCCTTAATTCACCATTTTGACTATACTACAACTTTCCGACACACTTTGGCATTTACAATGAAATTAAAGTCAGTCTTTTTTTTCTGCCTCTACCATCCTCCTCAAAAAAATAAACTGACTGAAGCTCTTTGTTTTTGAGGCAGTATTCTAACCTTTTGGAGTATGGAAATTAGATCAGTGGCAATCTTTCAATTGTATGAACTATTTTAACAATCCTGATTCAATTTTGAAATAATATACGCATACAGTAATCAAATTCTGACTAACTTCCGGTTGACAGATCATAACAAATCAATGCAAATCAAAGAATTACATTAAAACTTTGGTACACCAACCATTACAAATCAATGTAAACCAAAAAATTAATTAAAACTTTGGTACGCCAAACCATTACAAATCAATGTAAACCAAAAAATTAATTTAAACTTTGGTATGCCAAACCAATGCAAATCAATGTAAACCAAAGAACTGCATTAAAACTTTCGTATGCCAAACCATTGCAAATCAATGTAAACCAAAAAATTAATTTAAACTTTGGTATGCCAAACCGTTACAAATCAATGTAAACCTAAAAATTAATTTAAACTTTGGTATGCCAAGCCATTGCAAATCAATGTAAACCAAAGAACTGCATTAAAACTTCAGTACGCCAAACCATTACAAATCAATGTAAACCAAAAAATTAATTAAAACTTTGGTATGCCAAACCATTACAAATCAATGTAAACCAAAGAATTGCATTAAAACTTCAGTACGCCAAACCATTACAAATCTAAGAATTACATTAAAACTTCAGTATGCCAAACCATTACAAATCTAAGAATTACATTAAAACTTCAGTACGCCAAACCATTACAAATCTAAGAATTACATTAAAACTTCAGTACGCCAAACCATTACAAATCTAAGAATTACATTAAAACTTCAGTAGGTCATAAAATTACACAAAACAACTAAGCATGCAGTATTGCAAGATAAAGTATACAAGTTAAAGATGATACAATTCAATGTAAAGGTAAAAAATTGAGCAAATCATTAAAACTATGGTGACATTGTTACACAAACTGCATCTCCCCCCCCCCCAACAGAGATCAGATTTTGTCAGGTTGTACATCATTATAAACAGAGCAATAATGTTGAAAAAGCAATATGGATGTAACATCTGCACAATTAAACAAAGCAATATGGATGTAACATCTACACAATTAAACAAAGCAATATGGCTTCCAGTAGTTAAACACAAGGTCAGAGCTGACTGTTAAAAATTTAGCATGCCTACCCTACATTAACAGCAGGTACAAATATAATATATGATAAAAAAAGCAGCTTTTTGAAATACATATTGAAAAAAGCCAAACTTAAAAACTAGATTTTCATAACAATACACTATATATTCAGAATCCTGCCATTTCTTTCCTCTGTATTTGTGTTGTCATGGTAAATACTGCTGCCAAAAGGAGTCCAGTTATTGGATAAATCAACTGCAGCTCCACCTTCAGGATATCCTATACAAATAATAACAGTAGTAGTAGTAATAATAATTGTAATAATAGTACAGTAGTAAAAATAATAATAGTAGTAGTAGTAATAATAATTGTAATAATAGTAGTAAAAATAATAGTAGTAGTAATAATAATTGTAATAATAGTAGTAAAAATAATAGTAGTAGTAGTAATAATAATTGTAATAATAGTAGAAAAAATATTAATAGTGGTAGTAATACTTTTATTACTACTACTAATAATAATAGCAACAGTAACATTAATTACAACAACAATAACAATGATGAAAAAAATAACACTAAACAAAAACACCTTCATCAACAACAACATTAACTTACCTGCCTGGTATCCGACAAATTGGTTTGCAGAAGCAGACCAGGTCATCTTGATTAAAATCTGATCCCATATTTTAATGCAGATTTGGATATGCCTTTTAGAATTTTATATCAGGGTTATGTATTAAATTAAATACTGAATGGAAAAATTTGAAACTTTGTACAATGGTTAATTTAATTAATTAAATTAAATATGAATTGAAAATTTTTAAACTTTGTACAATGATTATTTATTAAATTAAATACTGAATGGAAAATTTTTAAACTTTGTACAATGGATATTGACTAAATTAAATACTGAATGGAAAATTTTTGAAACTATAATATGGTTATGTGTTATATTAAGTACAGGATTCTGCTGAATTCATTTTATGATGGATTTATTGAGACTTTGTTTGGTATTTCCCTATGTGGCAATATCTGATGGTCCCATGTTCCTCGTTTGAACAATTTTGTGCTAAATAACCAATAATTCATACAAGTCAACTGACAGAATCAGATAATAATAATAATAATAATAATAATAATAATAATAATAATGATAATAATAATAATGAGGACTTTGTACAGCGCCTAATCTTTAGAAGCTCTAAGTGCTTTACACTATCTATAATGATATGACTACAAAAAAAAATCCCAAACACAATGAAATTAGCAAACATAAAAATCCTGCTAATATTTAAGGTAGGAAACATTATTAGGTCTTTAACTCAAACTTTAAGTTTGTAATGGCATATATCAATATGTTAAAACTCAAACAAAATCTCCTCAACAGAGATCAAACTTAGTGTAGATTCATTGATAACACAACTCAAAATTGATGAAACAGACAATTTGAAATTATTCTTTAAATTCACCAGTGACAACCAGACTACACTTAAATTTAGTTTTCATGAGATAAGTCCAATGTTGTCTTGAATACACCATTTACTAGAAAAGAGGCAAAGAGACTACTACTGCAAACCCAACTGACTCTCACCAATATCTGTTACCCAACCAGCTACCACCAAATAGTATGTAATAAAAATCATCCTTATGACCTGCTTGGTGAGACCAAATGCTGCCGCTACAATCCATCTGACCATGGGAAGAGACTCGGAGAGCTTGTGGGCATGTTAGAATGTGAGGATACAAAGGGTTATAGAATTACAAGCTATAAACAAAACTAGATAAATTGAAAGAAAAACATTCTTGAAATACAAGGACTGATGTTCAACTGGCTAAAACTTTTTTTCCAGAAATCCAAGATAAGAACAATTTTATGTTTAACTGATGAACACTGAAACGATATATAGTGAATTTCTAATCATCACCATTTTCAAACAAGCACAAGTGGACATCAAAAAAGTCTAGATGAATGAAAGATGGCACTATTTTCAAAGATCAAGGACATACATATACCAAGATGGCATCATTTTCTTCACAGACCAAGGACATACATATAACAAGGTGGCATTTTCATCAAAAGAACAAGGACATACTTGTAACAAGTGTTTTAGTGAAAAACCCATGTCAAGACCACATGGACATACTTGTAGTGAAAAACAATCTGTACAGTGTGCCTAGCGATAACAAGATTTTCAAGGTGACAACCATGGTGGTCATGTTGGAGATCAGCAGTTAATTTTATTTCCAGTAAAGCATATACTGAATTTTTTTAATAGTAAAAACCATATTTTGATATATCAACTGATTAAATAAACAGTAATAAACCATATTTTGATATATCAACTGATCAAATAAACAGTAATAAACCATATTTTGATATATCAACTGATTAAATAAACAGTAATAAATTGAATTTCAAGCCAGTAATCATACTACAGCCATACTGACTATGAGGGACCATTTTCAAGCTTGTAATCATACTACAGCCATATAGACTGTGAGGGACTCTCTTTTCAAGTCTGTAATCATACTGCAGCCATGCCAACTGTGAGGGACTCTCTTTTTCATTTGTTTTCTTTCTTTCTTCTTTTAGAGTTTTAATGCCATTTTTCAGCACACAGTAGGCTATACATGGCGGTCAGTATTATTGGTGGAGGAAGAACCCGGGTAAACCCCCAGAAAGAACCACCGACCCAAGAGAAACTACTGACAAACTTTCTCACATAACTACATTAGCCGAATCTTAGACTTGAACCCACACAGACTGAGGTGAGACAGCTGTGATCCGTAATGGAAAGCACTTTAGACCAATCGGCCACTTGTGGCCCCCTCTATTTTCAAGCCAGTAATCATACTGCTGGCATACCAATTGTGAGGGACTCTAATTTCAAGCCAGTAATCATACTACAGCCATACCGACTGTGAGAGACTTTTTTTTCAAACCTGTAATCATACTACAGCTATACCGACTGTCTGAGGGACACTATTCTAATAAATAATAACTTGCGGTGACTGTGAGGGACTCTGTTTTCAAGTCTGTAATCATATTACAGCCATATAGACTGTGAGGGACTCTATTTTCAAGTCTGTAATTATGCTTCAGACATACCAACTGTCTGAGGGACACTATTCTAATAAATAATAACTTGTGGTGGAAATGATTAGGTTATTTTAAGGCTATTCAAGCAATGGGAGAACATAAATTTTTGAAGATATGTTGCTTTTCAGTTTACATATTTTTTTATGGGGAGCAAGGGTATGATGTTGTGAAAGCCATATGGGAGGCACAGGTAATATGGTTTGATTTTTATACGGGGAGTAAAGGGTTAAAGACCAATTAAACCATAGGATGCAACAGCATGAATATTTTCAAAACTTCTCTTCAAGAAGTAGCAATAACAAATTCTAACACATTCTTTACAATGGACAGATGCCAAAAGCAGAGGCATTATATAAAATCTTCTGGCCTGCAACCAATATAATAGCTAAATAAACTTATAAAACTCTATGGGCAGAACTGGTCCAGCAACTTTTTGGAAGATATTGATAAGTACCCCTGCAGTTACAAAAAGCAGTCCAATTGGATTGTATTCTATAAACTAAGATGGCATATCAGAGCCTGTGACGATTTTACCCCAACCCCTTGTATGTAGGTATAAGTTACTATAACTTGTGATTCTGACTGGCCTTGTACATGTATAAATTGTATGTCGGCTTGACCCAGCTGTGATGTTTCAAATTGTTCTAAGTTAGCTAATCCCCTTACGTAAGATGGTCTTTGTTAGCTCTCGAGGGGAGAGGAGACTGTGTCCATCGCGGACGGGTGACATAACCACATCAAAGGACAGGACAGCGCCAAATAAGAAGACTGTAACAATTGATAGACACACAGACAGACATTCGGATGATTGACAGTCGAACGACTGACCAGAGTTGATCGCCCTCCAATCGAAATGCGATGTGGGTGGGACTTGATTTGAAAATTTTAGATAATACCTAGTGTTTAGTAGGAATTAGTCAGTTTGCTACAAGAAGTAACGGTGTTAAGAGACCTGTAGAACTCTGTACGGCCAGACGAAAATTGGTGGCAGACTCAGATTTTGGAAATCAAGGAAATCTTAAGATAGCTTCAAAGGTCAGTATGATTTTGTTTGATTTCTGCTTGATACGTCTGCGGAATGGAAGGATTCTCGTATGTATATTCATTTTACTTGTATTGTAGTATGAATAGTTAATTATGATATTAATATTTTGCATCTTTCGTGATGTTCGTTAGTACATTTGCTTGCAATTGATTATGATGTAAATTCGTTGCATCTTCTTCATGATATTATATTACCCCTTATTTTGTGAGGTAAAATGTTGCTCTTCTTTTGTTAGTAATAGGTGTGTATATTATTTCGTGAATTATTACGTTTACACCCTTTTGAAAGGAGTCTTAGGACGATTTGGATTCGTGAAGAATTGTATTGTTTGCTAGCCGCTATAAGAATTAATATTATAATTCTTTGTGTAGGTATATTATGGTAGACTAGCACTTTGTTTACGTAATGATATATTTTGCCACTGAGTTAACGGATTTCCGTTATTGCAATTTGAATGTGAATATTGTGGATTCGGTACGCTTGTGTAGGACATATATATAAATATATAGATAGATATTTTCCATTCTTTGAATTCTTTGTGAGATTGTGTTGTGGCGCCATTTTGTAAGCGGCGGAAGCATATGGGAATTTCGATGTGTGCGCATGCGTGACCAAAAATGTCCCGCCTTAAACTGATGGTTCAATTCAGTGACTTAGTGTGAGATAATATTCATCACCATATGCTAATGCATTATACCTTTCAACAGGAAGCTTTCGGGTGACGTTGAAGAGAATTCCGGGGAAATTTCGGGTGACGTTGAGAGAATTCCGGGGGAATTTCGGATGACGTGGAAAGAATTCCGAGTCAATTTGAGAGATACCGAGTGAATTTCGGGTGACCTCAAGGGATACCGTAGAAGAGGAAACGGAAGTAGAGATAGAAGAGGAAACGGAAGTAGAGATAGAAGAGGAAACGGAAGTAGAGGAATCGGAAGGAGAGAAAGACGAAAGGAGACTTATTTAGATGAGTAACACTCAAGAAGGGAAAATATTCCTCACACTGAAATCAAATGATGATTTAGGGATCATTGGGTCAAGAGTGACATTGATTGCTTAATATCTTTAAAATTTTCATTTATTAAATTGTTCTTTAAATTTCATCTTTGTATTTCTTTTAATTTAACTGTTGGCATTGCTGACTGGGGGCTCGTAGCCAGATATAATATATTGTCCAGAAGTAAACATTCTGAATGCGGACCAGGGGAACTTCCTCATAATTATTTAAAGTCTATAGGAAGAACCCCACCCCTACTAAACGACTCTTCACAGTGGGCGCTTTCGTCCGGGATATGAATTAGACATATATTATTTTAGGACCTAAAGTTATTTGTAGGAGTATTAGGGAACAGTGTGAGATATTTTCCATTCTTTGTATTCGTTTTATGATTTTCTCATCTTGCATTTTATTGTCATATGTGCATGCTTTGTAGACCTTCCATTACTAGCAGTACTGGTGAAGCAGATATCGAACAAATATCTTACCTGAACGAAATTCGTTGCTATCGACAGGTAAGTATTTAAACTTGTATTACAAGTATCTGTGTCTTGTTAGAATATTGAGACAGGGTATCACTTTACCTTAGTTATAATGGCCACTGAAAGGCAAATGATAAAGGAATATCGAGCTATGGGGTCTGAAGATCTCGGATATGAGGGAGATCGCCTGGTGGCCTTTATAGAAGAAAGGATCAAGGAATGGAAGGCCGAAAAAGCAGCGGACAAAGAGCTAGACAAGATAGCAGCAGACAGAGAAACCCAAAGAGAGCTGGAGCTAGCCAAGATAGCAGCAGACAGAGAAACCCAAAGAGAGCTGGAGCTAGCCAGACTCGCCCACACTCTGGAGATGGAAAAGGTGAGAGTTGAAGCTAGGACCAACGGACAGGACGACGCCAGTACAAGCTCTGGAACGACCGGCCGACCATTCATCGACCACCGGATGGTCCAGATCAACATGCCACGCTTCAATGACAGGGAGGAGGCTATTGACGATTTTCTCCTGCAGTTCGAGAAACTCGCACACGCTCATCAGGTCCCTGAACAGCACTGGGCCATTAATGTCTCAGCCTTTTTGCAAGGTGCAGCTCGGGAAGTCTACCACGGCTTAGCTGCAGAAGAGGCTGATGACTACAATGCCCTCAAGAAGGCCCTTCTCTGCCATTATTGGCTGACTGCCGAGACTTACCGGAAACATTTTCGGGACTCGGCGAAAAAGGTAACCGAGACCCACTCTCAATTCCACAACCGTGTTCGAGGTTTATTTGAGAAGTGGATGAAAATAGCTGAAGTCGAACGCACGTACAACGGGCTACGCGAGGTAATACTCAAGGAGCATGTCCTGGGTACTTACCGTCGCGAATTGACAGTCTTCTTAGCCGAAAGAGAACAACGGACGCTCGAAGAGATCGCTAACATGGCGGAGCGATATGAGCAGGCGCACTCGAAGAGTGGAGGTTCCGGGGGCGCGGATCGACCCCGACCCTCTGAGTCGCGTCGTATGGGGGAGGTTGAGCCGGCTGTCCGCAACTGTCAGGGCGACGGGAAGGTCGGAGGGGCACCTACAGGTAGGGATGCGACCTATCGACCTGGACAGGCCTCACCCACGAAACCAGGACTTGCAAGTCGGCGAGGGCCGCTGACGTGTTTAAACTGCAAGCACCTGGGGCATTTTGCCAGGGACTGTCCGAAGGGCAGGCAGACCCAGGTGAATGTCGTTGTTAGGAAGGAGTGCATGCCGGAAGCGAGTCGCAACCCAGCCAACCTTGCGGCCGCAACTGTCAATGGTGAAGGTGCCACCATCTTGTATGACACTGGGTGCAGCGTCCCCGCGCTTGTTGACAAGAAGTATGTCAAGCCGGAGGACTATACAGGGGAGGTAATAGAAGTTCAGTACGCGAACTGTGCGCGTGACTCATTACCAGTAGCTGTCATTGACCTCGATTCACCATACGTGAAGGGGAAAATTGCAGCTGCTTGCTTGGAGGGACTATCACATGACGTCATATTGGGATGCCGTTATGTGTTACCCCAGCCGAACCCCGAAACCTGCACACCTATGCCAGTGAGTGCTGTCGAGACCAGGGCCATGAGTCAACAGCCGAAACAGAAGCCGATCCAAGTTACATCGACACCGGTTAGTAATGTTCTTCCAGCTGAGTTGAGGAAGCTGCAACAGGAAGACGCAACTCTGGTGCAGTTGCATAAACACGCAGAAGCAGGAACGGAAAGGGAAACTCCGAACGGCGCGGTGAAGTTCGTCTACAAGAAGGGAATCTTGTATCACCACGCCAGGAAACACAACGAACACTTTAAGCAAGTCGTTGTGCCAAAGGAAAAGCGTTGTGAAGTGCTGAAGCTTGCACACAAAAGTCTCATGGGTGGACACATGGGAATTGCTAAGACACGTGACCATCTTGTAAAAGAGTTTTACTGGCCAGGGGTCCAGGGAGACGTAAAACGGTTCTGTCTCTCCTGTGACAAATGCCAGAGAATGGCACCGAAAACGGATCATCGACCCATTCCCTTGGGGAGTATGCCCCTTATCGATGAACCATTTAGACGTGTCGCCATGGATTTAATCGGACCAATAAAACCCGCATCTGCGCACGGAAATCGGTATATTTTAACGATCGTCGATTATGCTACACACTATCCGGAGGCCGTAGCATTGCGTAATATTGACACGGAAACTGTCGCGGCAGCTCTGTTTGCGATCTGGTCAAGAGTTGGAGTGCCCGACGAGATCTTGACCGATCAAGGGACACAATTCATGAGTCAGGTGATGGCGGAGGTGAATCGTCTCATGTCAATTAAGCACCTCACGACCACACCGTATCACCCCCAATGTAACGGATTGGTCGAACGGTTTAATGGGACTCTAAAGCACACACTCAAGAAATTGTGCGAAGGCCGCCCCAAGGATTGGGACTGGTATATTCCAGCCATGCTTTTCGCATACCGGGAAGTACCACAAGCGAGTTTGGGGTTCTCTCCCTTTGAACTCTTGTACGGTAGGACCGTACGCGGCCCAATCGCCGTACTGAGACAGCTGTGGACAGACGACCACGCTGTAGAGGAAGTACGCACTACCTACCAGTACGTCGCGGACTTGCGCAACAAACTGGAAGAGGTTTGTTCTCTCGCGCAAGATAATCTCAAACGAGCTAAGGCGCAGCAGGCGAAAAATTACTATAAGCGGTCGGAGGTCAAAACTACTGGATACGGCTACCGACGAAAGAGAAATTGTACCATGCCAATTTGCTCAAGAGGTAGCGGGAAAGGGAGACCGTAAGTGATTTTGTTGTCACCACGATAGTCACCGAGGATGCCGAAGGCGATACGGAAGGTGCCATCACTGTCCCGAGCTGTCCATTAACGAGGGTCGAGACTCCGTCGGACGTGGAGTGTGACCCCATGTTAACTGAAGGCCAGCGGGACGAGATAGAGACCTTGCTGGCCGGGTATTCCGACGTGTTAACAGAAAAACCCGGGAGGACGGCGCTTGTCGAGTTCGGGTTAAAGATGGTGGACGACCGACCAGTGCAGCGGAAACCCTACCCCTTGCCCCACGCGAAACGACAAGTTGTAAGGGAGGAAATTGAGCAAATGATTGCTCTGGAAGTAATCGAACCTGCCGACTCTCCATACAGCTCACCAGTAGTCCTAGTGCAGAAGAAGGACGGCACCCATCGGTTTTGCGTCGACTACCGGAAGCTGAATCAGGTGACAGAATTTCAAGTCGAAATGTTACCTGACACGGAACATATCTTCGCTTCAGTCTCAAAAGCGAAATATTTTTCCAAGCTCGATTTGTCCAAGGGGTATTGGCAAATTCCGGTAAGGAAAGAAGACAGACCGAAGCTTGCTTTTGCTACTCCCGACGGGACATACCAATGGCTGGTTATGCCGTTCGGGGTACAAAACGCGCCCAGCATCTTTACCAGGATGATGCGGAAGTTGTTGGAGCCCTTGCGCGATAGGGGTGTCCACAACTTCATGGATGACCTCTTGTTAGCTACAGAGACATGGGGTGAACACCTCACTCTGTTAGCTGACGTTTTGGAGCGGCTACGTCAGGAGGGCTTGACAGCCCGCCCTTCCAAATGTCACCTTGGTTTCAGGACATTGGACTATTTAGGACATACCCTGAGCCAAGGCATGCTGTCTCCAGAGAATTCGAAGGTGGAGCAACTGCGAAACGCCGCACGCCCCACCACGAAAACGGAGGTGAGGTCATTTCTGGGATTGGCGGGATACTATCGGAGGTATGTCGCTAATTTCAGCGCGATTGCGGGGCCGTTGTCCAACCTAACCAAGAAACGGACCCCGAGTAAGATTATTTGGACAGATGCGTGTGAGCACGCTTTCCAAACACTGAAGGCTAGACTTACATCCGACGCCGTTGTTCGTCTACCGGATTTGGATAAGGAATTCGTTCTTCGCACCGATGCATGCGACACAGGACTGGGAGCAGTACTGCTACAGGAGCATGACAAAACGCTTTTCCCTGTCGCATACGGCAGTCGGAAGTTGTCTGCTGCCGAGAAGAACTACTCCGTAACGGAGAGGGAATGTCTCGGAATCGTGTTCGGCATATCACGGTTCGAGCGATACCTATATGGACGCAAGTTCATATTGGAGACCGACCACCAACCACTCGCTTATTTGGCGCAGGCAAAGTTGTCCAATGGTCGATTGATGCGATGGTCGCTGTTCTTACAGCAGTACCAGATGCAGATCAGATACGTGAAAGGATCTGAAAACGTAGGCGCAGATTTCATGAGTAGAAGCGCTGGAATGATATAGATCATTCTGGTTAAATTTTCATGTTCATACTCAGTTTAGCATCTAGTTGATTTTGCTGATGTTGTTCTTTATATTGTTGTAACACCTTTGCATTTGTAGTATTTTGAGGGAATAAAATCCTGATTTTATTCTCAAGCGTGGGGGGATGTGACGATTTTACCCCAACCCCTTGTATGTAGGTATAAGTTACTATAACTTGTGATTCTGACTGGCTTTGTACATGTATAAATTGTATGTCGGCCTGACCCAGCTGTGATGTTTCAAATTGTTCTAAGTTAGCTAATCCCCTTACGTAAGATGGTCTTTGTTAGCTCTCAAGGGGAGAGGAGACTGTGTTCATTGCGGACGGGTGACGTAACCACATCAAAGGACAGGACAGCGCCAAATAAGAAGACTGTAACAATTGATAGACACACAGACAGACATTCGGATGATTGACAGTCGAACGACTGACCAGAGTTGATCGCCCTCCAATCGAAATGCGATGTGGGTGGGACTTGATTTGAAAATTTTAGATAATACCTAAGGTTTAGTAGGAATTAGTCAGTTCGCTACAAGAAGTAACTGTGTTAAGAGACCTGTAGAACTCCGTACGGCCAGACGAAAATTGGTGGCAGACTCAGATTTTGGAAATCAAGGAAATCTTAAGATAGCTTCAAAGGTCAGTATGATTTTGTTTGATTTCTGCTTGATACGTCTGCGGAATGGAAGGATTCTCGTATGTATATTCATTTTACTTGTATTGTAGTATGAATAGTTAATTATGATATTAATATTTTGCATCTTTCGTGATGTTCGTTAGTACATTTGCTTGCAATTGATTATGATGTAAATTCGTTGCATCTTCTTCATGATATTATATTACCCCTTATTTTGTGAGGTAAAATGTTGCTCTTCTTTTGTTAGTAATAGGTGTGCATATTATTTCGTGAATTATTACGTTTACACCCTTTTGAAAGGACGATTTGAATTCGTGAAGAATTGTATTGTTTGCTAGCCACTATAAGAATTAAAATTATAATTCTTTGTGTAGGTATATTATGGTAGACTAGCACTTTGTTTACGTAATGATATATTTTGCCATTGAGTTAACGGATTTCCGTTATTGCAATTTGAATGTGAATATTGTGGATTCGGTACGCTTGTGTAGGACATATATATAAATATATAGATAGTCATATTACTAATAGTAGTAATATTATAATACAATGATATTTGAAATATTTGTATATATCTACTGATAGGGCTCAGTATGTAGATGTTTGAATTCTTTGTGAGATTGTGTTGTGGCGCCATTTTGTAAGCGGCGGAAGCGTATGGGAATTTCGATGTGTGCGCATGCGTGACCAAAAATGTCCCGCCTTAAACTGATGGTTCAATTCAGTGACTTAGTGTGAGGTAATATTCATCACCATATGCTAATGCATTATACCTTTCAACAGGAAGCTTTCGGGTGACGTTGAAGAGAATTCCGGGGAAATTTCGGGTGACGTTGAGAGAATTCCGGGGGAATTTCGGATGACGTGGAAAGAATTCTGAGTCAATTTGAGAGATACCGAGTGAATTTCGGGTGACCTCAAGGGATACCGTAGAAGAGGAAACGGAAGTAGAGATAGAAGAGGAAACGGAAGTAGAGATAGAAGAGGAAACGGAAGTAGAGGAATCGGAAGGAGAGAAAGACGAAAGGAGACTTATTTAGATGAGTAACACTCAAGAAGGGAAAATATTCCTCACACTGAAATCAAATGATGATTTAGGGATCATTGGGTCAAGAGTGACATTGATTGCTTAATATCTTTAAAATTTTCATTTATTAAATTGTTGTTTAAATTTCATCTTTGTATTTCTTTTAATTTAACTGTTGGCATTGCTGACTGGGGGCTCGTAGCCAGATATAATATATTGTCCAGAACATTCTGAATGCGGACCAGGGGAACTTCCTCATAATTCTTTAAAGTCTATAGGAAGAACCCCACCCCTACTAAACGACTCTTCACAGAGCCCAATTGGATTGTATTCTATAAACTAAGATGGCATATCAGGTTCACTTAGTCAAAAGGCTTCAAGACGTGATGGTCGTGTGTCCATGACATTGTCCTGGAATTTCTTAACAGCCACTGAATTTATTTTTCCGCATGCAATAAATAATTATAACAGCCATATTAGATGGGACGTATGAACTGTGAAGAAAGGTGTCCTCACCTTCACCTCGTAATGGTTGGTTTTCAGTATTCATTCCTGCTGGTGAATCCTCAACAAAAAAAACAAATATGGTTTTAAGTTATGTATTTGAGTTAGCTTTTCTCTAATTATGTTTTGCAGCAAACTGACCTATATCCTTATACTGATTGGTGGTTAATAAATATGAGCAACTATTTTCCTAAAGAAGAAAATAACAAAACAAGACACCTAAGTGGACATAATGCTGCTCAAGCCTGACATCTACCTGATTGTCAGTTGGATTCTCTCTGTAGAAATCTTTCCCAGTGCCACTGATTGCATAAACCATGAAAATGTAATTTCTTTTGCTATTATTCTTTTCAGGATAACTAATTTCAGTGTTTTGTCTGTTATTACTGGGTAGATTTTCCTTAGAAATGTGCATTGGGGGGGATGCACAGCAATGTTCTCCCTTGGCCTTTGCAACACCCTTATTTTGGCCAGACTCTCAAAGAAGGGCTCTAAAATGTGGTATTGCTTGCAATGAACTGATGCTGCATGGCTGTGAAGAACTTCAGGGATGGATGATACCATCCATTAGCCACTTTGATGGGCTAGGAGCAAATGCAGGAACCGGTATCGCTGGTCTATCAAACCTGACAAAGTCATTCTAGGGACTTTGGTAAAGACCAAAAGCAACATCACTACAGAGACCGAGTAGCTCCTCCAGTAAGACTTTGGTAGTGTCCAAAAGCAACTTCACTACAGAGTAGCTCCTCTAATAATACAATGGATAATTAATGCCTAGATGCTTCCAACAAATGCTGAAGGTCAACTGGTGACAGAGATTTATCATTTAACTAACTGAAAGTGGATGACATGTATGAGTTTGATCACTAGAGACCTTGACTTTAGCTCTAAGATTTCCAATGTATTAACTAGAAGGCAACACTTAGGTCCCCATGGAAGCCCCCTTGAATGCCACTCTAGTATTCAAATGGGTGGTTTAAAGGGACAGGAAGGGATGTGAACCCTGTAACTAGCTATAAAGACCAAGGGTCTAAACATGAGGGGTTAGGGTCAGTTGTGTTGGGGACAGACCACTGGTTATGTTGTCAAAAGAATTCCTGGCCCTTAGTCAATTTTTGGGAAAACCCCTAATGAGAGCTGAGTGAAGAAGAAACAAAGAACCGATTAAGAGGTAGCCCTAGAAAGTCTCAATGAGTTGCTCTTCCCGCATGCCATTATAGCTAATGTGGAAAAAGAACCTGGGAAAACACAAGGAACCACAGATCCAAGAGAAGCTATTGGCAAGCTTTCTCATATACCCACAATGCTCAAACCTGAGAATCAAACCCACACAGGTGAGATTGCGATGATCCGTAGTAATGCTGAGCACTTTAGACCACTCAGAGCCCCCAGCATGCTTTGTAATAACACTAATTTGGGTATAGAAAGGTCATAGCCTGGTTCCTGAAATTTTGCACTTATTTCACGAATTGCTTGAAGCACTACAAAGCTGTCTTTAGTGTCAAATACATAACAGCTTGATTTAATAATTTGGCAAGATATGTTTTATACTTCAAGAAAAAAATTACAATTCCTTTTTGCTTATTTTTGAAAGACATTAGCTTCTTTAAAAGCTGATAATTGTTAATCTAATTAGTACCGAACCATCAATAATAAATCCAGGTAAATAAGCACCAACAGGTGTCTCAAGATCTTCATCTGCCAAGATTAATTTATCTTCTATATTTATTCCACATCATTCCTTAAGCCAAATTTTATGGCAATTATCACTATTTACTAATCACGTATTTTGTTTTTCTTTAGATTAATTTACGTTAATATATATGGTACAGTGTAATGCCAGGTGTTATGTTAATATATATATATATGGTACAGTGTAATGCCAGGTGTTATGTTAATATATATGGTACAGTGTAATGCCAGGTGTTATGTTAATATATATGGTACAGTGTAATGCCAGGTGTTATGTTAATATATATGGTACAGTGTAATGCCAGGTGTTATGTTAATATATATGGTACAGTGTAATGCCAGGTGTTATGTTAATAAATATGGTACAGTGTAATGCCAGGTGTTATGTTAATATATATGGTACAGTGTAATGCCAGGTGTTATGTTAATATATATGGTACAGTGTAATGCCAGGTGTTATGTTAATATATATGGTACAGTGTAATGCCAGGTGTTATGTTAATATATATGGTACAGTGTAATGCCAGGTGTTATGTTAATATATATGGTACAGTGTAATGCCAGGTGTTATGTTAATATATATGGTACAGTGTAATGCCAGGTGTTATGTTAATATATATATATATATGGTACAGTGTAATGCCAGGTGTTATGTTAATATATATATATGGTACAGTGTAATGCCAGGTGTTATGTTAAAATATATATGGTACAGTGTAATGCCAGGTGTTATGTTAATATATATGGTACAGTGTAATGCCAGGTGTTATGTTAAAATATATGGTACAGTGTAATGCCAGGTGTTATGTTAATATATATATATATATGGTACAGTGTAATGCCAGGTGTTATGTTAATATATATATATATATGGTACAGTGTAATGCCAGGTGTTATGTTAATATATATATATGGTACAGTGTAATGCCAGGTGTTATGTTAATATATATATGGTACAGTGTAATGCCAGGTGTTATGTTAAAATATATATGGTACAGTGTAATGCCAGGTGTTATGTTAAAATATATATGGTACAGTGTAATGCCAGGTGTTATGTTAATATATATGGTACAGTGTAATGCCAGGTGTTATGCTAATATATATGGTACAGTGTAATGCCAGGTGTTATGTTAAAATATATATGGTACAGTGTAATGCCAGGTGTTATGTTAAAATATATATGGTACAGTGTAATGCCAGGTGTTATGCTAATATATATGGTACAGTGTAATGCCAGGTGTTATGTTAATATATATGGTACAGTGTAATGCCAGGTGTTATGTTAATATATATGGTACAGTGTAATGCCAGGTGTTATGCTAATATATATGGTACAGTGTAATGCCGGGTGTTATGTTAATATATATATATGGTACAGTGTAATGCCAGGTGTTTACTTATGTAAGTTAACTAATGATGTCTTTGTACTCATTAACAGGAGTGTCAGAATTTAAAGTACCGGTAACAAGAGTATCAGAATTTAAAGTAACAGGAATGTCAGAATTTAAAGTAACAGGAGTGTCAGAATTTAAAGTAACAGGAGTGTCAGAATTTAAAGTAACAACTATGTTAGACAATAGCTATGATACAAACAAATGCTTCCTAACAATAGAATGTATATAATTTATATTCTCTGACGGGAAATGAGATGACTTGCAAAGAAAAGAACACACAATCAAACCTGATTCATAGGTTTAACAAGAAGTGGAGTTTATATGATGTAGATACTGTGAGAATATAAATATAAATTATTTATCTTTGAAATTGAAGGATTACAGTATGCATGTAGTATTATGAATACAACTAACATCTGGTGAGTAAAAAAAAATCTAACAATTAAATATTAAATAAAAAAATTCTTGTTTTTAACAAAGAACAGGTTGAGAATTGGGTCAATTAATTATGCAGTTATGTCCCCTCCACCCTCATATATTAATGACACCCCTGCCTCTTGTTTGCCTATAACACACATGGTACATAGCACAATGGCTTTCTGATCAGTATTTTGCTTAGATTTAATTTGTGAAATGAAATAACTGGTGATATACTAAATCCATAGATTATGCACTGATTGAACTTGCAAAATGAAATATCTGGAGACATGCTAAATCCCAAGATTTAGCACTGATTGAACTTGCGAAATGAAATAACTGGAGACATGCTAAATCCAATGCTAGGCAAAGAGAGCATCTGAAACATTTATTTTTTATTCTCCCAAACAGTAGACTGGCTTTCTGGCTGTAAAATAACTGTTGTTTTGAAGGCAGGGTAAAAAAATATAACCAAATGAAAAATCTTTAACCAATATCCTAATGCACTCTTTTCTATGTAACTTGGATCCTATGGTTAAAGGTGTGACCAAGTATGTCATACAAGAAAGTGTCTTTGATTCATAATGGTTCAAATATAAACAAAATCAATCAAGTTGTTTATGAAATTAAAGCAAAACAAATCTTCATTTATATACAAATATGCTTAATATATCAAATTTCATTTGCCAGAAACTTATTTATCAAATTTTATTTGTATACAAATATGCTTCTATCAAATTTCATTTGTAAACAAACATACCTACACCAAATTTCATTATATACAAACGTACGTACATCAAATTTCATTATATACAAACGTACCTACATCAAATTTCATTATATACAAACGTACCTACATCAAATTTCATTATATACAAACATACCTACATCAAATTACATTATTCCACCTCAAAATCATTTTTATTTAATCATGTTTACAAGCTTCATTTAAATAAAGTCCATTTCCCAAGAGTTCGGAAAGTATTCAAAATACATGTACTTAAAAAAAATGAAGTAATGATCTGGGAACCAAATCCATTATCTTCATTTTCATACAATTATGTCAATCAAATTAATTTGTCTACATTGATTGGTGTCTAGCAATCATGTAACATGTTTCCCAGGTAGGTATAGGCTTAGAAAATTGAAATACCAGTTTTTGCAAGTATATCAAGGTATTTTTCAATGGAGATGCATCCAAGAATGATACAAATTCAGTCTCAACTGTCTCTGTGATGCAGAGCGGCATACTTTTGTGACATGAAAGGAATGGGGTGGTGGACAATTCTCAAAATGCAATTTTGTCAATTTTTTGAAAAACATGGTCCTACTTAATTTCATGAAACAACTACAACTCTGGATTGTGCCATTATAGCTTCAGTTTTAACTAAGACAAACAATGAAAGCTATACCAAATCACACGTGTCGTCAGCCTGCTGAGGAATGTGTATACCCTTTTCCCGAACCTTATTTATTTTCATGAAATCAAACACAACTGATCGACATTCATGACAACTGTTTCATGTTTGTATAAATTATTTCAACATAATATTGCCATGCTTAATAAATACTAAAAACTTGGAAATTTGTGAAACAATCCCATATCATTGTTTACATTATTCTTTGTCATTATTTTGAATAGAGCTTTCTAGGACTAAATTCATACAGATATAATCTTGCCATGACACCGTTCATTTAAACAAGTTTGATACATAATTTGAAGGGAAGACATAAATGCTATTTTTGCTTATCTGAATGAAATAACTTCTTAGAGATTATTAAATTGAGTTTTGTACACTAATGGTGCTGACCGACATCGGGGTCAATGTGCTAAATATTTGAGGGATAATTTAAGATAGGACTCCTGAATTGAGACTTTGTACGGTAAATAGAGGTTACTCAGAAATATGAAATATACATGGATATATTCCAAATTGTTCGAAGCTTAAGACCTACCATGTTTATTAGTATTAACTCCTCTTCATGTATGAAAATAAAACTTTTAAAATTGTCAACGCTTTTCAAAACTACTTATTTTTTCTTCCATGGGCCACTTAATACCATAAACAAGTATCCAGATATGTATTCTGTTGGGTTCCAATGATTTTACATTCAAACGATCCAAATTTATTTCAAAATATGCAGTAACAGCAGACCACTGTTCTGGAACCTAAGCGGCATCAGAAAATGGGAAGCCAGAAACAGTTATTTCCCCTGTCAGTCCTATACCTCTCCCGGGATGTATAGATGGACAAAATGACCCTAAAATATTTAATCTGAGCCTCGTCATGATTCTGCTTCATATTGGTAAGTTTTAAAACCCTCAAAATAAATCCTGGTGACCCTCTGCAACCCTCCAGATTGTCCTCACAGCCCTGATTTGCAACACAACCATGGGTTTGAGAGCCACTGACATACTGTAAGGATGGATGGATGGCCAGGGATGTACAGACATAACGTAAAGATGGACTGGACCAAATCAAGACATGCAGCATGGGCCTACAAATGTACAAGTAATTTACATTGGAATTTCTTCACAATGACGTTGCCTTACAGTTTAATTTTTTTTAATAATGAAAACCAGAATGAGACATCATGAACATCATATGGGAGGTATGGGAAACAGAGTTAGAGTTTTATATGGGAAACAGAGTTAGAGTTTTATATGGGAAACAGAGTTAGAGTTTTATATGGGAAGCAAAGGGTTACATGGGACAAACTGCTAACATATCAGACTGCAGTCAACAAAATTGTCGACAGACAAGCAGTGCATTTGGAACTGTGTGATGCCTGTCTAACAACGTTTGGTTTGTAGTTCAGTATGATAACTGATAGAAAGTGACATGTTGACCCTTGTCAGTTGGTCAACACTCATTAAATTACCAGAAATTATGCTGTATGTAAGCTTGTTTAAACTTACCAGTTTGCACTTCATTAAATGCTGAAAAGAAAACAAGAAAGTGGTCACAAAGCTGAAATTTCCAAGTAAAAGCATAAATCTGCAATAGTGATAAACAGTACATCACAGGGAAAAGGGTCTTGTTCTTCTTTTAAGCTTTTTTTCTTCAAAGCGGGCTTTCTATACTCCATGTTGAATTAAGGCTTCTCTTACAGGCAAAGAAAATCATTGAAGCAAAAACAGAAATTTGGAAAATACAATCATCCACTCCCGATAAGTAGCTGAAAGATTTTCAAGATGGCAACTACAGTGGCCATGTTGGAGTTCTGATCAAGACCAACTGTCTATTCAGACCAATTACATATGATAAAATGTCTTCTGATGAAAACACTATTTTGACAAGATACATGACCATCCATTATGATATGACAAATCACCATTTAATTTAATATGATATATGACCATCCATTATTATATGAACATGACTATCCATTTTGATATGATACATGGCCATCCATTATTATATGAAACACGACTCTCCATTTTGATATGATACATGGCCATCCATTATTATATGAAACACAACTCTCCATTTTGATATGATACATGGCCATCCATTATATGATGTATCACCATCCAATTTGTTATGATACAGGACAATCCATTATGATATCATGTATCACCATCCATTATATGATACATGACATTCATTATATGATGTATCACCTTCCAATTTTGATATGATACATGACAATCCATTATGATAGAACATATCACCATCCAATTTGATATGATACATGACAATCCATTATGATAGCATGTATCACCATCCATTATGATATGATACATGACATCCATTATATGATGTATCACCTTCCAATTTTGATATGATCCAGGACCATCCATTATGATATGATACATTACCATCCAATTTGATATGATATATGACAATCCATTATGATAGAACATATCACCGTCAAATTTGATATGATACATGACCATCCATTATGATAAGATATATTATTATCCACTGTGATATTGATACATGACTATCAATTATGATATGGTTAATGACCATCCATTATATGAAATATAATATCATCATCCAACTGAATATGATACATGACCATACATTAAGATATGATATACCACCATCCAATTTGGTATGATATATGGCCATCCATAATGATGTGAAATGTATCAACATCCAATTTGATATGATACATGACCATCTAATTTGATATGATACATGACCATCCATTGTGATATGACATCACCATCGAATTTCATGATACATGACCATCCATTATATGTTGTATGACTATCCATTATATGATATATCAACAGCCAATTTGATATGATACATGACCTTACATTATGATACATGACCATCCATTATATGATACATGACCACTCATTATGGTATCATGTATCACCATCAAATTAATATGACACATGACCATCCATTATATGTATCACCAATCAATTTGAAGATACATGACATCCATAATAATATGATGTATCACCATACAATTTGATATGATACATGACCATCCATTATCATATGATGTATCACCATTGAATTTAATATGCTACATGACCATCCAATTTAATATGGTACATGATCATCCATTATGACATGATTTATCACCATCCAATTTGATATGATACATGGCCATCCATTGTGATATGATACATAACTATCCATTTAGATATGAAATATCAAGATCCAATTTAATATGATACATGACCACCCATTATGATATGATGCATTACAATCCAATTTGATATCATACATGACCATCCATTATGATATGACATATGGCCATCCATTTTGACATGACACTTGACCTTACATTTTGATTTGACATATGACCATTCAGATTGAAATGACAAATGAATATCTATTTTGACATGACATGTGACAAAATTATATGATATGACCATCCATTTTGATTTGACAAATGACCATTGATTTTGACATGTACAGGCTGTGGACAGACAATATAAGCTGTACAGTCAGTCAACAACGTAAGCTGTACAGTCAGTCAACAATGTAAGCTGTACAGGCAGTGGGCAGACAATGGAAGCTGTACAGGCAGTGGGCAGACAATGGAAGCTGTACAGGTTGTGGGCAGACAATGGAAGCTGTACAGGTCATGGGCAGACAATGGAAGCTGTACAGGCAGTGAACAGACCTTCGAAACCTATAGATGAAGAACAGAAGGCTCTTCTGGTCTTTCTCTATATTTGGGAACTTATATGTAAATAAAATCAACAAACAAGATAAACAAACTTCCAGAAAATGAAAGTCAAATAGAAAAATCTGACAAATAGAAAACTTACGGCTTACTACAGCTACTTTCTTTGCTTGTAAACTGGTTACTGCAAGTAAAAATAAAAACTGTCTGCAATATTACTAAAACTTTTTCTAATAACTATGTTTACATATAATTTATTCTAAGCAAGGATGTAATTATATGAACAAAAATCCAAATCTTTAATTATACAAATTATATTAAACAGTGGCTAAAACGAGACAAAAAATGGATAAAAACTTTGTTTCTGTTTTTGCAATGTATTTCTTTTTGAATATACACTGAGTCTCTTAAACTACAAACAAATTTACCAATCTTTGAAAATGCAAATAAATGAAGGACAAAACTGACAAGAAAGGCAATTATTTTTGGAATTAGCAATGCATTCAAAAGACTAAAAATGAATTTTTGTAGTAAATTATTTCTTCAAGAATGCTTTAATATTAGGTATATTCGACTGCTACCTGCTGTCAATCCAAGTCTAAGATGAAAATTGTCTTTCTTGTCTATATCATATTGGCAAAGGGCAGTAACTCTTGCCCATACCTCTCCTTGCCACCAATTGGTGTAACCATTTTTAAGTTTAACAAATTAGCCATGCTCTCTATGGTGTATCTTCAAAAACTTATGATCATGTAAATACTTTCTTTGACAATCATTAGTTATTAAAAAATCAGCTTTTTTCTGAATACATTCCCATATCAGATTAACACATGCAGAATAATAGATTCCCATATCACATTAAGACTAGCAGAATAAGTAATAGGTTTCCATATCACATTAACATTAAGAGAATAAGTAATAAGCGGAGGTAATGCTATACATATCACATTAACATTAGGAGAATAAGTAATAGGTGGATGTAATGCTATACATATTACTTACAACATGGGTAATAGGTTTTCATATCACACTAATATTAGGAGCATAAATAATAGGTTCCCATATCACATTAAAATTAGAATAATAAGTATAGGTCTATTAAGAAATATTGGATTCCAAATGTAAGTGTCAACCATTCTCCTGTTTAACAAAACACAACCTATTGTTATGTGATCTGTGACAACTCTGAAGCCTTTTTACTGTCAGAATACTTTGAAACCTGTGAAGTAAAGAGGCTGAGTTTGTTTAAGTAGGTTTACAGGTTGCCTAGGCAACAAGACCCACCAGCATCAGACTTTGTCTCTGTAATGCTAAGTCTATGAGTAAAAATAACACCCAAAAGGTTCATTTCATGGCAGTCAATGGCATCTTTGAAGTCTTGGATCAAGATAATGTGTTCAAAGCCATGACTGGCAGAGACTGCAAAAGTTTCTTGAGCTGAAATCCTCATGAGGCAACTTTGATCTTTTCAGACTCTGAGTATGCCCTATGTACAACATACTTAATCCACAAAGACAGGGCTTGAGTGGTGATATCCTCTTTTCCCACTTTTACAGAGGGAATGGGTCTTTTGCAGTTGCCACAACTTGCCCCTGTGCACTTCTAACCAGTCATTGAAAACATGCCATTTTCCCCTATAAATTTTCATAATGGAGGGCTTGCCACATTCCTTGTAAACCCTTGATAGTCTTTCCACAACTGAGGGTCTGAATTCATAATCTTGCAAGGCTGCTCTCAATTTGCATACAGATGAAAGGGAGTAGATGATGACTCAGACAAAAATTAAGTCTGATAGACTATTATCATGACCCATAACTTCTCTGTCATGTTACCTGAATGTGTCAGATGTCGGGTTGCAGTAGCCTTTGATGGTAATCGGTGCTAAAATTTTATCAATGTAGAGCTGGAGAAGATGGTCAGTCAGTTGAAGCATCAAGGTACTCAAAGGGATGATGGTTTTGACTCTACACCACTCCTGGAAAACATGTCACTTTGCCTCATAAACCCTCAGAATGGAGAGCTTACCACATTCCCTCGTAAACCCTCAGAATGGAGGCTCTTGAGAGTCTCTCCACAACTGAGGACCTGAATTCATAATCTTGCAAGGCTGTCCTGACAAACGCTAAGCAAGAAAAAGCCAGTCAGTACATGGGTGAAGCACCTGCAACCATTTGTTGTTTTGAGATTTGGCATGGCCATAATCTTCCTGAGTAGGCCTGTCATCAGCTTGAGTAAATGTTGACCAACAACTTGTCAAACATGGGTGGGGGCATCAGAATTATCTTGCAATTCTAGCTGAATACTTTTACAATTAATTTGGATTCTAAGAGAGTAGTGGTGGGGTAAGCAAAAGCTCATAATCCTACTAAACTGAATGATAGTGCATCCATGGTCCAAAACTCTGGGTCAGGAACTGGTAAGACAAAGATGTGTATTGTGTGGTTCACCTTGTCACAGTATTGTGTGGTTCACCTTGTCACAGTATTGTGTGGTTCACCTTGTCACAGTATTGTGTGGTTCACCTTGTCACAGTATTGTGTGGTTCACCTTGTCACAGTATTGTGTGGTTCACCTTGTCACAGTATTGTGTGGTTCACCTTGTCACAGTATTGTGTGGTTCACCTTGTCACAGTATTGTGTGGTTCACCTTGTCACAGTATTGTGTGGTTCACCTTGTCACAAACAGGCTGATCATTAGATGCCATCAAAGCACACAAATCTAATGAAAACTGATGGATGATTCCATTTGAATAACTGTCTGCCCCTGTCTGGACAAAACATTGGCCAGAACACTGTCTGCCCATGTCTGGACAAAACATTCCATATGAATAACTGTCTGCCCCTGTCTGGACAAAACATTGAATATGAATAACTGTCTGGACAAAACAATTTTGGTGAATTTTGGACAAAACATTAGCCAGAACACTTTCTGCCAAGAATGTGCTTGCTAAGCAGGTTGATCTGAAGTTGGTAACTCCAATGAGGAAACTGGCAAACAAGAACACAGAAGTTGGGTGATTTGGTGACCAAAGATGAGAATGGCAGACAAGCACACACAAACTGGGTGATATGGTGACTAAAGATGAGAATGGCAAACAAGCACACACAAGCTGGGTGATTTGGTGACCCCTGTTTGAGACATGTCACCATTAATGAGTTACTGGACATAATCAAGACAGACTTATCACAAAGTTGGTATTTTGAGAGCTGAAAGGCATTGTGTTTGCTTTCATTTATTGAAGGTTGATGTGAAGAGACAGATCACCAGGTCATCATTTGTGGTTGATCATACTGAAGCTTGGCAGCAAGTCCCAGCTAAATATATTGGTGTGTGTACATTTCATCATTTTTAGTTGGGGTTTGGGTTATTTTTCAGAGCCAACCATAGCTAAACCACTTACACTGGACTGATTGTACCTCACTGAAGATATTGACTTTTGGGTTGAGCAGACTGAAAAAGGGGTGTAATGGTGCCAGAAAACTCACTTGTAATGGACACAAATAAAGATGGCCAATCGGCTTAAAAACTGCTGCTGCAATACAAGAACTCCATCTCTGAAATCCATGTCCTCCTGCCATCTCACTATTTGTAAACTTAGATGGATACAGGTGGAGTTTCTGAAAGAAAGGCAGTTCCTAAGCCGCTTGTTTCTAAATATCTTCAATTTTGATCCCAAAGAGCAATAAGGGGTCAAATGGAATTCTCAAGGTCAGTGCCTGATGCAGTTTTAGCATCTTGACATATCAAAATATGATTGGAAGAGGCTTACTGGTTGGAAAATGAATGAGGCCAGATCCAGCACCCAAGATGTGGCTAAAATATATCTAACCAGCTTCAATTTGGCCTGAAATAAATTCTAATTGACCTTATAAAATGGTGGGACAGACAACTGCTGTTATATTCTTATTCAACAATAGGAGTTTAGAATTATTTGTATTGGAATGTGTCCTGTTCCAGTGCAATGAGAACATGGTTTATGCCTGGCTTTCTGAAGAAAAGACTTTAGCATTCCCCATGTCACAGAAACATTCTAAATGTTAATTTCAATGAGTTTTTCTGACAGCAGAAGCAGGCAGGAAAAAGGCAACTCTTTCTCATCCTCGATTTTGACTGATACTTTGACTTCATAGTCATGCATGGTGATAGGGGTGGGGGTATGGGCATTTTATAGCTGGCAACACCCAGTAGATAGCCACCTTAAAACTAAACTGTCCTCTCCATTGTGTGATCAGTTTGGCTGTCACTCAGAAGTATCTTCACACTCACTGTGTACATGCATACTCTTATCCTTTTGACTGCTTTATATCAAGATAAGCAATGCCCTATGGTACCCATGATGCAATGCCCTATGGTACCCATGATACAATGCCCTATGGTACCCATGATGCAATGCCCTATGGTACCCATGATGCAATGCCCTAATGTACCCATGATACAATGCCCTATGGTACCCATGATGCAATGCTCTATGGTACCCATGATGCAATGCCCTATGGTACCCATGATGCAATGCTCTATGGTACCCATGATGCAATGCCCTATGGTACCCGTGATGCAATGCCCTAATGTACCCATGATACAATGCCCTATGGTACCCATGATGCAATGCTCTATGGTACCCATGATGCAATGCCCTATGGTACCCATGATGCAATGCTCTATGGTACCCATGATGCAATGCCCTATGGTACCCATGATGCAATGCCCTATGGTACCCATGATGCAATGCCCTAAATAAAACACTGTGAATATGATTTGGTATGGAAGTGAAAATTGGGCATAAGCCAGACTTGTCAGATTTGGTACCAGTCTTGCTGGAAGAATGAATGGAGTAAAAAATTGTCTGTTACCATCCTAGTCTGAACATGTAATCATCTTGTTTATAGGAAAGGATCTTCACAAAGACTACTATCATAGAAAACCATTCATGGCAACATCTATCATTAGGATTCTCATAACTGAGTCCAGGTTGGAACTGGCTGAATAGCTGGATGGTTATGGAAAGTGAGACAGTACTACATGCCATCATCCCTAAGGAAAGCCCTGTGAATACCTTGTGCGTAGAAAGTGAAAATTATCAGATGTCTGTAAACCCTGATCTGGACATATTATTGTCTTCTTGGTTATAGAATGGATTTTTCACTAAGATTCCTGTCCTTATAAATATATGGCGCCATATTTCTGGTTCAATGGTCGAATCTATCACTAAGATTCCCATGATCAAGTCTAAGTTGGGATGTCGGTGTTGGCTGGATGGGGAGATGCTAGATCTACTAGATCTGAAAAATGCATTATGCTCCAGGTCTCACAGGAAAGAAGTTCAACCTCAGACTTGAGAGGGAACTTGCACTTACAAATTAGGGACAATTCGCCACTGTATCCAAAATTATCTGCAAAAGATGTGAAGTAAAGTAAAATTTGGCTTAAAGTCAGGAATTGTGTCACATTATCCGAGAGGCTGGCATATCTAATTGTAACTGCAAACTATCTGCATGTGTCTCCTCTAAACCTGGTGATGTCACAGTGGAAGACATCATCCTTCTGATTTCTGACCACAGTACTCACCCCCCAATTGATTCAATATTCAGATGTGTAGTCTGTAAATGCATACAGATTAATGTTTTTCCTTTTCTTTGCTGATTTCTGCAAAACAGTGTACAAAGTGTCCTCAAACCACGAATTTGACATTCTGCAAGGGGTAGAAGAAATAAATTTTGTACATACCTGGAAAAACTCTAGCATGTCTTCCCTAGCTTTGTGTTAATTGAATTTACTGCTTTTAGAAGGGCATGATCTTAACCAATAAAGAAAAAAAACCTGTTAATAGATAAATTAACACATTAGTGTACTAAATATTGAATTAATTCACTAGAAAACACATTATCAACTGAGTGCATGAATTAAATTCAGCATACACAAACACTTGAAAGTCAACTAATAATAATGATAGCATGGTGTACCATGTGGTCTGAAAAGACCAAGTATGAGAAGGTAATGAATTTCACAAAATATCTGCCAATTAAAACAAATAATATATACAACCTGTGTATATTTAAGTTTTGAAAGGAAGACTTGAATTTCACAAAAAAACACTTAAGATTAATGTGATGCTTCTTCCATCCAATGTTGTGTGCTGAAGTGAAGTTTAAAAACAAAGGTGTGGCATGAGGAGGTACATCAAAAGAGTTACTTCCCTTTGTTGATATGATAGACAAGAAATAAGAATTTATTCTTATAGTAGGGCTGGATTCTGGAGGCAGCAGGCTTATATTCTTAACCCTTTGAACCTGACAGGCTGGTTTACCGGCCGGTTGTAATGGTGTATATACCCGAAAGGCCGGTATACCAGCCTAGCTATCTACTGTCATAACCCGACAGGCCGGTATACCCGCCTGTGTTATGTTATTTGCTAGATGGTCAGTGAAATATAGATCTTGCATGAATGGTACAACATGAACAAAATTTCGAGACAGTTTGTTACATAGTCATAGTAATAAAAAGCATTTTATAAGCATGTTTGAAAAGAGACAATTTGATATTTGCTGTTATATCATAGTGGATTATCATTCTAAGGCATAATATTACTTTTATTTTGCAAAATTTTACTTTTAATAAAATTGTTAAAAATTGCCAGGGAGGCTCGGGTTATTGTGCCAAAATATGGGGGAGATTAGGGTTCAAAGGGTTAATGTTAATGTGATCACTGAATATATTCCAAGAAGGAAATGACATAAAATAATTTTTTATATGACATACATGGAGTGGTACTATAATGAATTAGTTAAATATAAATGTTTTTTTCTTTATAGAAATAAATAAAATCACCTAATAGTTTTTTAAATCAGCTTGAGAAGCTATTATCGTTTTCCACCCCTATAAGTCTGAGTTTACTGTGTGAAAGTCACAGGCATAAAGTTACTTTGAAGTAATTACCTTGAAGTGACTATTTGAAGCATAGGTCATGCCTAAGTAATTACCTTGAAGGTACAAGCAGCATTATATGGGTTGTAGTACTATGGGTTGTAGTACTAATACAGGTAACCTTTTAGTTTAATGAACAAAGCATGAACAGAAGAAGAAAAAAAAACTGGAGTAAAATTTGAAATATGGGTCACAGTGACATACTTTTATTATGAAGGTGTAGTACACATCAAAATGTATCCTCTCACCAAGTTTCATGATTCCATGTAAAACATGACATAATAGATAAACATAAACAATGGGGTCACGAGGTTGTTGTTGTTGTTGTTGTTGTTGTAGGGTTTAATGCCTTTTTTCAGCACATGATAGGCTATACATGGCAGCCAGTATTAATTGTGGAGGAAGAACTTGGGAAAGAACCACCAATCCACGAGAAGCTACTGGCAAGCTTTCTCACATACCCACATTTGCCAAATATGAGACTTGAGCTCATGCAGACAGACGCGAGATGGCAGTTGGCAGTGATCCGTAATGGAAAGTGCTTTGGACCACTAGGCCACTCGAGGCCCCGGGTCACAAGGTAAATGCAGACATTTAACCTAAAGTAGTAAAATGTCAAATGTAGGTCACAGTGACTTTTGTTCTTTGAGTGTGGCACTAATAGAAATTCATACAAGTAACCAGTTTCATGGTTCTAGTCAGATGATTTTTTTTAGCATGAACAGAGCTTGAGGACATTAAATTTAAAACACAAAATAAGACCAATATCAGTAAAGGGTGAAATACAGGTCACAGTGACCTGGTTTTGAGATGTGCATCTTGTACTGACATCAACATTCTTCCCACACCAAGATTCAAGATTTCAAGCATAACAATGTTTATACAGTGAAAAAATCTTGAGCTAAATGAATTATTTTTAAAGAATGTACAACTAAATTGTACATGTACAAAGATATCCCCTACCCTGGTGATAGGTAACAAAATAACACAATCCAAACCATTGCTTAGGATCTAGGAAGAAAGAATGATGGTGCATAAAAATTGTGATCTGTGATCACCCTGATTGTGATCTGTGTGAAAACTAATCTTGACACCATTAGTAGTACAATAGCTTAACTTTACAAAATTAAACAGAAAACAAAACCAGAATTTGAGAAAAAACTGAGAATAATTGATTTACCATACTGATAGTTTAATAGAATATGCATGACTGAGAATATATATTCAGTAGGTAGCCATACAAAATGTACATTCATATGCCCATGCAAAATTTAACATGACCAGCTGTACAAAAGATACATGTACACCCTGATAGACCTACTTTCTACAGAGCTATCCTCCATCTCCATGTCAACTATTATGGGTTTTTCCCTCTGTCTTGAGTCCTTCTGCACATCTAACTGACAAAAGCTTGGAGTTGAATCTGGGTCAGTTCCATGATCTGCATCTGTGTGATGTCTATTTGTTCCAGAGCATGATGTCCACTTGCAGCTGGTCATATCGGGATCATCTGACCCATTGGTCAAGATGTTGTTTGTATTAGTTTTCCCTGGTTCACAATTTTCATCAGATTGCTGACTCGAGTCTCTGATACCTGGATTATCTGGGTTGAGAATGAATACTTAAAAGTTGTAATCTTTTAGTCAAGTCAAAATATATTCTGTGTTTTATCACTGAATTTGATTATAATCACAGGTATTCATATAGCACTTTCTGTAATTTCTGTTGTGATTATCTTTCAAATGTAACATCCCAAATATTCAAAATAAATTTCTTAAATAGTTTTTTAAATTGGGAGTGATACATGTACTTGTTTTCCAGCATGAACTAATTCCTTAAGATCAAATTGGACCACTTAGTGAACATGTTTGGATTTTGTTAAAAACTATTTTAATACCATTCATTAAATTTGGGACATTTTTAACATTATCTTGGATGAGTTAACACAGTTATCTATTTTATGAGCCATATGATTTATAAAAACAGAAATAGATACAAGACTGACACCATTTTCATTACAGACCTACTAGATATAACATGCCAATGTGGCCATCCATTCAGACTGACTAAATATAACAAGTCATGTTTCGGTGATTACCACATGTCAGTTCAGACTGACTAGATATAACAAGTCATGTTTTAGTGAATATCACAAGTCAATATAGCAATAAATTGGACTGACTAGATATAACAAGTCATGTTTTGTTGAATACCACAAGTCAAGGTGGTCATCCATTCAGACTGACCAGACATAACAAGTCATTTATTGGTGAATACCACAGGTCAATGTGGCCATCCATTCAGACTGACTAGATATAACAAGTCATGTTTTGTTGAATAACACAATTCAATATAACCATCCATTCATACTGACCAGACAGGTCAATGTGGCCATCCATTCAGACTGACTAGATATAACAAGTCATGTTTTGTTGAATAACACAATTCAATATAACCATCCATTCAGACTGACCAGACATAACAAGTCATTTATTGGTGAATACCACAAATCAATGAAGCCATCCATTCAGACTGACTAAATATAAAAAGTCATATTTTGGTGAATACCACAATTCAATATGGACATCCATTCAGACTGACTAGATATAACAAGTCATATCTTGGTGAATACCATAAGTCTTCATTTAGAAAAAGTAGCAATAAGAAAACATTCAAGATGGCTACAATGATGAGCATTTAGGAAGACAGATCAGCATTATTTTTATTTAGGACAAACTAGCTTGTTTGAAAATCCCCATTTTGATACTACTTTCCCATCTGAGGTAGCGCTCTATGGTTTCATATTTTGCATATTGTTAGATTTTTAAAGAAAACATTTTTTCCTAGGTTTTCTCACTGGTTATACTGGCTTTTTAAAACAGACTTTGTATATCTTAGATATAGTTCAAAGAACCTTTAATTCCCTTTATTTTGGTGTATGATTGATAGGTGTAATATGGGTTATAGAGTAAACATCTTAACCTTACTCCAGATAAACATCTTTCAAAAAACTGCTAGCTCCACTTGGTTATTTGCACTTTCTGGACTTCAGAGGTAAAATGTAAAACAAAAAGAGCCAATAACTTTTTTTACATTTTATATATTTGGTATTTCATTCACTGAACATTTATAAGCTGGTATTGTCTAGTCTGGCAAAATTTATTTTCCCTAGTTTAACTCTTTCCTCATGCAAGCACCTTTGAACACCTCTAGCAGCAGAGAGGGTGAACAGACCAACTTTTCTAGGCGTCAATTTAGTAAACTAAGGCTTCCTTGAAAATACTTTTTCAGGCGTCAATTTAGTAAACTGAGGCTTCCTTGAAAATACTTAATTAATTTTTAATAATAATTTGAGCAAAGAATGAAAAAAAAAAGACGCCATTTAGTTGACGTTCACAATCTCGGCTGCTAATGCGCTAACTAAATATTTGATCAAGTCCGACACGATATCTTGTCCGAGGGTCTGATAAATTTATCGTCACAAATCCATGTGGAGTGGCTTTAGCCACACTAAAGAAATTTTTAAATTGATTATGATCCATATCGCCACCGCACCAAGTTTGCCAAATATTTCTAAGAGTATGAGTATCAACTCCGTTAAATACACACAGCATATTGCAGTTATCTCGGATTACTTTTGGTATTTGAGTGTAACGTTGAGTGATATATATCACGTCGGTGTTTTTGTGACGCCCTCGGGAAAATATTCTAGCAGGATTTTTTTGATTATCTAACATGATATCATCATATACGACTAAATTGTTAATACTTCCATCAATATCATCAATGCTAGGTGCCTCTTCGATATCGGTTATAAACTCAATAACACCATCGCCGTTAATTTCTCGCGCGGCTTCGTTAAAATCCTTTAATACTTCATAACATCGCTGATCATCTACACTCGGAGCAATCATGTACAACTTATCCCACTTCATCCATCTCGTTATCAAATTAAGTAGTAATTGTGTTTTACCACTTCCAGATGGTCCGATGATAATTGCGCGAATAGAATTTGGTAACATTGCATTGTGTTTAATAGGTTCCCGTCGTCTCGTAGCTGAATAATCAATTACATTCATGCTGTTATATATATAATTATGGATTTATATTGTGTGAAATGTAGGATGCGTACTGGCACAAATGATTTGACAACGATTACAACGAAAAATAATCGATCAGCGCTTTCTGGTAAGTGTGTACAATGTAGTACAAAGAAATTTAGATTTACTTCTAAAAATTCTTCGAATTTTCTAAAAAAAAACGAGGAGGTGATATTGCAGCCAAGTTAGCAAAACTCCCTGGAACACCGTGGGCAAAGTATCCAGGAGAAAAGCACCTTCCAGGATATAGCTACTGTGGACCGGGGACACGATTAGATATCAGACTTGATGATCAAAATCAGCCCCGACCCGGCGAGTATCCAATAAACGCTATTGATAAGGCGTGTCATGCTCATGATGTCGCTTATAAAAGCAGCAATCTTCAACACAGACATCTCGCAGATGTAAAATTAATTCATGCGTTAAATGCTATTCCTGATAAATCCTTCAAAGAAAAATTGGCTTCGTGGTTGGTAAAATCTGCTATGAAGGGTAAATTGATGCTTGGAGCTGGTAATTGAAAATGCTAGCATTTTAATATGGAATCTATTTACTATTCTCCGAGGGGATACTGGAGAGGTTACGCAGCAATCAATAAACTAGCTAGTGCATCAAAGGTGAAAAAAACTACAGCGGCAAACTGGTTATCTAAACAGGCAATATGGCAAATTTATCTACCAGCGCCTAAACAAATTAACTACTCACATTTTGATGTGACAACGCCTAATGAAGTTCATCAAGCTGATATACTATTTCTGCCGCATGACAATGGTTACAAATATGCGTTAACGTTAGTTGATATTGCAAGTCGATACAAAGAAGCAGAACCGTTAAAAACAAAATCATCTACTGAAGTAGCTTCTGCATTTGAAAAAATTTATCGACGAGGTCCTCTGCGCTGGCCAAATCTGTTACAAGTTGATCCTGGCAAGGAATTTCAAGGTGCTGTTACATCTACGATGAAAACTCATAATGTCACCATCAGACGAGGACATACTGCAATACATCGCGATCAGGCAATTGTAGAGAGATTTAATAGAACTCTCGCTGAGCGGTTATTTGGATATCAATACGCAAAAGAATTCATTCAAGAAAAGCGATCCCGTGAATGGGTTAAAAGATTACCAGCTGTGATTACCGCAATCAATAATGAGATTACTAGAACAATTAATATGAAACCTGTCAACGCTATTAAGAAAGCGTCTATCAAAATGGAAATCCAAGGAATTTCACAAAAAGAACCAATTCTTGGTAGTAATGTCATTGTAAGGTACTTATATGAACCAGGAGAGCTTGAGGGTGGTAAAAAAAGAGCTACCGATCCTATTTGGAGTGTCACTACGCATAGGATATCCGGTATAACACGATCAACTGGTAGACCTCCAATCTATAGACTGGATTCAACTGCTCCTCAGCGAGGATTTACTCGACAACAACTACAAGTGATCCCCGAGGATACTCAATTGCCACCGCGTGGTCTTAACTAGCGCCGTTGCGTCTATTACACTCAAGACAAGTCAACCTCACATTGTTTCTGACATGACCGAGATTGTTATCTTTTCTATCTACGGTGAATTGGCGAGGATCTTTATCCGACCAATTCCAATTCATTATACAATTACAACTCGCGCAGTGATTATTCTGTTGTTGCTTTAGTGTCTTAATTAATTCATCATCAATGTCAAATTCTCGTTTATTTTTTTTATCCTGTTGTTTATAGCCAGAGAGTTTTTTTCTGATTATATCGTCACTAATGATTTCATCATTAATGATTTCATCATCGAAAACAATTCTTCGAAGTTGATTTATCCGTCGTACTCTGGATACTGCGAGATAAACTAAATTTGACCATTCGATGCGATTATCTACTATCCAAAGAGTTGTATCGGATATAGTCAATCCCTGTGAAGAATGTATTGTTGCTGCATAACCTAACGTCCATGGGGATTTATCAGAGTTCCCCAATGCATCTTCGACGACGCTGATATCAACCAACACAATATCATTTAATACTAAATTCTGCTTTTGTTGTTGTCCAGGAATGTCAACGTCGATATTCTGCTTTCGTGTATCCTTAGGTCTATAACAGAGTGGTACTGGAAGTGTTGCAAATTTTTCTTTATGCAGTTTAAACAACTTCATCTGAAGTGCGTCTCTGACTATTTTTCTACTCGCGATTATTAAATCATTTGGCCTCCACATTTCCCAAAATTCCTTCATGGGAGTTTCAGAGATTATTTTACGCGCTATTTCACATTGGATTTTATCAGGTTGTAATCTAATTAGCGCTTTGAATTCTCGTAATTGTTCATCAAGTGATCTATGGTCTGTATTAATCTCTTCATAATAATCTACAAAACCCTTTAACCATTCATGTGGAGATCCACCAACAAATGGTTGTGGTTGGCCGTGATCCCCGCACATGACAACTTTTGTGTTTTTTGTCAATAACCATGATAGAAATATCTGTAATACTGTCAACGATACAGTGCATATTTCATCCCAGATTATTATTTCAGGAATGAATTTATCGCCCATTCGATCAGGAGTCCATGTATCGCCTTTCCATCGAAAGAAGCTGTGATAAGTACAGGCTTTTACTCCACGCGCTATCATCTCTCTGGCGAGTCTATGTGTTGGTGTTAACACAATCATTGTTGACTGACGAAATAATTCTATTGCACGAGTTGTCTTTCCTGACCCTCCACAACCGTTTAAATAAACTGTCTTGTATCTACAAATCGGATCGGATACAGGTGGTGCAGTAGAAATGCTAGCATTTTCAATTTCATAACAAATATATTTATCATCCATAGCAACGTCTGCGGATTTACAATACTCATGTAGTATTTCTTTTTTAAACCTCCAATTTCCCCACACTTCTTTAGGATCTGTGAATTTAGCTACATCTGATTTATATTTTTCATGTATATACATCGAATCAGTAGCTACTCTAACCGCGGTATTAGGAAATCTATTTATCATCGAAAATAGATTAATAATAGAATAGGCTAACATAGAACTTCTCAAATGTGTGTATTGACAACTTTTTCCATCACAGTAGGTAACAACCGTACCTAGTTTCTTACCATTTGATCGAAGGACATCATCTACCCAAACATTATTAGTTCCGCTCGCAGATTTGTAAGCTTCCTCATCTAATTCCCCTGATAAAAAAGCGCTCTTACGGGTTACAAAATTTCCTTTTTTTATTAAATCGGCTATGATAAAATTGTATTCTTCATCGTCTGTAATTAATCTCGAAGAGTATTTTGCATTGTCAAATCTTCCACCTTGAGTGAATTTACCGATTATTTTTCGTCCGAGATCTTTAGCCTCTCTATTCTTACCCTCGAATAGTTTTTTAGACCAATCTATGATATATTCTTCGCTGCAATCTTCCAATTGTTTTCGTTCTTCATTAATTATTTTTTCTAGATCGGGTTTTGGTAACCAAACATCTTTCTGAGCGTTATAACAAATAATCGCTTCACCAACAATTAACGATGTTAACATACCACTATCTAACATATATCTCAATAGCACTATTGGCATCCACGCTTTTTCATACATATGTCTACCGAGCCAAATATAACTACACGGATGTAACCCTGTAGCTAATTCGAATGATATCACACGAGCAAATCCGGTTAAATCAAAATCAGGCAAACAACCATTAATCGCAACACGAGTCATTTCATGTGTGGGATGTCCAAATCGTTTGAAGTACTCAGAGCATTCTCCATACCCGAGAAAACTTCCAGGATAACACGCGGATATATCAATTGAAATCATACCATCACGTGAGTATTTTGTATTCCACAATCCTCCATGACCAAATTCGACGCAACTCGACTTCACGTCCTCCAGAAAATTATTTCGTGTTGGACGCCATGAATTCTTTTCTCGTGCGAAGTGAGCTACTACTGATGTAATTGTAAAACTATCCGTAAGTAGTTTTTCTACAGTAGAAACGCTAGCGTTTTCCTCTGAAAATTCATTAGCGATTTTTCTCATTCTAGTATCTAATTCTTCAGTTCGATATAATTCACCATTTGGTTTTACAAACTGATCAAATCCTATTTCCGAATGATCATTACTACTGAGTAACCATACTGACACAGGGTCGTCTTTGGTTAACGCGTAAATAGCATCAAATAATTTCCTTTCATTAAAATGATATTCATTTTTTAAACCATCCGTAGAAAATTCTTTAGGGATATATCGAACAGTTCTTTCTCGTGGAAATATATTTACCGCGGGTGTCCACGCGTGTTTGTTATGATCAATAATTTCAATTGGAGCTCCTCGCGATTGATATTTCGGTTCGTATAATACTTCTCCGGTTATCGTTGCTACCGATATTGGAAATTTTAATAATGCTTCTAATTTAGCTATATCGGAAATCCTTGCTCCATGTTGATTCACTGTTAGTTCCCATTCGGTTATTTTTTTTCTTCGTAGATCAGTTAATTTGTTTCCTCGGAGGGAATTTGTAAAGTGTTCTATTACCCGTGTTGCTACACAATTTAATGACGACGACTCTTTCACAGGTGCTAGTTTTGCAATACTTGGCTTATCATTTAGCTGATATATTCCGTAAACAACTGCTGTTACAGGGTAAGATTTCTCATAGTATGGTCTATCAATTCCAGTTAAAATTCCTGGTTTGGAATCTCTACTCACAATAACAAATTTTTTATCCTTGAGGATTGGTTCAAATTTATCTCTGATAATCCATACACCTTCCTCTTCGATAATGAATTTTATTCTAAAAAAATACCTCTGCAGAGAATTGCTTTGCTTGAAATCCTTTGGATTTCCACCCTTGAATTTCTGGCCAATGTGTGAAAGTATCTCAGCTGCTCTTGTATCGTTCATAGTAGCATCAATTACGGGTATATTGACATCTTCATTAATAATTCGAAATGTCGACCACGCATGAGATGCTCCATCACGCTTAAACTCATTAAAACAGTCGCTGATTTTACTCAGCAGTGGTTTGTCATCTACTAGATTTTTAGGTATATTAGAGATTCTATCGAGATTAAATCTAACATTTTTCCAAGGCTTAATTTTCGATAATCTCTTGAATTCCTTCATATTATAATTAAAACAAGTATTTAAATAGAAAGTTTTTTATATAATGAATCATTGCAAATGGCTTATGATTGGATCAAAGACTCCATGTAACAAATCATGCAGAAATGAATTCTGTGGGTATCATATGCAGAGTGTTAGAAATGGTTCGGAGGGGCCTTTACCATGCTTGCATTGTGGGGTAGGTGTAAGAGGCAAGTCGCAGTTATGCATTAATTGCGGGGGTAAGCGTTATAGAGAGTTAAAACGTTATTATGACAAGCGAGTATTGAAGAAAAACGCTAGCGTTTCTGACTCTGACAACGTCATAAAAAACGCGGCTGACTATATAAAAAGATTTGCTAATGTTATAATTCAGCCAATTAACGAATTAGACAAATAGATATATTATATATACAAATGAGCCAAGAATTTCAAAGACATCCTGTTATTGAAAATTATGAAGCTTCTCGTGATGGTGTTGTTAGACACTGTAGACTCAAGAAATCTATTGGGCGGGATAATGGTATAGGGTATTTGACGTTTAGTGCTGGAGGGAAAAGGTATCTCAATCACCGTTTCGTCTTCGAAGTGTATAACGGATCAATTAAGGATGGTTTTGTTATTGATCATATTGATGGTATTAGGACACATAATTCTTTGAATAATTTACGAGCTGTTACACAAAGTGAGAATACTGCATCTGGAAAAACTGGTACTTGTAAATCAATTGGGAAGAGACCCGTAAAGTCAATTAATACTGACAACACGGAGATAGTATTTCAATCAATGTCAGAAGCTGGTAGGCATTTCGATATTTGCTCCTCCTCAGTACAAAAAGTAGCAGAAGGAATTTATAAGACAGCTTTTTCAAAGCGTTTTAAAAATAAAATTCAGTTTTCTTACGTATAATATGTAAATGGAAATCTTACGGATTTCACGGGAGATAACTCCGTTAGGTATAACGCGTGTGACAAATCATCAACGACAGAGTTACGGATCTTAAACATGGAAACGCTAGCGTTTCTAACATTGATTTTGATTGGTTAGTTTCGCTATTATGAAATCTGAACAAAACACAATCAATTTTGTCTTTTTTCAAGTATTAACAGAACTGTTTTATAGACACGTCGTATTTAAACATTTTTTTTAATGTCTGTTTCAAGTCTTATGCGTGTTTTCAACGTTATCAGTGATCGCTAATAAACAAACAAATAATTACAATCACTACACCTCTTTTATATCACCTCGTCGTAATGAGTGTATATATACAAATTCGTCCTTTTTATAATTGGGCTTAGCCGAAATTCAAGTACAAACAAAACCACACCGTCACACGTGGTATGAACGTTATTATTGACATTCAAAACCAAAGTTTTGATTTTGCGGTTTTGTTTGTACTTGAATGTAGAATTAGCCCGCGTCATCCATTGTCATTGTTCACCTATAATCTATTGTTGTACCGTCGTCATTCATTGCATTGTAAATACCATTGTCATTGAAATTCATTCACCTATAATCTATTGTTGTACCGTCCTATGTGTATATAACCGCCTACAACACTAGATCAGGGGTTATTGTGCCGTCGTCATTCATTGTCATTGAAAATCAATTCATTCACCTATAATCTATCGCATCAAACGTATCCTCTTGTAGGTCAAACCTGTTATTTGGCAAGTTAGACACTACTCGTAGGGGAATACGCTTCGTGATTATGTGTTTAACCGTTGAGCGCCGCTTGATGTATAATACACCAAGGGGGTTCAAAACGGTGAATCTGTAATTGTACATTCATTGTATATATAATCATAATCACCTATAATCGCATTAAGCTTCTGGGTATACTAAGATGTGATCAACACCTTAGTGTATCCAGAATTCATTTTAAAATACTTTGTATTTTTAATTCTAAAGAATTTTCATACTTTATATTTTTAATTCTAAAGAATTTTCATACTTTGTATTTAAACAAATATATTTATATATATATATGAATCTTGAAAATCTCAAATCGATTATTATTGAAATCAACAAACTTAAGGATCAAAATATAAAACTATGTTCAGGTTTGGATTGTGATCAAATTATGACCGATTTCGAGGATATACAATTTGCAGAACAGACAGGAAAATATGTCCTATCTAAGAAATATTTTTTAATCAAAAATATACAAAAGCTTATACGTGAGAGCTTAGTAAATACTGAAGATGTTACTGTATTCGTACCATTATGTAACATCGTTGAACGTGTACGAAAGCAATTAGGCTTAGAATATGAACAAAAAAGAATTATTAATTGTAAAGTGAGACAATTAAAAATACTAATGGAAAACTCTGAAGGTGATGAGCCCCACACGTAGAGAGCCTCAACCAGTACGGTATATACAACATTTGAGTCAGCTAGATCAATAATACATTACTCATGTTACCTGTGCAAACGAGGAAGTAAAATTGTGTGTGTGACCCAGTACAATATCAAGGAAGTATTAAAATGCTTTGCATTTTTTAGTTAGTGATTTTTTTTTTACTTAAAAATCTTTGATGAAATGCTTTGCAATGAAATGTGCTTTGCAAAGAAATGCTTTGCAAAGAAATGCTTTGCATTTGAAAATCTTTGATGAAATGCTTTGCATTTGAAAATCTTTGATGAAATGCTTTGCATTTCTAATTTGACAATAGTAATACTCTTTCAATAATGGTAGGAGAATCATTAACAACGAGATTAGCTAGAGAAAGGCTTAGCGCTATCCGGAAAATATTACCCCTTCGTGATAAAATCCGCGAAAAACTTCAACAACGGCAATTACTTCAAACTGACTTCACAGAGGATACAGAGCAACTCTTCAAACCTATTGTTAGTGCAACTGAGGGTGTGAAAACAGCAACTGAACGGGCGATATATGGAGATGTCCCTAAAGAGGGGGAACGAACAGAGAAGCCTCTTCTCCCTGTGTTAGAGAAAATAGCAAAACGAACTAAACAAACAAAAAAATCATTAAAAACACTTCCAGGTGATATAATAACTACTGCAAGACGACAAGAAGAACTTCAGGAAGAAATTGAACGATTAGGTGATATTGATATTTCCTCACCACCAGCTGAACCATTTGAACCTGAAGAATTTCAAGAGGAAAAAGAAGAGGAAGAGGAGGAAGAAGAAGGCGCAGTTTCCACTAAAATTCGAGTTCCCTTTATAGATAAAATCAAACCTGAGATTATATCAGATATACAAGAATTTCAATTTAAAAAACCCAGTGATTACTCCCTCCTTGGTGAGCTTGCTGTCAAGAGTTATAATATAAAAGGGGGAATTCTCAAAGATACTTATAAGGATAGTAAAATATCAAAAGATGACTGGTATAGTTGGATATATAAAATGAAGAAGGATATTAAGAATCTTACTAAAGGGAGGAAGGAAGAAGAGTCGTATATAGACTTTCAGAATGGAATTAAGGAAGCAGTAAAAAAAGCTAAATCAGACCCTGAATTTCTTAGATTACCAAAACAATCAAAACCCGGTTCAAAAATAAAAACACAAGGTGCAACTGGTACAACTGAAAAAACAGGCAGTGGCTTAGTTGGAAACACTAGTGTAACATGTCCTGGTAATATTCTCGGTGATATAGCACGATTAGAAATACTTGTAGGAGGAAAACGAGCCGGGAATAACTCACCAGAAATAATCAATGAAGCAGCTGATATCTGTAGGAGGTTATTTCAAGGTGGTATCATGGATATTGCAACATATAGAGATTTCATTGAAGAGTTAGTAGAAAATTCTTTGGATGGAAATTCTTCGAATTTCTATGGTTATCATAGCGACTAATTAGATAAATAACAATTTGTAGAATCATTAGTGATTCTGTATATAGAATAATGATCATACACTACAACCATGATAAACCAACGAATGTCTACGTGGTAAACTCACGATTGCCAAAATACCGAGCATACTATGGAGATGGTCTTGGTAACACTATAATGGGATTATTTTCAAGAATGGCTCCAAAAGTGGCTCCGCTAGCAAAACAATTATCGATGAAAGCGATTGATGTTATTCGAGATAAGGGTATTAATACTATTGGTGATCTTGCTGGGAAGGCATTTTCAGCTGCTAAGGATAAATTAACAGCATTAGTTCGACGCGGAAAATCTTCCAGATTTTCAAAACCAGGAATAACTTCACTACCATCTACTGCAGTAATGCCTGCTAGTGTTAGTAAAATAATAAACAATGCAGTAGATGAAAAACTACAGTCATTAATGACCCCGTCATACACGATGACTCCATCATTGCAGGATAATATAACAGCAAATATGATAGCGGGAAGTGGCTTAAAAAATGCTAAAGCATTTTCTAATTCAAGGAAATTTCGACTTCGGTAAATTTATTATAAAAAAATAATTATTATAATAAATAAAAAATCTGCGATGTTTTCACTGATTTTCAGCTATTTTTTGCTAATTTTACTCATTTTTCTGGTGTTTTTATGCAATTCATCGACAAAATTTCATGAAAATCGAAGGTGAAAACCCCAGGAATTCATTTAGAGAAAATCGATTTTGATCAGATTTTTTATCCTGTGAGGCTAAAATTATGTTGTTTCATCGAATTTTCGATGTTTTTTTTTATTGATTTTATACTATTTTTGGCTAATCCGTCGACAAAATTTCATGAAAATCGATTTTCTCTAAATGAATTCCTGGGGTTTTTACCCTACAAATCGAAGATTTGGAAATAGAAGATTTCATACAAAAAAATGAAACATGTAGAACATTTTAAAATAATTTCAAAATTCTTTCAGAATTTTTGATTTAGACCAACGGGTATATAATAAAAATGTTCAAACAAAACCCGGACACAGCCTTTGATATGGATGCCCCAGTACTTAAAGATACTTCTGTACGCGATTATCAATTTTTTGCTTATCACGCAGTACAACCTAATCTTCGTGGAAGAATTGAACTTCAAGTTCATGATACCAGTAAATACTTTTTACCCGCTGAAGCCTTTATTGAAGTCGAAGGTGAACTTGTAACAGATGTTGTAGCTAATACACCATATGCAGCTAATATCCAAGTCGGTTTTGTCAATAATGGTATCATGGCATTATTTGAAAGTGCTAGATATCTCATTGATGGAAAAGAAATCGAATCTATTGAACGTGAAGTTGATGTAGCAACAACAATACTAGGGCTAGCAAGATACTCTGACGATTATACAAGATCGTCCGGTCCATCTATGATGTTTGCAAAGGATGTTAAAAATACAGCGGGTAAAAATCCATTTATTATAAGACAACCAAAGGATCGTGCTGCTAATCCTGTTAATTTTGTTGCTGGTGCTGTTGGTGGTATTGAGGATATGATTATAAACAATGATGAGGATTTCAATCTAGGAGCTGCAACAAGAATAGCAACATTACAAGGAGATCGTCGACATTTTTCATGTGCGATTCCACTCCATCATATATTTGGATTCTGTAGAAACGTCAGAAAAGTTATTTACGGAGTAAAGCATACTGTAGCACTAGTGAGAAAGGGTGATGATAATAATGCAATCTGGCGTATTGGCGGTGCTGCGGGTAAAGTCATTTTATCAAAACTATCACTATGGATGCCAGTGTTGACTCCATCATTGTCAGTAGAACCACGGTTGCTATCATTTATGGATCAAGGGGGAAAGAGATTATTAAGCTGGTTGACAACATCAACAGATACTATAGATTCTAATATTGATGGTACACTTACATGGCATTTGGCAGCACGACAGGGTGTTTCAGCTCCACGACATATATTTGTTGCTCTACAGGATATTGCGAGATTAAACAATCAAGAACGTTCTCATATGATATTTGATCAACTTGGGTGTAGTGAAGTCTCGCTGAGAATAAACGGACAACAAGAACCATCAGAGGATATACAACTTAACTATGAAAATAACCACATTGCACGAGTTTATCATCGATTGCTATCATTTATGGGACGCGATCAAAATGTAGATACTGGTCTACAAATATCACAATTGGATTTTAAAGGTCTGTATCCGATTTATTACTTTTCCCTAGAACATCTTGACTTGATGAAACAGTCCGTAGTTGATATACACTTCCGAGCTCGTGTACATCCTGGTGCTATTGCTAATTATAGAGCGGTTGCTGTCATTCTTAGTGATAAGTCAATGATACTTGAAGGTGTTGGTGGACGAATGAGATTGGTAGATGCACCAGTAGAAAATCTATAAGATTTTCTAAATCTATAATTGAATTTAGAATCAATCTATTTTGTATAATGTCGTATAGTAATATCAATGTCACATTGACACCTGGTCAAATAAAAAAATTACAATCTAAATCAGCTAAGCAATGTGGAACCACAATAACGCTGAAATTTAATCAGATGAATGGCGGAGGGAATAAACTATCGCTAACAAAAACTCAGGTTAATCATTTTAATAAAGCGTTGGAAGAAAAAAAGGGAGTTCAGGTTACTCTTTCTACAAACGCGATCCGTAACATGGAAAAGACTGGTGGTATATTCCCGTTGTTAGGGTTGATTCCAGGATTGATTGCCGCAGCGGCCCCAGCGGTGGCGAAGGCGGCAGCGTTAGGAGCTATTGGTACCGCAGCAGGAATGGCGTTGAAAAAGGCAACTGGAAAGGGTTATAAAAAAAAAGGAAAGGGTCTAAGACTACCAGGAACCCCGAGTTCATGGTACAGCGGAAAGGGTCTTCGAATTCCAGGAACGATATAGTGATTCCAATGTCTAATTTTGATTTAATTGACACCGCTAAAAAATTAAAAATAAAAAATTTCAGAGGTGTTTTTATGAAAGATCAGTTACCAGCACAACCAAATCACGTTGAAACTGGGATTATCAATTTAGATAATAGCTCTGGACCTGGAACTCATTGGGTTGCGTATGCGATTGATCCTCGTGGGATTGTTTATTTCGATTCATATGGATTAGCGCCGCCGAAAGAATTTATCAATTATATTAAGAAATTTAAAAGATTTCCAATTTTGTATTCAACACTTCCAACACAAACAATAATTGATCCTCCAATATGTGGCAATGAAGTATTAAACGTACTTGATGCTATTTCACGGAAATCTTTGATTCCTAAATCTTTAAAACCACCTCATATAGTAGTGAATGAGTATACTAGCGGTCAATGGATTAAAAATCCATAGGATTAGAAATCCATGATGAAATCCATCAATTAAAAATTCTACGAATTTAAACGATAAAAATATTTCTATAATAATGATTGATATTTGGGGACGACCTTTATCATCGCTGAAGAAACCTGATAGTGGAGTTGAAACCGTTGATAACAAGGATATTAAAAAACTAATCGAAGATGAAATAGCTGAAATATTAAACCTAGCAAATGTTGATCCTGGTGAAATAGTTGTATTTCAAGATCGTCAGGGTAAGTTGAAAAGTAGTAATATCTCTCTTAATGATATTTTGGTTAAACAACGAGACGCAGCAGAGGATACTATCGCGTTATTTTCTGATGAGGGTAAACTCAAACCAGGTGTACTTGTTTCAACAATTACGGATAAACTAACAACAGTCGATAACACGGCGAATTCATTGAAATCACTCAATGATAAGTATGACGATCATATAGTTGTATTTAACCAGTTTAGTGAAACACAAAGAAATACAATTGACCAGATTGATAAACCCATACTAGAATTTTTTGGAAATCCACCAGTAACGGCACCAAAACTCACCACAATAAAAGATTCTTTGTTGGAACTAACAACTCTTCAATCCGAATATGATAAACACGTGAGACAGTTTTCAATGTTTCGTAAAAACATCGTTGATAAATTTATTGTAACCCCGTTTGATAAAGTTGAAATAACTCTTCCTAATATTAAAAAATCCATCGATGAGCTTAAAACATTCAACAACGCAATAAAGGATGATGCAACGAGGATGATAAGTATTGTTGAAAAAACAAAAATTCCTCATGATAAATCTATCGTCAACAACGTAGTATACACGATTCAACACGGTTCATTTATGTGGACTCCCACAAATAACATTTTAAACATAACCGCAGCAGTCAAGGGTATTTATCGATTAACAATAGTATCACCGACTCAATTCAATATATCATCAAGTAGTTCATCTGGAGTCAATAATACGATATCAACGATCATCGACAAGGATACAACTGAACAATTCACGATAACGACTACAGATAGAAATCTAGCCAGGGTTTCAGTAACGTGGTACGTAGAATTCGTAGTGGATTTAAGTAAACAATTAAATTGATTAAAAATTCTTTCAGAATTTTGAATTGAAAATGCTAGCGCTTTTAAAATAAAATGACTCCATCATCGAATCAGTATCGCTATGATCAAGTCAGAGAATTTCAAACTAAACTCAATTCTCTCTGTGAGGAGTATCAAATAAAAATAAAAAAATACCAACGAAGAATAACCGCAGTTGATGTCACTGTGTATTCAGTGTCGGGAATAATCACTACTGCTGGGATAATACTGTCTTCGGTTACAATGATTGCTCCGGTTGTAGTACCAATAGTTATTTCTTCGATAGCTACAATCGCCGGGATATTAACCGGGATCACAAAAAAACTATCATCGTGTAGCCAGAGTAAACTACATAATTATATAATAAAATTTCATATTGCATCTGCCGGTTACTCGCAATTATCCTCGTTAATATCATCATCACTCGACGACACAACAATATCAGATAGCGAATTCTCAACGATGGCGGAATTGTATAAAACAACAATGCTAAAATTAGAGAGAAATGATAATAATAATGACATCACCGCAAGAACTACTTCAACAAATAGTAGAGAATACAACACCGGTGAAAACAAGCACGATATCAGTAACCTCAACGCGTCCTGAATTTAGTGTGAATTTCCCGATTCCCGTTCCCGTGAGCGAGATCGCACTAGCAAAACTACGAGTGTATCATAGCTGGCCTAATATTAGATCGGTAGCATTTGGTGGTCAACAACCAAATAATTCCTTGGTGTTCGCGTGGAAAAATCGTGAAGATGGAACCCCAGACTGGAACGTTGTCTCGTTACCAACTGGGTCATACCAAATCGAACAGATCAACGCTGAATTTCAACGCAGAATAAAATCTCTCACTGGAAAAGAATCAAAAATCGCTATAACGGTTCACGAGCCGACGTTATCATCTGCGATCGAGATTAATTCCCCTGGATATGTTGTAGATATTTATCAGAGTTCTATAAGATCAGTGTTAGGATGGCCTGAATTACCACCGGATAACTCGCGAGAAAATTCGAAGGATCTTCCACCCGAACCTAAAAAATCCGATTATATTACCAAGAAAATAAAACCCGTCAATGAAGCCAAGACTTATCAAGATTATACTCCCGATAGGTTCATAAATAAAAATATTTTTGAATCAATCTACCTCCCTCTCATCAACGGAAATTTTACATCGATGAATAATGATTTTTCACTACTACTAATATCTCTTAAATCCGGCTCTCTCACTAAAGACGAGTTTATCAGCGTAGTAGAAACGGGTAATAAAATCATCCATGATATGAAAATATTCCACTTGGCAATTATTCAAGAAGTATTGAATGAAGAGATCTTACATGATAAATTTGCGGATTTATACGGTATTAATAAAAATGAAATTAAAGATTTTAAAATCCCTGGGTATAACCCTGATAAACTAAAGAAACAACTTGACGATGCTATTGATATTGGGTTCAAAAGAATCCACGATAATTGGAAAAAATCGAAAAATCCTATAGAAAATATTCTGAAATTCAATAATGATTTAGAAGGCGGCGGTAGACATATTGCTCCGAATAATGTGAATATATCATCAGTGATTGCGCTCAATTTAGTATGTGACGTTATCGAAGGAAGTTATCAAATAGATCTCGAGAAATCAAATCAAGCACAACAGGGATATATTTTATACTCTTTTGCACCAACAGCTCCTCCAGGATTTCTAATTATTGAAGACCCAACTAATCTAGTCTATATGCGATGTTATAATAATTTGTTAACGAGAATTAATTTCAAACTCACTGACCAATCTAATAATTTAATTGATCTACGAGGTGAAGTTTTGCAAATTAGTTTGTTTGTGAAATCTTAAGGATTTTGAAGTGATCAAATATTTAGTTAGCGCATTAGCAGCCGAGATTGTGAACGTCAACTAAATGGCGTCTTTTTTTTTTCATTCTTTGCTCAAATTATTATTAAAAATTAATTAAGTATTTTCAAGGAAGCCTCAGTTTACTAAATTGACGCCTGAAAAAGTATTTTCAAGGAAGCCTTAGTTTACTAAATTGACGCCTGAAAAAGTTGGTCTGTTCACCCTCTCTGCTGCTCCTCTACTTCATTCTCATGCAAGCACCTTTGAATACCTCTACTTTATTCTCATGCAAGCACCTTTGAACACCTCTACTTCATTCTCATGCAAGCACCTTTGAACACCTCTACTTTATTCTCATGCAAGCACCTTTGAACACCTCTACTTCATTCTCATGCAAGCACCTTTGAACACCTCTACTTTATTCTCATGCAAGCACCTTTGAACACCTCTACTTCATTCTCATGCAAGCACCTTTGAACACCTCTACTTCATTCTCATGCAAGCACCTTTGAACACCTCTACTTCATTCTCATGCAAGCACCTTTGAACACCTCTACTTCATTCTCATGCAAGCACCTTTGAACACCTCTACTTCATTCTCATGCAAGCACCTTTGAACACCTCTACTTCATTCTCATGAAAGCGGCTTTGGATGCCTCCACCAGATTCACATGTAATCATAAACCATTTTGAGAGGGTGTTTCTAGTGCCACCTTCGAGGAAAATCCCCCATTAGATACTACATTCATTGGTGTGAATGACCATTAAATCAGATCACACGGCCGCTGTTTAAGATCTGGCTGAAATCTGCTATTTAAAGTAACTGGGTTGCATTGTCTACTCTCCAAAATGGATGTCGCGGATTTTGTTCAGTACTTACTCGAGTTTTCATAATTAGAATCACAACTATGAAAGCTTCAAAAACTTAGGTAAAGGATAATTAGAATCACAACTATGAAAGCTTCAATAACTTAGGTAAAGGATAATTAGAATCACAACTATAAAAGCTTTAATAACTTAGGTAAAGGATAATTAGAATCACAACTATAAAAGCTTTAATAACTTAGGTAAAGGATAATTAGAATCACAACTATAAAAGCTTCAATAACTTAGGTAAAGGATAATTAGAATCACAACTATAAAAGCTTTAATAACTTAGGTAAAGGATAATTAGAATCACAACTATGAAAGCTTTAACTACTTAAGTAAAGGATAATTAGAATCACAACTGTGAAATCTTTAATAATTTAGGTAAAGGATGTGATATTGATGTAGGCAGCAATAAGTTTTTATAAATTATTAAATTCCGATGATTTAGCGATGCAGACGTGAAGAATGTGTAAATTTTTAATATGAGAAATGTCAGATATGGTTGGTCACACTGCTTCAATGATGAATGAACTCTCTCGAGATTTTAAAGCACAAAATATCTTCCATGAAAAAGAATAATACAACTATAACGATGTGATTGTACTCTTAAATCTTTACACACATAATAGATGTCTACCAAATATGTAAAATGGTTAAAAATGCTGTAAAATGTAACATACACCACACTGCTTAACAGTTAACAGGCAGTCTGCCAAATATATAAAATGGTTAAAAAAGCTGTAAAATGTAACATACACCACACTGCTTAACAGTTAACAGGCAGTCTGCCAAATATGTAAAATGGTTAAAAATGCTGTAAAATGTAACATACACCACACTGATTATCAGTTAACAGGCAGTCTGCCAAATATATAAAATGGTTAAAAATGCTGTAAAATGTAACATACACCACACTGCTTAACAGTTAACAGGCAGTCTGCCAAATATATAAAATGGTTAAAAATGCTGTAAAATGTAACATACACCACACTGATTATCAGTTAACTGGCAGGCCTATGTGAATGGGGTTAAATAAGTAATAAGTGTTCTATTTATAACACACTGCACAGGATAACTTTGCTACATGTATATCAAATGTCTAAAAAGCCATACACTTGATGAGGTAAAGGTTTAGGTATGTGTTTTGGATTTTTAGCGTAGCTATAACAATTTTTCAGTCACATCGCTATGATGTTTGCAGTGAGGCAGTTTATAGTGGTGTCTTGCACTGGATATAGCTATGTCAATGGATTTACCTGTACACCCATTTGGACTTAAAAATGGGTCACTTTCTTGACAACTGTCTCCAATGTTTTTATCTGCTGGGTTTGATTCTAACATCTCGATGCTTTCTTTATTGACTGTAGAAGAGATATTCAATAATGTCAGAACAAGAGGTGCAAGTGGATCTGAAAACTATGCTCAGCAGGCTAAAGCTGCTGCAGTTGGAAAGAAAAGTTTGGTATACTTTTTGGTTTTCTTGTTATGTATCTCTGTATTGTTAGGTTACTGTAGTCGGAAAGAAAGTTTGGTATACTTTTTGGTTTTCTTGTTATGTATCTCTGTATTGTTAGGTTAACGTAGTCGGAAAGAAAGTTTGGTATACTTTTTGGTTTTCTTGTTATGTATCTCTGTATTGTTAGGCTACTGTAGTTGGAAAGAAAGTTTGGTATACTTTTTGGTTTTCTTGTTATGTATCTCTGTATTGTTAGGTTACTGTAGTCAGAAAGAAAGTTTGGTATACTTTTTGGTTTTCTTGTTATTTGTCTCTGTATTGTTAGGTTAACGCATTTATAAGGGAAAATATGAACAAATTTTTCAGATGGATACTGCATGACCTAGGTAGTACAGAATATCCATACAACATAACGAGTTTGTATTATCCCATACAAATGCAGTAACCTTTGCATGACATATGCATTTTCTTATTCTACCTAAGGCTTAATTATATAAACAAAATCTACACTATAAGAAACAAAGTAATTGAATTTATTGTATTCCAAACTAAATCCACAAGCACAGATTCATCAGTACACAACAACAATATTAATGAACACTTAACTCTGACCAGCAAAATGATAACTTAGTCTCGTGCTTGACATCAATTTCAAAAGAAACATTTTGGTCTAATTAAAATCGAAATTTAGAGTCATATTGTGAATTAATGCATTTTGCAACAACCTTTTCCATTTCATCTGGAATGAATGTATTTTGGTATTTTGTAAATTCTACTAAATTGCATGATTATGGACTTGATTTATCTGTGTTAATTTTATTTCATGATCATGGAATGGATTTATCTGTGTCAATTTTATTTCATGATCATGGACTGGATTTATCTGTGTCAATTTTATTTCTTGATTATGGAATGGATTTATCTGTGTCAATTTTATTTCATGATTATAGACTGGATTTATCTGTGTCAATTTTATTGGATGATTATAGACTGGATTTATCTGTGTCAATTTTATTTCACGATTATGGACTGGATTTATCTGTCTCAATTTTATTTCATGATTATGGACTGGACTTATCTGTGTCAATTTTATTTCATGATCATGGACTGGATTTATCTGTGTCAATTTTATTTTATGATTATGGACTGGATTTATCTGTGTCAATTTTATTTCATGATTATGGACTGGATTTATCTGTCTCAATTTTATTTCACGATTATGGACTGGATTTATGTGTCTCAATTTTATTTCATGATTATGGACTGGATTTATCTGTGTCAATTTTATTTCACGATTATGGACTGGACTTATCTGTGTCAATTTTATTTCATGATCATGGACTGGATTTATCTGTGTCAATTTTATTTCATGATTATGGACTGGATTTATCTGTGTCAATTTTATTTCATGATCATGGACTGGATTTATCTGTGTCAATTTTATTTCATGATCATGGACTGGATTTATCTGTGTCAATTTTATTTCATGATCATGGACTGGATTTATCGGTGTCAATTTTATTTCATAATTATGGACTGGATTTATCAGTGTCAATTTTATTTCATGATCATGGACTGGATTTATCTGTGTCAATTTTATTTCATGATCATGGACTGGATTTATCTGTGTCAATTTTATTTCATGATTATAGACTGGATTTATCTGTGTCAATTTTATTTCATGATTATGGACTGGATTTATCTGTGTCAATTTTATTTCATGATTATGGACTGGATTTATCTGTGTCAATTTTATTTCATGATTATAGACTGGATTTATCTGTGTCAATTTTATTTCATGATTATGGACTGGATTGATCAATTTTACATGAAGTACATGCTTTGAGTAATGAGGGAAACATCTTGACTCATCCAAATGTCTATTCTGCCATTGCATTTTTGGAATCATAACGGAAAAAATCTTTTGATTGTAAGTATAAAAACGTCTCTATGAAATATAGCATTCATTTCATTTTGAGTGCAGTCAGGAGGATGTAATTGCACTTAAAATGTAGTCGAAATTATAGTACAATACTAAAATGTAATCAAGCTTTAGAACCTATGATGTGAGATAATGCAAAGCAGCTGGTATGTGAAAATCCACAAAACAGCTCTTTAGTTCATTCAGAAACAAATTTAATCAACCAAAACCTAAAGTGTCAACTACATGAGTGTACATGGTTTGTTTACTTAATACACTATACTACTAATAGGCACACATGTCTTGCATGTGTGTGCAATATCATGGTGTTCATTATCGTAAAATACTGCATGATTTGGCCAATGTAAAGATAATGAAGAAGAAAATGACCATATAATAAAACCCGTTTACAAATCCTACAAACCTGTCATTTATATCTGTACAGCCTGTCTAAAATACTACAAACTTGTCATTTATCTCTGTACAGCCTGTCCAAAATACTACAAACTTGTCATTTATCTCTGTACAGCCTGTCCAGACATTCTACAAACTTGTTTTTTATCTCTTTGCAGCCTGTCTAGAAATCCTACAAACTTATTTACCTCAGTACAGCCTATCAAGAAATGCTACAACAACGTCATTATAAGATTAATTAAAAACATCTGACTACATGCATAAGATATGGAAAAGAAAGTTTCTCTTAGATTATTTATCCAATTACATTAAGTTATAAATATTAGCCTGCTACCTCATGAATCCAGCCCTACTAAGAGCCAAAAATTGTTTTATTGTCAATTTTTAGATGGACAAAGGGAAGTAAATTTTGCCCATTACCTCCCCTTGATACCACCTGATGTCGCAAGATTTTAGCTGAACATGATGTTAATGTGGATTCTCACATGGTGGGGTGGTTGGGGGCATTTCAAGTAATATGATTGGGCTTGTAATCTCAGAGATTTATTTTAAAATTTGCTTTCTCCTTCAAATACATTCTTGAATCACATTAGGAGAATAAGTAATATAGGAGATGTGAATGCTGATCATCTGGCCTCTACCTCACGTATCCTTCTGGAGATGAGTGGCTGGCTTCCCCATATGAAAGATAACCCATTCTCTTAAAGACCAAAGCAACACAGCCCAAGATCATTTGATATGAGACTCATGTGTGTGTGTGTGTGTGTGTGTGTGTGTGTGCAAATACCAAAATTTTCATTGGCAAATCCAGAAAAGCTGATGGACTGTGTTGATTGGTTTATTTGGGTCTGGTGGCTATCTGTGCTGGTAGGAAGTGTTATTTGTGCATGACATGACTTTTCTCTCTTGTGTCTCAGGTAGAATTAAGGGCACACAGGTAAAGCTACTCTGATCCGGTGAGATGTCAGAGCATACCAAGCATATGACCCCATTCAGCCAGGAGCATGATATCATGTTATATCACAGAGATTTCTTGAAATTTCAGTGCAGAAAGCCATGCGAGAAAAGGTGTTACTTGTGCCATGACTTGTCTCTGTGCATCTCATGTAGTGCTTGAGGGTGCAGACAGGATCTTGCATGGCTGCCTCTCTAGACTTATCAATGGAAAAGATAGAATGAATGTCAATTCCTCAGTTACCTATGGACAGAAACTAATTTGTAGTAAAGTAACAAGGCCTGGTTGTGTAAAGAGGACTACTGAATAATATGAACTGAACAGAAGATAGTTCAGGTCAACTGAAAGGACATGTAGCTCACTAATCCTGCTTGTGAAGGCTAAAGCTATCAGGAAGCATGTCTTGTATGACAGGAACTTTAGAGAAGCATGAGCAAGAGATTCAAACATGCTTGAGTAATGCCAAGTTTTGGAAACAATGTTATGAATTTTGGTTGATGTAGATCAAATTGTCTAACAGATCTGAGAGATCTTTATCATGCCCAATGTCATATCTGCCATGATGTTCAAATGTGTCCAAGATTTCTGATCCCTTAGGGGTAAACATAATCTTGCATGGCTGCTGTCCTTGACCTTGCTATGTAAGAGAGTGAGCAGGGCACACTGGTTGAATAACAATAGATGATAATCTATTCTGGGCTATGAATCCCAATGGTATCTTGAGAACCACCAACTCTCCAACCTGCACTGAAGAGAATTGCAGTGATTAGTTTCCCCTCCCCCCAGCTTCTGAGAGAAGTGGGTGGTCCAGTGAGCTCAAATTGGTTTCATACATCTATTGTACAACTGTATATGATATTTGTTGATGTGGGTTCACCTATGACTATCAATGACTCTTCACCCTTGCTGTGCATCAATTTCTCTCATCTGGCTTGGCTCAGCACAAATCATGTTAGGTGGCCTTGATGACTCTGCTTGTCCTGAATATGGTGAGAAGACTCCAGTAGATGACAGGGAATGTGTCCTTAGCACAAGCTTCTGTGGCTTTCATGAGTGACCATATCATCTGTTATTGAAAGCATCCATCTACCAATTTGACGGTGTATCGTGTTGAGGGGTAACTGAACTGGATTAGTTCCCTCCAAAACTGTTAATAAGAGAACAGGGTGGTCCAGTAAGCTCAAATCAGTTTCATACATCTACTGTACCATTCCGGCCAAGAAGTCTCCATGCTGGGCTGGCTGGTAATGTTGAGGCAATTGCTGGTGTTGGCTGAGTCAAACTGATCAATCGTAAATTCAATGCACCCAGACATGCTGGCCTTAATGCCATGCTCTGATACATGTGGAGACTTACCCCATCTGGGCTGCCTAAGTATGGGGACTATTCCTAATGTAATGTGATTGGGGAACATATTTGAAGAAGAAACAAGTTCAGCCTAATAGATTTTACCAATCATGCTAAACGATGTAATTTGCTTGCATTAATTACAATGTACATTTAGTCAGAATGTACTGTCTTTTTGATGCAAGTTTTAACATCATAGAGCTTATTATTTTTTTTTCTCAGAAAGAAGCTGTACTGAAAATGCTATTATCTAACCAGGTGCTACTTATAATAAAACATAATATTTAGGTCATACAGAAAATAGACCAATTTTAATTAAATCTAAAAAGAAGCATTGCATTCTGGGAATAGCAACCTGGATGAACAAAAGGTCACATCAGGTTTCATCAAAACAAGGATGTACATTTCAAAAAATAACCCTTATTAATATGCAAAATGTTGTCTCTTTACTGAAATCATTTTAGACTTTTTTAAAAAATGTTAACACTCTTAACACACAGTTCTAATTAAAACTGCTAAGTAATAATGTAGCCTCTAGGTTTGGAACAAGCTAATATAATTCAATCTACCGGTAACCAAAGAAATGGAGTTTAACTTTAAGCTCTCAATACCAATCATCACAACAACTGGCTGTAATGCCAATATTCAAAACAAGACTCTGTGGACTAAATGTTCACGCCTGCAATTTAAACAGGTAATGACTTTGTGATCTGAATTCCATCAATACAAATCAATTAGATTAGTTAAAGCTAGGGTCTATTTTAGAACTGAAAACTGTGGGTAGTGAAATATCTCAAAGTGACTGATGCTCTACTGTCTGAAAGGAATTCCCAGGAATTAAAGAAAGACCATTTCTTATATTGACTGCTGACATGGAAACTATCTGTACTATTCTTCAGTGACTAGATTTTCAAATTAGTCTTCTGTCAATATGATTTTCTAATTAGGACCAACCAGATATTATCTTAGTCTTCTGTCAATACGATTTTCTAATTAGGACCAACCAGATATTACCTTAGTCTTCTGACAATATGATTTTCTAATTAGGACCAACCAGATATTACCTTAGTCTTTTGTCAATATGATTTTCTAATTAGGACAAACCAGATACTACATTAGTATTCTATCAATACGATTTTCTAATAGGACCAACCAGATACTACCTTAGTCTTCTGTCAATACGATTTTCTAATTAGGACCAACCAGATATTACCTTAGTCTTCTGTCAATACGATTTTCTAATTAGGACCAACCAGATATCACCTTAGTCTTCTGTCAATAAGATTTTCTAATTAGGACCAACCAGATATTACCTTAGTCTTCTGTCAATACGATTTTCTAATTAGGACCAACCAGATATCACCTTAGTCTTCTGTCAATATGATTTTCTAATTAGGACCAACCAGATATCACCTTAGTCTTCTGTCAATATGATTTTCTAATTAGGACCAACCAGATATCACCTTAGTCTTCTGTCAATACGATTTTTAATTAGGACCAACCAGATATCACCTTAGTCTTCTGTCAATACGATTTTCTAATTAGGACCAACCAGATATCACCTTAGTCTTCTGTCAATACGATTTTCTAATTAGGACCAACCAGATATCACCTTAGTCTTCTGTCAATATGATTTTCTAATTAGGACCAACCAGATATCACCTTAGTCTTCTGTCAATACGATTTTCTAATTAGGACCAACCAGATATTACCTTAGTCTTCTGTCAATACGATTTTCTAATTAGGACCAACCAGATATCACCTTAGTCTTCTGTCAATACGATTTTCTAATTAGGACCAACCAGATATTATGTTAGTCTTCTGTCAATACGATTTTCTAATTAGGACCAACCAGATATTACCTTAGTCTTCTGTCAATACGATTTTCTAATTAGGACCAACCAGATATCACCTTAGTCTTCTGTCAATACGATTTTCTAATTAGGACCAACCAGATATTACGTTAGTCTTCTGTCAATACGATTTTCTAATTAGGACCAACCAGATACTACACTTAGTCTGCTGTCAATATTAGTTTCTAATTAGTAAGATCAGTAATGACAAGACTTTGATCATAGCTGATATGATGGTTATACTGGAAGCCAGACTAACACCATCTTAGACCAAACAGACATCATAATAGCATGCCAAAGTTGCTATGACTTTTCATCTAGAAGTAGTCATAAGATTTTCATGATGGCTGCTGTGGTGGCCATATTGAATATAAAATTGACTATAAGATTTTCGCAACTTATTTTCATCATCATGGTTGCTGTGGTGGCCATATTCAATACAACATTTTCCTAACTGATTTTCATGATGGTTGCTGTGGTGGCCATAGTGGTTGTAAGATTTTCCCAACTGATTTTCAAAATAGCTGATCAAAAAGCCTAGCATACAATCCAAAATATTTAATTTTAGCTCTAGCACTTAATGCAGAAAACAGATAATGTGAGGACTTAAAGCACAAATTACAACATAATACCAATTTGAGGACTTCAACGACACATTAAAATCTGAATAATACCAATTTGAGGACTTCAAGCACACATTAAAATATTAATAATACCAGTTTGAAGACTTCAAGCACACATTACAATATTAATAATACCAATTTGAGGACTTCAACGACACATTAAAATCTGAATAATACCAATTTGAGGACTTCAAGCACACATTAAAATCTGAAAAATACCAATTTGAGGACTTCAATGACACATTAAAATCTGAATAATACCAATTTGAGGACTTCAAGCACACATTAAAATCTGAAAAATACCAATTTGAGGACTTCGAGCACATTAAAATCTGAAAAATACCAATTTGAGGACTTCAACGACACATTAAAATCTGAATAATACCAATTTGAGGACTTCAGCGACACATTAAAATCTGAATAATACCAATTTGAGGACTTCAAGCACACATTAAAATCTGAAAAATACCAATCTGAAGACTTCAAGCACACATTACAATATGAATAATACCAATTTGAGGACTTCAAGCACACATTAAAATCTGAATAATACCAATTTGAGGACTTCAAGCACACATTAAAATCTGAAAAATACCAATTTGAAGACTTCAAGCACACATTACAATATGAATAATACCAATTTGAGGACGTCAAGCACACATTACAATATGAATAATACCAACTTTTATAGTTATGACTTGTTGTCAAGGGCAACAAGCACAACACTATCAGTTATGACCTGATGTCAATGACAATTACATCAAGAATAGCTATGACATTTAAGAGTATGGGATTTGTCAACACTCAGATTTGGTGAATAGCTTACATTTCTCACTATAATCAGTATGAAATAATATAACTGTTTTTTAAATTTATTTTTGGTTTTCTCTTACCTTCTATCGGCCTGTTGGAACAACGTTTGTGGACACATACCACACATAAAACCACTAGTATGACCAATACAATGATGATGATGATGATGATGACTGGAATAAGATATCCCCTGCAAAAAATATTTGAAACAGAAATTTTATTTTCAAGTTTAGTATTTCTTAACATACAATCATCAAAATTAAACTGCGATGAAATTTTATTGAATAAACTCATGTGTGAACTATCACATACCGTACTAATGCTACAGACAAGATTAATTTTGAGTGTGAACTATCACATACCGTACTAATACTACAAACAAGATCAATTTTGAGTGTGAACTATCACATACTGTACTAATACTACAAACGAGATCAATTTTGAGTATGAACTATCACATACCGTACTAATGCTACAAACGAGATCAATTTTGAGATCAAAGATAACATGAAGAAAACAAGCACATTTTCCATGAAACCAATATATTAGTTTGCATGTCTTACCATTTCTAACTTACAATTTAAAATTTATTAGATGTTTGTATTTGCCTAACTTCAATAACATCTAAATTTAAGAAAAATGAAACATTTGAAGTAGTGGTACTATAATAAGGTCCATATATATATATGATGTGTTGAAACATGCCTATAAAATTGTTTCCATATAAATCAAATTGCATTTTGCTACAAAAAAATGGTTATGACTTAACATAAAAATGGTTATGACCTAACATAAAAATGGTTATGACTTAACATAAAAATGGTTATGACTTAACATCTAATTACATTTGGCTTGATATAATTCCATCTGAAACTATCAAATCACATTTAGCTTTATATAATTCCATTTGACCATATCAAATTTCATTATTTCTTTATCATATTGGTTTTGGCTTTATCAAATTACATTTTATCTTAACAAATTGCATTTGGCTTTTTATAATTACATTTAACCTTATCAAATTACATTTGACTTAATATCAAATTACATTTGGCTTTATCAAATTACATTTGGTTTTATATAATAACATTTGACCTTATCAAATTACATTTGGCTTAATATCAAATTACATTTGGCTTTATCAAATTACACTTGACTTTATCAAATTACATTTGGCTTAATATAATTACATTTAACCTTATCAAATTACATTTGACTTTATCAAATTACATTTGGCTTAATATTAAATTACATTTGGCTTTATCAAATTACATTTGGCATTATATACTTACATTTAACCTTATAAAAGTACATTTGACTTAATCAAATTACATTTGACTTTATCAAATTGCATTTGGCTTAATATCAAATTATATTTGTTTTAATATCAAATTGCTTTTGGCTTAATATTAAATTGCATTTGGCTTAATATCAAATTATATTTGTCTTAATATCAAATTGCATTTGGCTTAATATTAAATTACATTTGGCTTAATATCAAATTGCTTTTGGCTTTATATAATTACATTTGACCGTAACAAATTGCATTTGGCTTAATATCAAATTACATTTGTCTTAATATCAAATTTCTTTTGGATTTATATAATTACATTTGACCTTAACAAATTGCATTTGGCTTTATATCAAATTGTTTTTGGCTTTATATAATTACATTTGACCTTCAAATTACATTTGGCTTATTATCACACTCACCGTGAAGACAGAGTCACCTCGAATTTTGAACTGCGTTTACCTGTTTTCACAGTCACCCCAATATCAAGCAATCCATACAGTTTTATTCAAATCTGTGATATAAAAATGAATTAGGCATCGATTCTACCTGCCCAATATCAAGCAATCCATGCAGTTTTATTCAAATCTGTGATATAAAATTAATGTTAGTTTGTGGAAACAATTGTTTCTTTCTAGGATCACTGGATACCAACATCCATGTTGTTCTTTTATTAACTTGAATTTGGCTTTAAAACCTGGCAATGGTAAGTAATTGTAATTGTAAATCTGAAGGTATAGAGTAGAAAAGAAAAACCAGATGGACAGATACACTCAGCATTGTGCTGAGCAACTAAAAATCAAATAAAGATTTGTATTGATTGACACAATACAGCCTGTATTCAACTAAAAAACAAATAAAGATTTGTATTGATTGACACAATACAGCCTGTATTCAACTAAAAATCAAATAAAGATTTGTATTGATTGACACAATACAGCCTGTATTCAACTAAAAATCAAATAAAGATTTGTATTGATTGACACAATACAGCCTGTATTCAACTAAAAATCAAATAAAGATTTGTACTGATTGACACAATACAGCCTGTATTCAACTAAAAATCAAATAAAGATTTGTATTGATTGACACAATACAGCCTGTATTCAACTAAAAATCAAATAAAGATTTGTATTGATTGACACAATACAGTCTGTATTCAACTAAAAATCAAATAAAGATTTGTACTGATTGACACAATACAGCCTGTATTCAACTAAAAATCAAATAAGGATTTGTATTGATTGACACAATACAGCCTGTATTCAACTAAAAATCAAATGAGGATTTGTATTGATTGACACAATACAGTCTGTATTCATACACTTCATTTCCTTTGGATCCTGTGTCAGTTCCATCCTTTGTAACATCAGTCTTGTCATTATTCTTTGCTGTGTCTGCAAAAGCAAACAACATGATAGTAGTCATGTATTTTATCTTCATGTTTTCATTTTACAAGTTATGGTCATGGTATAATACATCAAACACTGGAAATAAATTATTTAATTTACTAATTTTGCAATACAATCATTCATAGCAGTGTGTAGTTACTTATTTTGCAATACAATCATTCATAGCAGTGTGTAGTTACTTATTTTGCAATACAATCATTCATAGCAGTATGGAATTACTTATTTTGCAATACAATCATTTATAGCAGTGTGTAGTTACTTATTTTGCAAAAAAAAATTATAGTCACTGTTGAGTTCTGCAGTTGGTCGCAAACAACAGTGTATTTATATAATAAAATCAATATGTGCAAGGATGACTGTGGATGTGTATGACAGATTTCTACTAACAGCTGAGGTCATCCAAGACATGTTGTAATGTATAACCATACATTCAGGAAAGGTAGCATAACAAGGTTTTACAGATATGGTGGCCGTACTGGCTGTCCAAACAGTGTCATTTTCAATTAGGCCCAAATAAATCATGGGTTTCATTTTCAATTAACTAAATCATGGGTTTCATTTTCAATTAACTAAATCATGGGTTTCATATTATAATTTCATGTCAATCCTCCAGGCAGGAAAAGTAATGGTGACAAATCTATAGACATCAAGGTAATGATAAATCTGTACTAACAGATGGACAATATACATCAAAGTATGGATGACATATCTGTGCTAACAGATGACCAATTGAAATCAGAGTAAATCTGTGCTAACAATCAACCATCAGACATGAAACTAATGATGACAATTCCATGCTAACAGTCAGATAAGAGACATCCAAGTTTTGATAAATATGTGCTAACAGACATAAAAGTAATGATGGTAAATCTGTCCCAACAGATTTCCAATAGACATCAAAGTAATAATAAAAAATGAGTGCTAACCGATGTCCAATAGACATCAAAAGCCATCCCATAAATGTTTTGGGTCTATGATCAGTTAACTATAATCAACAAACTTAGAAAGTGGTGCCATATTTCAAGGTGTTCTTCAGTAATATCCACATATTGGTTTAAATTATCATAACCTTTATCTTGTTAATTAGAAAGCACCTAAATAGAAAGTCAAATTCACTTATACAAATCACAATTTTCATAAGCTCAATGAATTACAAAAATGTAAAATGATAACTAACTAACCATTTTCTAACTAAGTCTAGTTATCAAACCTCCTTAAGACATGCAGATACATTAGTGGTCAAATGTGCACAAATTTTCATTCAGAATCAATTAAGCAGTGGATGAATCAATGTAGTGAAATATGATGTAGGAAGTCTATTAGTAAAATACAATGTGATGAAGTCTTTTAGGAAAATATGATGTTATGAAGTGTTTTAATAAAATATAATGTTAAGAAGTCTTTTAGTAAAATATAATGTTATGAAGTGTTTTAGTAAAATACAATGCTATGAAGTCTTTTAGTAAAATACAATGTTATTAAGTCTTTTAGTAAGATATAATGTTATGAACTCTTTTAGTAAATTATGTGATGTTAAGAAGTCTTTTAGTAAAATATGATGCTAAAAAGTATTTTAGTAAAACAATATTAAGAAGTCTTTTAGTAAAATACATATATCTAACAAGATGCAACAAAATGAAAACTCCATTTTGTTTCTTTGGAAATGTTTGTGCTAATTTCACTGAAGAAGTAAATGTAATGTGTTCTGGGTCAACAAGTGCACAAAACAGTTGTATTATCTCTAAGTTAACATTGATTTCCAAAGAAAATGCATGTTGACTATTCAGTTATCAAAGTTAACATTGATTTCCACAGAAAATGCATGTTGACTATTCAGTTATCAAAGTTAACATTGATTTCCACAGAAGATGCATGTTGACTATTCAGTTATCAAAGTTAACATTGATTTCCACAGAAAATGCATGTTGACTATTCAGTTATCAAAGTTAACATTGATTTCCACAGCAAATGTATGTTGACTATTCAGTAATCAAAGTTAACATTGATTTCCAAAGAAAATGCATGTTGACTATTCAGTTATCATAGTTAACATTGATTTTTGCAGAACATGAATGTTGACTATTCAGTTATCATAGTTAACATTGATTTCCACAGAAAGTGAATGCTGACTATTCAGTAATCAAAGTTAACATTGATTTTCACAGAAAGTGCATCCTGACTATTCAGTAATCATAGTTAACATTGATTTCCAAAGAAAATGCATGTTGACTATTCAGTAATCATAGTTAACATTGATTTCCAAAGAAAATGTATGCTGACTATTCAGTTATCATAGTTAACATTGATTTCCACAGAAAGTGAATGCTGACTATTCAGCAATCAAAGTTAACATTGATTTTCACAGAAAATGCATGTTGACTATTCAGTAATCAAAGTTAACATCGATTTCCAAAGAAAATGTATGCTGACTATTCAGTTATCATAGTTAACATTGATTTCCAAAGAAAATGTATGCTGACTATTCAGTTATCATAGTTAACACTGATTTCCACAGAAAGTGAATGCTGACTATTCAGTAATCAAAGTTAACATTGATTTCCAAAGAAAATGTATGTTGACTATTCAGTAATCAAAGTTAACATTGATTTTTGCAGAACATGAATGCTGACTATTCAGTTATCATAGTTAACATTGATTTCCACAGAAAGTGAATGCCGACTATTCAGTAATCAAAGTTAACATTGATTTCCAAAGAAAGTGCATGCTGACTATTCAGTTATCATAGTTAACATTGATTTCCATAGAAAATGTATGTTGACTATTCAGTAATCAAAGTTAACATTGATTTCCAAAGAAAATGTATGTTGACTATTCAGTAATCAAAGTTAACATTGATTTCCACAGAAAGTGCATGCTGACTATTCAGTTATCATAGTTAACATTGATTTCCATAGAAAATGTATGTTGACTATTCAGTAATCATAGTTAACATTGATTTTCAAAGAAAATGTATGTTGACTATTCAGTAATCAAAGTTAACATTGATTTCCACAGAAAGTGCATGCTGACTATTCAGTAATCATAGTTAACATTGATTTCCATTGAAAATGCATGTTGACTATTCAGTAATCATAGTTAACATTGATTTCCAAAGAAAATGTATGTTGACTATTCAGTAATCAAAGTTAACATTGATTTCCACAGAAAGTGCATGCTGACTATTCAGTAATCATAGTTAACATTGATTTCCATAGAAAATGCATGTTGACTATTCAGTAATCATAGTTAACATTGATTTCTAAAGAAAATGTATGTTGACTATTCAGTAATCAAAGTTAACATTGATTTTTGCTGAACATGAATGTAGACTATTCAGTAATCATAGTTAACATTGATTTCCACAGAAAATGCATGCTGACTATTCAGTAATCATAGTTAACATTGATTTCCATAGAAAATGCATGTTGACTATTCAGTAATCATAGTTAACATTGATTTCCAAAGAGAATGCATGTTGACTATTCAGTAATTAAAGTTAACATTGATTTCCACAGAAAATGCATGCTGACTATTCAGTTATCATAGTTAACATTGATTTCCATAGAAAATGCATGTTGACTATTCAGTAATCATAGTTAACATTGATTTCCACAGAAAGTGCATGCTGACTATTCAGTAATCATAGTTAACATTGATTTCCAAAGAAAATGTATGTTGACTATTCAGTAATCAAAGTTAACATTGATTTTTGCAGAACATGAATGTTGACTATTCAGTAATCATAGTTAGCATTGATTTCCACAGAAAATGCATGTTGACTATTCAGTAATCATAGTTAACATTGATTTCCAAAGAAAATGTATGTTGACTATTCAGTAATCAAAGTTAACATTGATTTTTGCAGAACATGAATGTAGACTATTCAGTAATCATAGTTTACATTGATTTCCACAGAAAGTGCATGCTGACTATTCAGTAATCATAGTTAACATTGATTTCCATAGAAAATGCATGTTGACTATTCAGTAATCAAAGTTAACATTGATTTTCACAGAAAGTGCATGCTGACTATTCAGTAATCATAGTTAACATTGATTTCCATAGAAAATGCATGTTGACTATTCAGTTATCATAGTTAACATTGATTTCCAAAGAAAATGTATGCTGACTATTCAGTTATCATAGTTAACATTGATTTCCAAAGAAAATGTATGCTGACTATTCAGTAATCATAGTTAACATTGATTTCCACAGAAAGTGAATGCTGACTATTCAGTAATCAAAGTTAACATTGATTTTTGCAGAACATGAATGCTGACTATTCAGTTATCATAGTTAACATTGATTTCCACAGAGAGTGAATGCTGACTATTCAGTAATCAAAGTTAACATTGATTTCCACAGAAAGTGCATGCTGACTATTCAGTTATCATAGTTAACATTGATTTCCATAGAAAATGTATGTAGACTATTCAGTAATCATAGTTAACATTGATTTTTGCAGAACATGAATGTTGACTATTCAGTTATCATAGTTAACATTGGTTTCCACAGAAAGTGAATGCTGACTATTCAGCAATCAAAGTTAACATTGATTTTCACAGAAAATGCATGTTGACTATTCAGTAATCAAAGTTAACATCGATTTCCAAAGAAAATGTATGCTGACTATTCAGTTATCATAGTTAACATTGATTTCCAAAGAAAATGTATGCTGACTATTCAGTTATCATAGTTAACACTGATTTCCACAGAAAGTGAATGCTGACTATTCAGTAATCAAAGTTAACATTGATTTCCAAAGAAAATGTATGTTGACTATTCAGTAATCAAAGTTAACATTGATTTTTGCAGAACATGAATGCTGACTATTCAGTTATCATAGTTAACATTGATTTCCACAGAAAGTGAATGCTGACTATTCAGTAATCAAAGTTAACATTGATTTCCAAAGAAAGTGCATGCTGACTATTCAGTTATCATAGTTAACATTGATTTCCATAGAAAATGTATGATGACTATTCAGTAATCAAAGTTAAAATTGATTTCCAAAGAAAATGTATGTTGACTATTCAGTAATCAAAGTTAACATTGATTTCCACAGAAAGTGCATGCTGACTATTCAGTTATCATAGTTAACATTGATTTCCATAGAAAATGTATGTTGACTATTCAGTAATCATAGTTAACATTGATTTCCAAAGAAAATGTATGTTGACTATTCAGTAATCAAAGTTAACATTGATTTCCACAGAAAGTGCATGCTGACTATTCAGTAATCATAGTTAACATTGATTTCCATAGAAAATGCATGTTAACTATTCAGTAATCATAGTTAACATTGATTTCCAAAGAAAATGTATGTTGACTATTCAGTAATCAAAGTTAACATTGATTTTTGCTGAACATTAATGTTGACTATTCAGTAATCATAGTTAACATTGATTTCCACAGAAAATGCATGCTGACTATTCAGTAATCATAGTTAACATTGATTTCCATAGAAAATGCATGTTGACTATTCAGTAATCATAGTTAACATTGATTTCCAAAGAAAATGCATGTTGACTATTCAGTAATCAAAGTTAACATTGATTTACACAGAAAGTGCATGCTGACTATTCAGTAATCATAGTTAACATTGATTTCCATAGAAAATGCATGTTGACTATTCAGTAATCATAGTTAACATTGATTTCCAAAGAAAATGTATGTTGACTACTCAGTAATCAAAGATAACATTGATCTTTGCAGAACATGAATGTAGACTATTCAGTAATCATAGTTAACATTGATTTCCATAGAAAATGCATGTTGACTATTCAGTAATCATAGTTAACATTGATTTCCATAGAACATGCATGTTGACTATTCAGTAATCATACTTAACATTGATTTCCATAGAAAAAGCATGTTGACTATTCAGTAATCATAGTTAACATTGATTTCCACAGAAAGTGCATGCTGACTATTCAGTAATCATAGTTAACATTGATTTCCAAAGAAAATGTATGTTGACTATTCAGTAATCAAAGTTAACATTGATTTTTGCAGAACATGAATGTTGACTATGCAGTAATCATAGTTAGCATTGATTTCCACAGAAAATGCATGTTGACTATTCAGTAATCATAGTTAACATTGATTTCCAAAGAAAATGTATGTTGACTATTCAGTAATCAAAGTTAACATTGATTTTTGCAGAACATGAATGTAGACTATTCAGTAATCATAGTTAACATTGATTTCCACAGAAAGTGCATGCTGACTATTCAGTAATCATAGTTAACATTGATTTCCATAGAAAATGCATGTTGACTATTCAGTAATCAAAGTTAACATTGATTTTCACAGAAAGTGCATGCTGACTATTCAGTAATCATAGTTAACATTGATTTCCATAGAAAATGCATGTTGACTATTCAGTTATCATAGTTAACATTGATTTCCAAAGAAAATGTATGCTGACTATTCAGTTATCATAGTTAACATTGATTTCCAAAGAAAATGTATGCTGACTATTCAGTAATCATAGTTAACATTGATTTCCACAGAAAGTGAATGCTGACTATTCAGTAATCAAAGTTAACATTGATTTTTTGCAGAACATGAATGCTGACTATTCAGTTACCATAGTTAACATTGATTTCCACAGAAAGTGAATGCTGACTATTCAGTAATCAAAGTTAACATTGATTTCCACAGAAAGTGCATGCTCACTATTCAGTTATCATAGTTAACATTGATTTCCATAGAAAATGTATGTTGACTATTCAGTAATCATAGTTAACATTGATTTTTGCAGAACATGAATGTTGACTATTCAGTTATCATAGTTAACATTGATTTCCACAGAAAGTGAATGCTGACTATTCAGCAATCAAAGTTAACATTGATTTTCACAGAAAATGCATGTTGACTATTCAGTAATCAAAGTTAACATCGATTTCCAAAGAAAATGTATGCTGACTATTCAGTTATCATAGTTAACATTGATTTTTGCAAAGAAAATGTATGCTGACTATTAAGTTATCATAGTTAACACTGATTTCCACAGAAAGTGAATGCTGACTATTCAGTAAAACACAATATTAAGAAGTCTTTTAGTAAAATACATATATCTAACAAGATGCAACAAAATGAAAACTCCATTTTGTTTCTTTGGAAATGTTTGTGCTAATTTCACTGAAGAAGTAAATGTAATGTGTTCTGGGTCAACAAGTGCACAAAACAGTTGTATTATCTCTAAGTTAACATTGATTTCCAAAGAAAATGCATGTTGACTATTCAGTTATCAAAGTTAACATTGATTTCCACAGAAAATGCATGTTGACTATTCAGTTATCAAAGTTAACATTGATTTCCATAGAAAATGCATGTTGACTATTCAGTTATCAAAGTTAACATTGATTTCCACAGAAAATGCATGTTGACTATTCAGTTATCAAAGTTAACATTGATTTCCAAAGAAAATGTATGTTGACTATTCAGTAATCAAAGTTAACATTGATTTTTGCAGAACATGAATGCTGACTATTCAGTTATCATAGTTAAAATTGATTTCCACAGAAAGTGCATGCTGACTATTCAGTTATCATAGTTAACATTGATTTCCATAGAAAATGTATGTTGACTATTCAGTAATCAAAGTTAACATTGATTTCCAAAGAAAATGTATGTTGACTATTCAGTAATCAAAGTTAACATTGATTTCCACAGAAAGTGCATGCTGACTATTCAGTAATCATAGTTAACATTGATTTCCATAGAAAATGCATGTTGACTATTCAGTAATCATAGTTAACATTGATTTCCATAGAAAATGTATGTTGACTATTCAGTAAACAAAGTTAACATTGATTTTTGCAGAACATTAATGTTGACTATTCAGTAATCATAGTTAACATTGATTTCCACAGAAAATGCATGCTGACTATTCAGTAATCATAGTTAACATTGATTTCCACAGAAAATGCATGCTGACTATTCAGTAACCATAGTTAACATTGATTTCCATAGAAAATGCATGTTGACTATTCAGTAATCATAGTTAACATTGATTTCCAAAGAAAATGCATGTTGACTATTCAGTAATCAAAGTTAAGATTGATTTCCACAGAAAATGCATGCTGACTATTCAGTTATCATAGTTAACATTGATTTCCATAGAAAATGCATGTTGACTATTCAGTAATCATAGTTAACATTGATTTCCAAAGAAAATGCATGTTGACTATTCAGTAATCAAAGTTAACATTGATTTTTGCAGAACATGAATGTAGACTATTCAGTAATCATAGTTAACATTGATTTCCATAGAAAATGCATGTTGACTATTCAGTAATCATAGTTAACATTGATTTCCATAGAACATGCATGTTGACTATTCAGTAATCATACCTAACATTGATTTCCATAGAAAATGCATGTTGACTATTCAGTAATCATAGTTAACATTGATTTCCACAGAAAGTGCATGCTGACTATTCAGTAATCATAGTTAACATTGATTTCCAAAGAAAATGTATGTTGACTATTCAGCAATCAAAGTTAACATTGATTTTTGCAGAACATGAATGTTGACTATTCAGTAATCATAGTTAACATTGATTTCCACAGAAAATGCATGTTGACTATTCAGTAATCATAGTTAACATTGATTTCCAAAGAAAATGTATGTTGACTATTCAGTAATCAAAGTTAACATTGATTTTTGCAGAACATGAATGTAGACTATTCAGTAATCATAGTTAACATTGATTTCCACAGAAAGTGCATGCTGACTATTCAGTAATCAAAGTTAACATTGATTTCCAAAGAAAATGTATGTTGACTATTCAGTAATCAAAGTTAACATTGATTTTTGCAGAACATGAATGTTGACTATTCAGTAATCATAGTCAACATTGATTTCCATAGAAAATGCATGCTGACTATTCAGTAATCATAGTTAACATTGATTTCCACAGAAAATGCATGTTGACTATTCAGTTATCAAAGTTAACATTGATTTCCACAGAAAATGCATGTTGACTATTCATTAATCAAAGTTACAGTTGATTAAGTAAAGGTTAGCAGTTTTAATATGTGTGATTGCAATGCAGTGACAAAACACTTATTTTATCCAACAATGATAGCCACTGGTTGCATTGCTTTAATAAAGTCAAACAGTCCATGACTGTGGTCATAAATGGACAGTGGTCACCCAAATCAGGTTTAACTTTGTCACCATTATAACCTGCCCTCTCCATTTAGAAACAACACTCTCTTAATTTCAATGAAAAGCAAGGGACATCAATTACTCCAGGAACTGGATTGTTAACATTTTTACTGATCTGTATTTTTACGCAAATTTTCCACATACCAGTCCATGACTTACCAGTTGGTATTGGTGATAAAGTCTTTGCTGTCCAATCCGGGTTGATGGGTTTCAAAGTAGTACTTAAGATGCTTCTTGTTGGCGGACTGAAATACAATTTAAGGAAATGTAAATTTGTGTTATTGACCAAACATGATAAAGTAAGTCTTAACAATGTCGTTACACATGCAACAGAATATGATCTGAATGAACATCACTATAAAGTAAATCACCAACAATGTCTTAACACTCTACAGAACATGATCAGAATGAACATCACTATTAAGTAAATCACCAACAATGTCTTAACACACTCAATAGAACATGATCTAAATGAACATCACTATAAAGTAAATCACCAACAATGTCTTAACACACTCAATAGAACATGATCTAAATGAACATCACTATTAAGTAAATCACCAACAATGTCTTAACACACTCATTAGAACATGATCTAAATGAACATCACTATAAAGTAAATCACCAACAATGTCTTAACACACTCAATAGAACATGATCTGAATGAACATCACTATAAAGTCTTTAACAATGTCTTAACACACTCAATAAAATAGTAAAGATTATTATTTACATGAAAATAGGGACCATACAATTGTGTTGTTTATGAATCACTGTGGAGACAGTGGAGTCCTTTTGGGAATTTTCAATATACAAGTGAAATCTGGGAAGAAGTTTATGAATCTTGCTCTCTCGGATCAAGTATCCTTTACTTCAAGGTGTCTGCTTGACTGTACCAAATCCTTTGATCTTTGATAAATTTCTTCTCAATTACAACAGTAATTTAGGAGTACAACCATGAATGACATTAATATCACCACTAAGAAGCATATTACATGTAAGACAAAACTTTTAAGGTAACTTCACCTGGATTGGAATATGCTAGCAATATCTACATTATTAGAGTGGAACCTGTCTTGAAAGACCACCTCTTCTGCCAAAATATAATGGTCTCTCATGACAGGTGGTCTCTCATAACAAGTCATAACACTATATAATCAATAAATCTGTACATGGTGATCCTGGTCTCTCAAGACAGGTGGTCTTTCATAGCAGTGGTCTCTCAAAACAGGTTTTACTGTAACACGCCCTCCCATATGTATGAACCCCACCACCAATTTTAATTTATTAAAAAATGCACAAAACTTAATCATTTCATTTACTGATTTATAAGTTCTGAGCTGATTGTTGCCAAGAGGTTTCTGAAACTGTCAACTTATTGGCGTTTCTATGCAGATGGATGCTCCCAATGTAAATAAGCAAGCAGACTGCTTGTTGTCCATTTCTGGTTTCTAGATTAGTCTATTTTGGTAAAACCTGTGTCATCTGTATTTACTATCTGCAATGTCTAGTTATAAATTTTTCCAAGCAAATTCAAGAAAACAACAAGAGGAGCTGTTGTATTGGGTTAAAAAAGAAATAACTCCAAAATTTTTAGAATTTATCAAAGAGAAACAACAATAAACTAACAGTGTTTGAGATGCCTTTGTGACAATCATTTTAGAACTTATAAATCAGTGAATGAAATGGCCAAGTTTTATGTATTACCTTTTATACCCTTGATGCCTTTTGTTTTTAAAATCAGTAGAATCATATAAACAAACAGGATGGTGAGAGAATACAATAGTAGTGTGGTAACTTTATATTATGGTAATGTGCTTGTTATATCAAGGAGTAACTTTACTCATGTTATGTCAACCCTTGTGGATGTGCAATGAATTCAGAAAGGGTCTGTCTTGTCTATCATATTAGTCTTGTCATTGGTTGACTTGAGGATATGCTATCATATTAGACTTGTCATTGGTTGACTTGAGGATATGCTATCATATTAGTCTTGTCATTGATTGACTTGAGGATATGCTATCATTTTAGTCTTGTCATTGGTTGACTTTACCTAGTTGGTAATGTGATAGTATTAACTATGGGTAACATTTCATGGTTGTAATGTGGTAGTATTAGCTGAGGCTAACCATAAATGGATGGTAATGTGTTAGTGTTAACTAGGAGTACATTTACCTGGTTGGTAATTTTGTTGGAACAACTGGAAGAGCGCAAGAACAGTCTTGAAGAACCTTCCCCATACACTTGATGTTTTTGATATCAAGGCAGTTTAAAGGATCCAGTCCACATTTTCCAACCTCTAAACTGCAGATACAGACTGTCCAACAGTAACCATCATCACATTTTAAGTCTTTCTTGATTTCTACAATAATAACAAGATATTAATGGAAAACATGGAGTTCCAATTTTCTTAGGATAGCTGTTCCAGTCCTTAATTAACATCCTTATGCATTTAAAGTCAATCAATAAAATAAACAAGAAAATCATGAACATAGGACATGTGATTATGGTAAGCTATAAAAAAAGATAAACCTTTTAATTTTTCAGCATAAAATTCTTTTTTTCTCAAATTCATAATTAAGAAAAAATGTACGATTTGTTTGTGATCATTTATTTTGTCTGGGGGAAAAGAGTGACATTGCATCATACAAGTTCAGTTCAAAACAACAAGTCTTGGATATCAAATGTGCATATGCTGACAATAACATTTAAAGAGGAAAGTATATATTTGAATAAAATAATTCACTTGATATTTAATAAATGGGGTTGTCACAGCTTTGAGCTTACTTTGATGTTTTGTTATTCAAGTCTTTGACAGAAAATATTATCACACACACACACTTTAAGTTGTCTCATTTGGGCACTGCATAGCAGTGTGGGAGCCCTATAGTAATTACAACTTCAAACACCAAATTTACTTATAAAATGCATTTTCTAAATATCCAAACAAAGAAAGCAAATTTTTAATAAATTATGTCTGTCCGAGAATACTTACCCAATCACATTACATTAGGAATATTAGCCTGCTACCTCCTGAATCCAAGCCTACTAAAAAAAAATTATTCTTTCTACATCAATATCATAGACAAAGGGCAATAACTCTTGCCCACTACCTCCCCTTGATACCACCAATTTATAGCAGCACGAGATACTGACCAGGATGCATGCATGGTGGGGTAGTTGGGAGGGTGTTGAAGTAATGTGATAAATATAATTTTCTGAAGAATTTGCCTTCCCCTTCGCTTACATTCTCCAATCACATTACATTAGTAATACTACTTACCCAATCACATTTTACATGAGGAATAATACTTACCCAATCACATTACATTAGGAACAATACTTACCCAATCAAATTTTACATCAGGAATAATACTTACCCAATCACATTACATTAGGAATAATACTTACCCAATCACATTACATTAGGAATAATACTTACCCAATCAAATTTTACATCAGGAATAATACTTACCCAATCACATTACATTAGTAATAATACTTAATCAATCACATTACATTAGTTATAATACCTACCCAATTACTTGACATTAGGAGAAAAAATAATTGGAGGATGGCATGCTGAGCATATGACCCCTAATTGGAGTATCCTTCTAGGGAAGAAAGGCTGATTTCCCCATGATAACAATAACCTGTTCTCCAACTACATTTGCAACACAGCCTGGGATAACTTGACCTTTGACCCTATCATAAGGTTAATAAGATGATTATTGCAATTTTCTTGCCTAAAAGATTTCACCAGCAAAGATAACAAGCTTGTGTTGATTGCTCCAGATGGGTATGGTGGCCTTCTGTGCTGCTGCTACTGGACCTACCAAATTATAGAATAGCTCTGCAATGCCAAATCTCTAATGCGGTGGCTCAGTAAAGTTAGCTCTGCCTGCCATCCAACTCTGATCTAGTGAGACATCAGAGCAAACTAAGCACATGACCCTAATCAGTCCCAAAGAAAGGACTTGAAGGAATAAATAAAATTTGCATATTCCATGTCTCAGTGTACTTTTAGATAGTGCTTGAGAGGAGTGCAAATAGGATCATGCATGGTTGCTGTTCTTGACATGGCTATGGAAGTGTATGAGCAAGTGACAAATGATTGACCACCAATAGATGTTACCCAATTTCCAATTTTGTGCCACAAAGCAAAATGGTGTCATGATAACCACTGAACCTTCCGATCTGAGCTGATGGGAATTCTGATCAACAAAAAAGGGGCATACAGTGCTTACGCTAGGAATGTAGTAGCTAAAGCTATCAGGAAAAATGATCAATATGATAGTGATTTTAATAAGTTCAAATGGATTCTTATCGAGCCATGTTAAAACCCAGAATTGGATCCTATTGGAGACAAAATGAGTGATATTAGTCAAATGAGACCAATATTGTCTAAAAGATCTAACAAGTCTCTATCCTGCTCACAAACATATTTGTCATAATGCCAGAATGTATCCAAGATCATGGATCAATAACCTTTTGCAGCAATTGGGGCTAACTGTTTCTCATCAAACAGCCAGAGAAAAGTTGATAGCATGTGGGGCAAACTGTTTCTCATCAAACAGCCAGAGAAAAGTTGATAGCAATTGGGGCTAACTGTTTCTCATCAAACAGCCTGAGAAAAGTTGATAGCAACTGGGGCTAACTATTTCTCATCAAACAGCCTGAGAAAAGTTGACAGTAATTGGGGCTAACTGTTTCTTGTCAAACAACCAGAGAAACATTGACCAGTTCATGGATATAGGTATGCAGAGGGACAATGTAGTTGGTATGGCAACAGTTCTTTAAAATACGCTACATTCCTGCCTGAGTCTTCAAAGTGGCAGGTCTGCTTACTCTACAGATTCTCACCACAACAAAATGATTGAATTGTTTGACTTGCAAGACTGTTCTAGTAAAAGTAGAACAAGAGGATGGTCCAGGCAGGGAAGGACTAACCATGATAGTGGTGGCTGGAGAAGATTTGGGTTGGCCAGAATCTTCCTGGGTATACTATTGCTAAAAAGAGTAGATCAGTGACCCAGGGCTCCTCTCATCAGAGAGGGGCTATAAGAGTCCTATTGCCATTCTGACCCTGTAACTTCTGGGCTATCAGCAATGTGGAAGGGGAGGCAAAGGCTCACAACCCCTCCCAAACGATTAACAGTGATTTACACAGCCCATGCTTTATTGAGTCTGGAACTAAACTAATGAAGGTGGGTAGCTTTTGAACCAACCTTGTCACCTAGATTTTGATCACTGGTTGCCCTCAAATGTGAAAATCCAAATGAAGACCGACTGATGCAGGGACCATTCAGTGCGAAGAACACGAACACCTATGGATTGATTTCCTGGCCATGACACTGATGCTGCTTGAAATGTGTCTGATTTGAATGTTGATATGGAGAATGTTGCACCCACGTAGAAAATGCCAAATCAGAACATACAGGTCAATTTATTTTGGTGCCACTATATTTGAGGGGATAGGTCACAACATCAGAATATTCTGACCTAATGAAGACTGTTATTGACTTTGAGGCAATCTTTTCAGACATAAAGGTATTGATGACAGCTTCTATTTCTAGGATGTTGATGTGTAGAGCCCATTCTCCTGGCTCCCATGTGTCGCTGACAGTAGTGAAGGTCAGCAAACGTTGAGTAACAACCCCCCCCACCCCCGCACTCCCGCCCACTGTGCACACTGCTGGCAGTACCTACCATTAGTTCTACATGAGGCTGTTAAGCTGACATTGCTCCAACAACATTGGGATCTAATAAACTCTGGTGTGATCATGATTGTTGGATTAAAAGGAGATAATGAGATACACCATTGTCCTGACAAGACCTGCTAAAGAGATGGCCAAGCAGGATCAAGCCCAATGCCATGTAAAAAAGCAAAGAGCTGCAAGAACTCTCCCGCTGAAATTCTAGTTTGATGGAAAAAGACTTGATGAGTTCAATGATTCTGGTCATACAAACACCACAGGAGTTGCACCAGGTTTTGTTTGGTTATTTACATCATACCCAGAATGACGAAATTCTGCAATTGATGGGGGTCCGATTTTCCCAGATGGTTAAAAGGCCTTGATGATTTAGAAGAGAAGAAAGATTGTTGGAGCAGGATAGAACTAAAATGTGTTTCTGTAGGTTACCACCCAAGAATATGAAGACATTGCAATCCTTAGTGAGTGAAAGCTCAGGGGCTGATGTTGAGGCCCAAGAGAAGAACAGTGAAATGATAAACAGTGTGGCAGTAAGCAAATAGGAGATACTTACTAGTAATAGGGACCAGAAAGTATTTCTATGTTGAATCAAGACTCATGGCATACTCGCTGATTGACCTCACTGTCTCCATCATGAATTGGGCTAGTCAATGGGCCCCAAGCAGCTGTTGAGTAAAATTCTGGGGATTATGCCCTTTTGGTTTTTCTTATGAGTGACCTGTTTTAGAAAGGCATCCTGATTTGACAGTGTATTCAAGAAGAGAGGAGACAGGAATGTTGATGAACGAAAGCCAAAGTCCCTATGAATGAACCGAATTACTCCCTCCCCATTTGAAGGACTAGAAAGGTCAAAATTGGGTTCGTACCATCACTGTATGATTGCATCCTAGGGATTAATGTTAGTCCACAACTGACTAGAGATCCCCCATCTTGAGGCTGCTGAAAATCCCTTCACAATGATAGGAACTGAGTGGTCAAAATGCAAGTATGGGTTAAGTAGAAAGGTGGAGGAGCAGTTCCTGAGAAGCCTGCTTCCTTTATTCTTCCTCCAAAGCAACAGTGACCCAAACAAGGTCATAAGGTCAGGGAGGGTATGATAAGGTCAGAGTGATGTGGATCATACACATGCAATATCTTGTATCAAGAGTAGACTGGCCTAACCCGTCAGAGAGTTGGCTATGGACAATGCCCCTAACAATCCTGGCTGTAGCCTCACAAGCATGGCTGTTGCTGGGTAACTAGCTCTGATGGGAATGAGGCAGATTTATCTGCCCTAAAATACAGACAAGCATACATATGAACTGCTACTATATTCTTTTCAAGTGTCTGGAAAATGGTTCTGAAAGTGTCTGTCACCTTAAATCTGTTTCTCCTCAACAAGATCTACCGATTCTTTAGAGCAGAGGTAAAGGTGAAGACATTCTAAAGTAGCCAACACCAAAGAAAAAGAGACTGTCTTGAAGGTGACTTGAAAGCCAACTTCAGTCAATTCCTTGCTTGATTTAAAGGAGTTCAACTGCACACAGTGTGTGTCAAGGCCTAACTGAGTCTAATTGCAGTGCTAGAGAAGGCATACCAAGTGTTAGGAAGACTCAATTCCATCCTCAGTAAGACTTCACTAGCTCAAACTTGTTGACAAGCAGTGAACATATAGAAGTCTAGCACTGCCAGATGGTATGCCTGACAAATGGTTGACCTGGAAGCTGGAGACATAGAAGATGGTCCGGATATCACTGGTACAGTTCGCTCAAAAGGCCTGGCTGGACAGATTTCTCACTGATATCTTCAGCATAGAAAGGGGATGTCACAGACATGGTGCATTTACATTAATTCAGTGACTGTGATTCTTAAGCAATAAGCTGTTCATATTTTATAGTTACAGTGGCACAGATGGGGGTGAGTGTTAGTGGGGTGGAGTGTTTACAGTTTTAGCCATGGGGGTTGGCTTGACTATACCATGTGTAAGGATGTTAATTTTTGTTGCATGAATATAACAAATATTATGGTTGTAAATTTAAATTCTGATTTTGCTCATCATATGACTTTTCAAGGTCTGGATAAATTGATCCTTCTCATAATTTCCATGACCTGAATAAGCTGACCTAATCTCATTGGATGATTTTTCAAGTCCTAAATGAATTGAAATTTCTCATCTTGTGATTTATCAAGGCCTGGATAAAGTGACCTAATCTCTTTATTAATGCCTGATTGAGTTGAATTTTCTCACCTTTATCAAGGCCTGATTGAGTTAAATTTTCTCATCTTTATCAAGGCCTGATTGAGTTAAATTTTCTCATCTTTATCAAGGCCTGATTGAGTTGAATTTTCTCATCTTTATCAAGGCCTGATTGAGTTTAATTTTCTCATCTTTATCAAGGCCTGATTGAGTTAAATTTTCTCATCTTTATCAAGGCCTGATTGAGTTGAATTTTCTCATCTTTATCAAGGCCTGATTGAGTTGAATTTTCTCATCTTTATCAAGGCCTGATTGAGTTTAATTTTCTAATCTTTATCAAGGCCTGATTGAGTTGAATTATCTCATCTTTATCAAGGCCTGATTGAGTTTAATTTTCTCATCTTTATCAAGGCCTGATTGAGTTGAATTTTCTTATCCTTATCAAGGCCTGATTGAGATGAATTTTCTCATCTTTATCAAGGCCTGGATAAGTTGAATTTTCTCATCTTTATCAAGACCTGGATGAGTTGAATTTTCTCATCTTTATCACGGCCTGATTGAGTTGAATTGTCTCATCTTTATCGAGGCCTGATTATGTTGAATTTTCTCATCTTTAACAAGGCCTGGATAAGTTGAATTTTCTCATCTTTATCAAGGCCTGGATGAGTTGAATTTTCTCATCTTTATCAAGGCCTGATTGAGTTTAATTTTCTAATCTTTATCAAGGCCTGATTGAGTTGAATTTTCTCATCTTAGCAAGGCCTGATTGAGTTTAATTTTCTAATCTTTATCAAGGCCTGATTGAGTTGAAGTTTCTCATCTTTATCAAGGCCTGGATAAGTTGAATTTCTCATCTTTATCAAGACCTGGATGAGTTGGATTTTCTCATCTTTATCAAGACCTGGATGAGTTGAATTTTCTCATCTTTATCAAGGCCTGATTGAGTTGAATTTTCTCATCTTTATCAAAGCCTGATTGAGTTGAATTTTCTCACCTTTAACAAGGCCTGGATAAGTTGAATTTTCTCATCTTTATCAAGGCCTGATTGAGTTGAATTTTCTCACCTTTAACATGGCCTGGATAAGTTGAATTTTCTCATCTTTATCAAGGCCTGATTGAGTTTAATTTTCTCATCTTTATCAAGGCCTGATTGAGTTGAATTATCTCATCTTTATCAAGGCCTGATTGAGTTTAATTTTCTCATCTTTATCAAGGCCTGATTGAGTTGAATTTTCTTATCCTTATCAAGGCCTGATTGAGATGAATTTTCTCATCTTTATCAAGGCCTGGATAAGTTGAATTTTCTCATCTTTATCAAGACCTGGATGAGTTGAATTTTCTCATCTTTATCAAGGCCTGATTGAGTTGAATTGTCTCATCTTTATCGAGGCCTGATTATGTTGAATTTTCTCATCTTTAACAAGGCCTGGATAAGTTGAATTTTCTCATCTTTATCAAGGCCTGGATGAGTTGAATTTTCTCATCTTTATCAAGGCCTGATTGAGTTTAATTTTCTAATCTTTATCAAGGCCTGATTGAGTTGAATTTTCTCATCTTAGCAAGGCCTGATTGAGTTTAATTTTCTAATCTTTATCAAGGCCTGATTGAGTTGAAGTTTCTCATCTTTATCAAGGCCTGGATAAGTTGAATTTCTCATCTTTATCAAGACCTGGATGAGTTGAATTTTCTCATCTTTATCAAGACCTGGATGAGTTGAATTTTCTCATCTTTATCAAGGCCTGATTGAGTTGAATTTTCTCATCTTTATCAAAGCCTGATTGAGTTGAATTTTCTCACCTTTAACAAGGCCTGGATAAGTTGAATTTTCTCATCTTTATCAAGGCCTGGATAAGTTGAATTTTCTCATCTTTATCAAGGCCTGATTGAGTTTAATTTTCTCATCTTTATCAAGGCCTGATTGAGTTAAATTTTCTCATCTTTATCAAGGCCTGATTGAGTTTAATTTTCTAATCTTTATCAAGGCCTGATTGAGTTGAATTTTCTAATCTTTATCAAGGCCTGGATGAGTTGAATTTTCTCATCTTTATCAAGGCCTGATTGAGTTCAATTTTGTAATCTTTATTAAGGTCTGATTGAGTTCAATTTTGTAATCTTAATCAAGGCCTGATTGAGTTCAATTTTCTAATCTTATCAAGGCCTGGATGAGTTGAATTTTCTCATCTTTATCAAGGCCTGATTGAGTTCAATTTTGTAATCTTTATCAAGGCCTGATTGAGTTCAATTTTGTAATCTTTATCAAGGCCTGATTGAGTTCAATTTTCTAATCTTTATCAAGGCCTGATTGAGTTGAATTTTCTAATCTTGTGATTTATCAAGGACTGGGTGAGTATGATACTTACTTTCCTCTGTACACTCAGGTTCAGCTAAGCAATGTGGTGAATTGCTAGAGTTTGTTTGGTCTGGCTGATAGTGACCAACTGGACACTTCCTTACGCTGTCCTCTACTTCATTTTCTGTGCATGGTACAGCTTCATAACCTAGTCAGCAAGGAATAAAATAATATTAATAAACATATAAAAGAACAATAATTCCACAGGAATTAAGAAGCCATGCCTTTGATCATTCTAAAGTGATTCATTGCCTATCCTATCCCATCATTCCCTATCCTATCCCATCATACCCACCACAAGATTTCAAATTGTGATTCTAAATTGTTTAGCTTCATATACAATCAATCACTAATGATTAATATTGGTATCTTTGCTTGAGAAAGTAAACACATGTATCCGCATTACCTCATTTTGTCTCACCCCTTTAATCTCTGTCAATAGGTCTAAGGATAGTTCTAAAGGCCTGTAAACTGTACTCATGTGGGTAAGGATAGTTATAAGGGCCTGTAATCTGTACCCATGTGGGTAAGGATAGTTCCAAGGGCCTGTAATCTGTACTCATGTGGGTAAGGATAGTTATAAGGGCCTGTAATCTGTACCCATGTGGGTAAGGATAGTTTCAAGGGCCTGTAATCTGTACCCATGTGTGTAAGGATAGTTCCAAGGGCCTGTAATCTGTACTCATGTGGGTAAGGATAGTTATAAGGGCCTGTAATCTGTACCCATGTGGGTAAGGATAGTTTCAAGGGCCTGTAATCTTTACCCATGTGTGTAAGGATAGTTCCAAGGGCCTGTAATCTGTACCCATGTGGGTAAGGATAGTTTCAAGGGCCTGTAATCTGTACCCATGTGTGTAAGGATAGTTTCAAGGGCCTGTAACCTGTACCCCTGTGGGTAAGGATAGTTCTAAGGGCCTGTAATCTGTACCCCTGTGGGTAAGGATAGTTCCAAGGGCCTGTAATCTGTACCCATGTGGGTAAGGATAGTTCCAAAAGGGCAAATACTGGTTTTAAGTCTGAAACATACATATAAACATAGCTATTGGACTGGGATATTGTCTTGTTGTTGTTCAAATCTCTATATATATTCAATGTGAAATTCTCACCAACCACAATAAAAGGACTTTAATTATATTAACCTACCAAAGACCAATTCATTTTCTCTTACAAATAGGTTGACAAGTATGCATAAATGAGTAGTATCACCCATTATAAAGGTCATGAAATGTATGACTTGAATGATTCACTATAACCCTTACCCCCATTATAACAGTCTTATAAAATGCATGACTTGAATGATTCACTATAACCCTTCCCCCAATTATAACAGTCTTATAAAATGTATGACTTGAATGATTCACTATAACCCTTCCCCCCATTATAACAGTCTTATAAAATGTATGACTTGAATGATTCACTATAACCCTTCCCCCAATTATAACAGTCTTATAAAATGTATGACTTGAATGATTCACTATAACCCTTCCCCCAATTATAACAGTCTTATAAAATGTATGACTTGAATGATTCACTATAACCCTTCCCCCAATTATAACAGTCTTATAAAATGTATGACTTGAATGATTCACTATAACCCTTCCCCCCATTATAACAGTCTTATAAAATGTATGACTTGAATGATTCACTATAACCCTTCCCCCCATTATAACAGTCTTATAAAATGTATGACTTGAATGATTCACTATAACCCTTCCCCCCATTATAACAGTCTTATAAAATGTATGACTTGAATGATTCACTATAACCCTTCCCCCCATTATAACAGTCTTATAAAATGTATGACTTGAATGATTCACTATAACCCTTCCCCCCATTATAACAGTCTTATAAAATGTATGACTTGAATGATTCACTATAACCCTTACCCCCATTATAACAGTCTTATAAAATGCATGACTTGAATGATTCACTATAACCCTTACCCCCATTATAACAGTCTTATAAAATGTATGACTTGAATGATTCACTATAACCCTTACCCCCATTATAACAGTCTTATAAAATGTATGACTTGAATGATTCACTATAACCCTTACCCCAATTATAATAGTCTTATAAAATGTATGACTTTAATGATTCACTATAACCCTTCCCCCAATTATAACAGTCTTATAAAATGTATGACTTGAATGATTCACTATAACCCTTCCCCCAATTATAACAGTCTTATAAAATGTATGACTTTAATGATTCACTATAACCCTTCCCCAATTATAACAGTCTTATAAAATGTATGACTTGAATGATTCACTATAACCCTTCCCCCCATTATAACAGTCTTATAAAATGTATGACTTGAATGATTCACTATAACCCTTCCCCCAATTATAACAGTCTTATAAAATGTATGACTTGAATGATTCACTATAACCCTTCCCCCCATTATAACAGTCTTATAAAATGTATGACTTGAATGATTCACTATAACCCTTCCCCCCATTATAACAGTCTTATAAAATGTATGACTTGAATGATTCACTATAACCCTTCCCCCCATTATAACAGTCTTATAAAATGTATGACTTGAATGATTCACTATAACCCTTCCCCCAATTATAACAGTCTTATAAAATGTATGACTTGAATGATTCACTATAACCCTTCCCCCCATTATAACAGTCTTATAAAATGTATGACTTGAATGATTCACTATAACCCTTACCCCCATTATAACAGTCTTATAAAATGTATGACTTGAATGATTCACTATAACCCTTCCCCCAATTATAACAGTCTTATAAAATGTATGACTTGAATGATTCACTATAACCCTTCCCCCAATTATAACAGTCTTATAAAATGTATGACTTGAATGATTCACTATAACCCTTCCCCCAATTATAACAGTCTTATAAAATGTATGACTTGAATGATTCACTATAACCCTTCCCCCAATTATAACAGTCTTATAAAATGTATGACTTGAATGATTCACTATAACCCTTCCCCCAATTATAACAGTCTTATAAAATGTATGACTTGAATGATTCACTATAACCCTTCCCCCCATTATAACAGTCTTATAAAATGTATGACTTGAATGATTCACTATAACCCTTCCCCCAATTATACCAGTCTTATAAAATGTATGACTTGAATGATTCACTATAACCCTTCCCCCAATTATAACAGTCTTATAAAATGTATGACTTGAATGATTCACTATAACCCTTCCCCCAATTATAACAGTCTTATAAAATGTATGACTTGAATGATTCACTATAACCCTTCCCCCCATTATAACAGTCTTATAAAATGTATGACTTGAATGATTCACTATAACCCTTCCCCCAATTATAACAGTCTTATAAAATGTATGACTTGAATGATTCACTATAACCCTTCCCCCAATTATAACAGTCTTATAAAATGTATGACTTGAATGATTCACTATAACCCTTCCCCCCATTATAACAGTCTTATAAAATGTATGACTTGAATGATTCACTATAACCCTTCCCCCAATTATAACAGTCTTATAAAATGTATGACTTGAATGATTCACTATAACCCTTACCCCCATTATAACAGTCTTATAAAATGTATGACTTGAATGATTCACTATAACCCTTCCCCCAATTATAACAGTCTTATAAAATGTATGACTTGAATGATTCACTATAACCCTTCCCCCCATTATAACAGTCTTATAAAATGTATGACTTGAATGATTCACTATAACCCTTCCCCCCATTATAACAGTCTTATAAAATGCATGACTTGAATGATTCACTATAACCCTTCCCCCCATTATAACAGTCTTATAAAATGTATGACTTGAATGATTCACTATAACCCTTCCCCCCATTATAACAGTCTTATAAAATGTATGACTTGAATGATTCACTATAACCCTTCCCCCCAATTATAACAGTCTTATAAAATGTATGACTTGAATGATTCACTATAACCCTTCCCCCCATTATAACAGTCTTATAAAATGTATGACTTGAATGATTCACTATAACCCTTCCCCCAATTATAACAGTCTTATAAAATGTATGACTTGAATGATTCACTATAACCCTTCCCCCAATTATAACAGTCTTATAAAATGTATGACTTGAATGATTCACTATAACCCTTCCCCCCATTATAACAGTCTTATAAAATGTATGACTTGAATGATTCACTATAACCCTTACCCCCATTATAACAGTCTTATAAAATGTATGACTTGAATGATTCACTATAACCCTTACCCCAATTATAACAGTCTTATAAAATGTATGACTTGAATGATTCACTATAACCCTTCCCCCAATTATAACAGTCTTATAAAATGCAAGGATCCACTGAAATTGGTCAAATTTTGCTTTATCATTTTTACTTGCTTTACTGCATTGCTTTGTTTGGTTCTTGACACATAAAAAGTAATAATAAGAAAAAGAACATAAAATCAGAATTGATTAGATCATAAATAATCAATATGTTTCTTTGCATAACAACATGCAAAGTTGTGAAAAGTTATATCCCTTGCCCTTGCCCTTGAGACTGTCTGTGATAAACCTTTGCACAGCATTATGAGTTTAGGGTGTTCTTGGGCAACACATGATAGGAACGTAAATTATTTGCATGGTTCTTGCTGCAAGAATGTCAAGAACCTTGATATATATTGGTATGCACATGCATCTCCTGTCTGCATGGATTCGAGTCTAACATTCGGCTAATGTGGATATGTGAGAAAGCTTGCCAGTAACTTCTCGTGGGTCGGTGGTTCTTTCCGGGGTTTTCCTGAGTTCTTCCTCCACCATTAATACTGGCCACCATGTATAGACTATCGTGTGCTGAAAAATAGCATTAAGCCCTACAAAAACAACAACATGCAGCTCAATTTGATTAAATTGTTAAAATTAGGCAGTTAAGTGATATATCTTTTACCATTATAATGAATGGCAAAAAAAAATTAAAACAACAGGTGTTATTATTTTCAGTTTCACTAACAAGATTCTATTATTTGTATTCAATTAAGATTTGACTAGTCTACATTCACCTGGATAGTAAAGATATTTGACAATGTGTTGACATTAAAGTACAGCTTCAATCAGATTTCTAGATATTACATATTAATCTCTATGTATTACACACTTAATCTCTATGTATTACACACTTAATCTCTATGTATTACACACTTAATCTCTATGTATTACATATTAATCTCTATGTATTACACATTAATCTCTATGTATTACACACTTAAACTCTATGTATTACACACTTAATCTCTATGTATTACACATTAATCTCTATGTATAACATACTTAATCTCTATGTATTACATATTAATCTCTATGTATTACACACTTAATCTCTATGTATTACACACTTAATCTCTATGTATTACACACTTAATCTCTATGTATTACACATTAATCTCTATGTATTACACACTTAATCTCTATGTATTACACACTTAATCTCTATGTATTACACACTTAATCTCTATGTATTACACACTTAATCTCTATGTATTACACATTAATCTCTATGTATTACACACTTAATCTCTATGCATTACACACTTAATCTCTATGTATTACATATTAATCTCTATGTATAACACACTCAATCTATATGTATTACACACTTAATCTCTATGCATTACACACTTAATCTCTATGTATTACACACTTAATCTCTATGTATTACATATTAATCTCTAGGTATTACACATTAATCTCTATGTATTATATATTAATCTCTAGGCATTACATATTAATCTCTATGTATTACACATCAATTTCTAGGTATTACACATTAATCTCTATATATTACACACTTAATCTCTATGCATTACACATTAATCTCTATGTATAACACACTTAATCTCTATGTATTACACATTAATCTCTATGTATTACACACTTAATCTCTATGCATTACACACTTAATCTCTATGTATTACACACTTAATCTCTATGTATTACATATTAATCTCTATGTATAACACACTTAATCTATATGTATTACACACTTAATCTCTATGCATTACACACTTAATCTCTATGTATTACACACTTAATCTCTATGTATTACATATTAATCTCTAGGCATTACACATTAATCTCTATGTATTACACACTTAATCTCTATGTATTACATATTAATCTCTAGGTATTACACATTAATCTCTATGTATTATATATTAATCTCTAGGCATTACATATTAATCTCTATGTATTACACATCAATTTCTAGGTATTACACATTAATCCCTATATATTACACACTTAATCTCTATGCATTACACATTAATCTCTATGTATAACACACTTAATCTCTATGTATTACATATTAATCTCTAGGCATTACACATTAATCTCTATGTATTACACACTTAATCTCTATGTATTACATATTAATCTCTAGGTATTACACATTAATCTCTATGTATTATATATTGATCTCTAGGCATTACATATTAATCTCTATGTATTACACATCAATTTCTAGGTATTACACATTAATTCCTATATATTACACAATTAATCTCTATGCATTACACATTAATCTCTAGGTATTACATATTAATGAAATGTGTGATATGATGGGACAATGGTTCATATAATCTATTTTAAATTTCCATTAAAATTAACCCATAATCAAAATAGCAATTGACTGCTTATTCAATGATATTAATTTTCCATTAAAAAATAACCCATCACCAAAATAGCAATTGACTACTTATTCAAAGATATTTTTTTCCATTAGAAATATCCCATCACCAAAATAGCAATTGACTGCTTATTCAAAGATATTATTTTTCTAACCCATCATCAAAACAGCAATTGACTGCTTATTCAATGATATTATTTTTCCATTAGAATTAACCCTTCCTCGTGTTAAAATGCAAATTATATTGATGTATGTCCAGTCGTATGTTTTGGTACCTTACCATGCTAAAACTGATTTCCAAAGTTGAAAAGTGATGTCTGCAAAGAAGGATAATGTACTGTAGTGTTAGTATATGAAACTATTTTTAAAATAGTAATACTTACCTGCTATCTCAGTCCTCCTCCTGCAGTTTTTATTCAAAATCTCCAATTACTGACTACTAATGAAAGTATCCTATTATAAATAAGTAACAAATAGGTGGGCTTTTCACCTTGGACTGGAGACTATGCTTTTAAAAAGATATAACTTGACATAATAACAGCAAGTAATGTATTAATTGGCTTTTGTTTGTTTGTTTGTTTTTATGGTTTAACGTCATTTTTAAGCACAATATAGGCTATACATGGCGGCCAGTATTAATGGCGGAGAAAGAACCCGGAAAACCCTAGGAAAGAACCACCGACCCACGAGAAGCTACTGGCAAGCTTTCTCACATAACTACATTAGCCGAATCTTAGACTCGAACCCACGCAGACAGAGGTGAGATGGCAGTGATCCGGAACGGATAGCGCTTTAGACCACTCGGCCACTCGGGGCCCTCTTAACTGTCTTTTAAAGACAGTAATATTTTTCTCTGTGTCACAATTATTTAAGCATAATTGATATTACTATGTCAGTGTTTTGTTCAAAATTTAAGACAGCAAAATTAAAAACAGTTCATTATATTCTGGATAAATTAAAAACAGTTCATTATATTCTGGATAAATTAAAAACAGTTCATTATATTCTGGATAAATTAAAAACAGTTCATTATATTCTGGATAAATTGTTCAAAACATTATGAGATAGCATCCCATGAAGAAATAATACAAGTTTCAATTACCTCGTTTAACAAGGACTTCTCTGCAGTATAGAAAACTGTTTGTTTCTGCATCCCAATGTTGATATAAACCATTGCTTTACAATGGAAAGGAAACCATGGACATGATAAACACTGGGAAAATAAGGCATAATACCTGGAAAAGAAAGAATAAGTTGTATATGCATGATGATGATTTGATTAAATAGGGTTACTGCTACTACATACACTTATATGAGTCATGGATGATGAGTTCCTGTCCTCCCAATTCTAGATTTAATAGAATAACTTTCCTCAGGGATCAGAGTTCAATTAAATTTTGTGCAAAACTTTATATATATATATTACCTTACATAAGTTTAATGTACAGCTTTCCATATCACTAGGCTAAATTCTTTTGGAGGCACACTTGATTTCACCTTTTTCTATGAAGCCATTTTTCCCTGTAAAATTCTGCAAATTGTGTCACTGACAGTCTACCATACTTGTGTCCTTTTACTGCTTACTATATGTGGACTCCCATATGCCAAACTGGGATATAACATGTAAATATTTCCTTTCATTAAACTTGTGTTAACTTCTTATATGTGGACTTGCATATGCCTAACTGGGATATGTTGTTGTTGTAGTGTTTAACGCCATTTTTCAGCACAAGATAGGCTATACATGGCAGCCAGTATTAATAGTGGAGGAAGAACCTGGGAAAACTCTGGAAAGAACCACTGACATGCAAGAAGCTACTGGCAAGCTTTCTCATGTACCCACATTGGCTGAATCCGAGACTTGAACCCATGCAAATAGAGGTGAGATGGCAGTGATCCATAACGATGAGCACTTTAGACCACTCGGCAACTCTGGGCCCCCCGAAATGGGATATAAAATCTAAATATTTCCTTTGATTAAACTTGTGTTAACTGCTTACTGTATGTGGACTCCCATAAGCCAAACTGGGATATAACATCTAAATATTTCCTTTCATTAAACTTGTGTTAAGTGATCCAAGGCTTTAGAAAAAGCAAATTTATGTGATCAAAAACACAAAATTGGTTAATTTTACGACTCACATCATGCTACATGTAAATCTTGCTGGTAAACCAGTAAATTAGTCAACTTATGACCTACATATGGATGAGTATGGTATTTCAAACACTTTTTATTACATGCTGAGTCAACTTATGACCTAAATATGGACGAGTATGGTATTTCAAACACTTTTTATTACATGCTGAGTCAACTTATGACCTACATATTGATGAGTATGGTATTTCAAACACTTTTTATTACATGCTGAGTCAACTTATGACCTACATATTGATGAGTATGGTATTTCAAACACTTTTTATTACATGCTGCTTATTAAGCAATTTCTAAGATGAAACATGGTCATAGTTCCATGAATAATGAAAACACCATGTACAATAGGCCTGATGTCCACATGTATAGATGTACAATATGCCTGATGTCCACATGTATAGATGTACTAATAGGCCTGATGTCCACATGTATAGATGTACAATAGGCTTGATGTCCACATGCTTTGTGATGTACAAAAAGCCTGATGTCCACATGCTTTGTGATGTACAATAGTCCTGATGTCCATATGCTTTGTGATGTACAACAGGCCTTATGTCTAAATGATTTTTTATGTACAATAGGCCTGATGTCCACATGTATAGATGTACAATAGGCCTGATGTCCACATGCTTTGTGATGTACAACAGGCCTTATGTCTAAATGATTTTTTATGTACAATAGGCCTGATGTCCACATGTATAGATGTACAATAGGCCTGATGTCCACATGCTTTGTGATGTACAAAAGGCCTTATGTCTAAATGATTATAGATGTACAATAGACCTGATGTCTACATGCTTATAGATGTACAATAGGCCTGATGTCTACATGCTTATAGATGTACAATAGGCCTGATGTCTACATGCTTATAGATGTACAATAGACCTGATGTCTACATGCTTATAGATGTACAACAGGCCTGATGTCTACATGCTTATAGATGTACAATAGACCTGATGTCTACATGCTTATAGATGTACAACAGGCCTGATGTCTACATGCTTATAGATGTACAATAGACCTGATGTCTACATGCTTATAGATGTACAACAGGCCTGATGTCTACATGCTTATAGATGTACAATAAGCCTGATGTTGACATGCTTATAGATAGATGTACAATAGGCCTGATGTATACATGCTTATGTACAATAGGCCTGATACCCACATGCTTATAGATGTACAACAGACCTGATATGCACAGGCTTTGGGATGTACAATAGGCCTGATGTCCATGTGCTTTGTGATGTACAATAGGCCCAGTGCCCACAGGTCATGAGAATACAATATTATTTATGTCTACATACTTGTAGATGTACAATATACCTGATGTATACATGTTTACAGATGTACAATAGGCCCTATGTCCACATGTTTACAGATGTACAATGGACCTGATGTACGTTCACTCCTGGATGTAGCAGGATGGAACTATTGGTGTTAAAAGTCCTGGAGGATCAGGTCTTAGCATGGCGAATTCACATCCAAAAGGGTATAGATATCTGATATTGGATAAGCGAGTGTCAATTATCTTGGTTGTGTGTTTGGGCGAGACACTTTAACCCAAAAGCTCCAACACTAAATAATTTATTTGTGTTGTTGTGCCACAAAAAAAAACCAACCAAAAGCAGTCCGAACTGGTAAAAAGCAGTCCCATCTGGTGAAATTCTGTTGAGATGTGTATTCTCTGTCTGGAAATTGGGATTCTAATAGGAAAATTGGTCCCCTGATGAGATTAATGTTGGTTCATCAAAAGGGCATACAATCATTATATTCAAAGAAAAAAATAAAACTTGTGTTTATATGAAATGTTATTTGCTATTTTTGTTTTCTCAACCAAAGTTTCACTTTGTCTTCTTCATGTTTTGAATATACATTTCCATACTTCTGAGTAATTTTCTTTCTTGCAAAGCTTTTATTTTACAACTTTTATGGACAAGTCAAGTACATCCACTGGACTGAGTTTCATAAAACTGTGGGTCCAAAAGTATCACAGTCCTAAACTCGATGGGTTCATCGGAATGTCCAGGATGCACTGGAAGCAATGAGAGCTATGCTTATTTCTCCATTATTCTGGCTTGAACTCATGGGGAAAATCCAAATAGAATACTTTTTTTTTTAGAAATTGTTTTACTTGTGAAAAATCTCACCTGTAATGCTACTTTGTTCCTCATCTATTGGTTTGAGATTTACCATATTGGAGTGCTGTACTGGTAGACTTTACCTAAAAGACATGCAAGACAATATTAACCATTTTGATAAATAAATTAAAAATATTCAAAGCAGAAATGCAACTGTAAAATGAAATATTGAAAGGACTGGGATATGTGTCAAATACAAACATGCATGCCTTGTTGCTAATGTAATATGGATAATCACCAAGGCAGCAAGTGTTGGTCTTGGCGCAGCTGAAATCACATCCACAACAAACATTATAGGTGTATCAATAACTGGTGTCATAGGTGTATCAATAACTGGTTTTATAGGTGTATCAGTAACTGGTATTATAGGTGTATCAGTAACTGGTGTTATACGAGTATCAATAACTGGTGTTATAGGTGGTGCTGGTAAAATAAATTTAATATGATTACAAGCTCGAATAGTCTCAATACCAACAACAATTACACAAACAGAAAGAACAAAAGAAATTTTGGCAATTTCAACTCCAAATGGACTTTATATATATATATATATGAAATTGGTACCATCTGGAATAGTAAATTTGAACATGATGACATTTAGTCTAAATAATTGTGATGCATACATTGATGATGTTGTCATCTATTACACCTATAAGGATCACTGGAAACCATTCCGAAATTCTTTGATCAACTCAATAAATTTTGACCATTCATTTAGGTAAACACGAGTCAGAAATCAAAGTTCCATTGTCTGAGAAAATGATCTAAGGCTTTTGACAAGTTAAAGGCCATATTTAAAATTTTAAAAGGTGGAACCTTTATTTCAGCTCCAGATTTTGATCAGTAATTTAAAATGTATGTTCTTGAAAGGAGTTTGAGGTTGGGGTTGGTGGCATATTGATTCAAGAAGACAACAATAGTGGGTATTATCCAATTTTCTAAAAGAAACTTTAAAGAGGCACCAAAGAAATTATTCCATAATCAAGAAGGAATGTTTGTCTTTGATGACGACTCAGCAATACTTTGAAGTGTGTATTAGTTCAACTCCTCCTATGATTTATTGCATTCATTGAATGCCCCGTTACTGTCATTAGAAAAATGAAAAAGAAAACTCAGAGATTGTTGAGGTAGAGTTTGATCAATCATATTTAGTATTTATATTCATTGGAAACTTTCCTATGTAATTTTAGTTATATGCATGCTTGACTATTATGTATCAAAGAGAGCTTTATTGAATAAATCCATAATTTTCTTTATGAAGGGAAATGTTATATATACCTATTTTTTGTATAGTTTTTCCCATTGTTGTAAATTGTTTGGTTCATTTTGAAACCAACTTATTATATAGCTAACATTTGTCCATGGGTGTTGTCTAAATCTTATGATCATAGGTATGAACCTGTTTACTTGAATCTGAGTTCAGGACACTGATGTTACTATTGGGAATTCGTGGCATACCTAATGCTTGTCATGTTCTTTACCAAAATTTACATGTGTGTATTTGATTTACATTTGTAAAGCTGCTTTAAAAAAATTTCAGTCATACCACTAAAACATTTGCAGTGTGCCAGATTATAGTGATGTCTAATGCTGGGACATCATGCCGCAGACATGCAGCATCATGTCCCATCCATTCACATTATCCTGACACCCGTCAAACCAGTCCTAACAGTAAACTCTTAATACCGAGCACATAGCAAACCAGTCCTAACAGTAAATTCTTAACACCGAGCACATAGCAAACCAGTCCTAACAGTAAACTCTTAACACCAAGCACATAGTAAACCAGTCCTAACAGTAAACTCTTAACACCGAGCACATAGCAAACCAGTCCTAACAGTAAACTCTTAACACTGAGCACATAGCAAAGCAGTCCCAACAGTAAACTCTTAACAATGAGCAAAGCAGCCACTAGTACCAGAGTTATACGGTTTTTGGAATGACTCAGCTTTGTTTTTTAATCGCAACTTCCTACTTTCGAGGCAGACAGGTCACTACTCAGGTCACCACCCTTACGTTGTATTACAGTGTCTTTCTGCAAGGCTCTAAGCAGGGCTGGATCAGGTCAATTGTTGGGGTGGCTTCTAAAATTTCAAATGGGCACTGACTTTCCTCGCAAGGGTACCAAATAAAAAGTATCTGTATCTATTTAATCAAAGTGTGCACAATACCCAAATAATGTGCGGAAAAAAAAAACTAAAGTCAAATTTCAAGTGACAAGTGCTGAGGGGAGGGATAGACGGGCAGAAAGTCCGTTACCACCCTCTCCAGCCCCATTATAGGCCCAGCTAAGGCAATTTCACCACTTTAACATAATCATTAGTTACCTCTAAATATAGAAAGTTACTAACTAGTTAGCATCGTATTATAAAGTGTGGATAGTTTGGGCATTGTAATATACTGCTATTTTAGGCATACCTAATTAGCGAATCATGAAACACATCAATCTGATGTGTATTTCTACTTTCCATGTCATTTCAAAGCCTACTGTCGGAAATGGCCATGCCATGTTCCGATACTGAAGACGTAAATGAGTCGAGACAACTCATGTCCGCACTCAATAACAGTGAAAATCGAAGCTGAAAGTGTTTACATTCATCTGTTATCAATTAAATATTTTTATCTGTATACAAAAAAAATATCTTATTTAAGCGTATAGGAATAAAAAGACGGTAAACCTGTTTTACCTTGCTTTACAGTTTCCACACCTTGAATCCCAGAGCTGGTAATTTTTAACAAGGAAAAACCCAGGGGAAAACCGTACAAAAAATACATTATCGCTGCTATTTCTGGCAATTAGTCATAAAATAATATGACATTTGGTAAGACTATCGTTAATTATATAATGTTCAAGATAATATAAAACTTTATTAAAATTTTGTTGTTGTTGTTGTTGTTGTTGCTGTTGCAATTTATCTGGAATACAAAAAAAATTATAGGGTCTAACGTGTTACCCAAGAAAAAAACAAATTTAGTACTCGGGGTGCAGAGAAACACCGGAACGCATCGAAACGCCGGAACGCACATAAACGCCGGAACGCAGTAGAACACCGGAACGCAAATCAGGTATATCGTATATGGTATCACAGTATCAATTGTTTTTCCATGCTAATATTTTGTGAAATAAATATACTTTCTATCCTACATCAGCATGCATGTCACACACTGTCACAGAGAACAATCTTGGACAAAACCAGGTACTCCATTGCATTTAAGAGAGATAACTCAGGGCTTATCTAGTCACAACATACCCAGTTTAACCCAGGTGTCCCACATTAAAAAAAAATTGGAAAAAAATAGAAAATATTATTTAGATAACAATTATCTGAATTTCTCATATTGCCAAGAGACTTATCTTTTTTTTTTTTTAAAAGCCTAACAGAAAGTACAACTCTTACATAATGCACCAATCATAGCTAGTGTTGTTGTTTATTTCTGAATGCAAGCCCTACACTATAAGCTCCACCTACCTGGGGTTGTACAATTGGTACTGTTATACCATATACTATAGTGTATGCAATATCAAACTATATTTTTTTTAAAACTGGAAGCTGTGCATTTTGGCACCACTTATGTCATTGGTTATGTCTCAGATGTCTCTCCATTGTCCTTGATTTGTGCCTGCATGCCGTAGTGCAAATGCTGAACCATGGATATAAATTTTCTTGGGCATGATTTACTTGGCCAGTACCTCCCACAAGCCTTCTTTGCTGACAGTATCAATGTATCTCGATGTAGATGGAGAAAAGCTCAGTGTTTTGCTCATGAAATTTCTCTTGTAGCTGCCTCACAGCAAACACCATGTCGATGGTCCACGTTCTTTTCGGAATCCACACTGGCTTTGTGGCAGTAGTCCCTGGTCAAGGTGCATAGTAAGGCAGTTCAGTAGGATTCTGGTAAGTATTTTTGCTGAAATTGAGAGTAATGATATATCCCAGTGGCTGTCGCAGACCTGGCGGTTCCCTTTATGTTTATACAGATGGATAATGGAAGTGTCTTTGAATTCATGGGGGACTGTCTCTCTCTGCCATGTCAGTAAAAACAGTTGGTGGCACCTTTCTATAAAGGATTTGCTCCCTTCCTTGTAGACTTCACCTGGGATGGAGTTTGAACCAGGTGCTTTGCCACTGAAGAGCAGACATATCGCTTTCTGTGTCTCGAGCAAGGTTGGATAGTCATCCAGTTCTTCTTTGATGGGAAATTGGTGGAGATGACTGATGGCTTTATTGTTAATGGATGAAGGGCGATTCAGGATGCTGTCAAAGTGTTCAGCCCATCATTGAAGAATCTTCTCTTTGTCAGTAAATAGTGTGTTTCTGTTTGCACTCAGAGAAGGGTGGATGATTCAGAGGATGTAGGTTCATATACTTCTTTCACTACACTGTAGAAGTTCTTCATATCATGCTGGTCTGCGTAATGCTGGATCTCATCTGAATGATGCTCATAACCATTTTGTCCTGAATGCATTCTTGTTGACAACTTGATGCCTTCTCTGAAACAAAACAAACAGTATGAACTTGGAAACAACAAGGTAAAAAACAAACACCCTTTCTCTTAAACAAAACTCACTACAAAAATCATCATCGACTGATCGAACAAACTCTGCAGCATGGATGAATTCTTGAAAGGTTCATGAAGCACTCAAGGCTATACAAGATTGATGAAACTCTACATAGATTTCAACACAAAACTCGTACTGTTGCCACCAGCGACTTTGAAAAACACTTCTTCAAGTTCGAGAACAATAGCATGTTCGGAACAAAACTACAGAAGATGAACAAAACAAAAAGAACATCAAAATCCTCAATAACCAAAGACAACAAGATAAGCTCATTGCCAACAATGCCTTTATCATCATGACATTCTTTGACGAATATCATTGCCAATAATGCCTTTATCATCATGACATTCTTTGATGAATATCATTGCCAATAATGCCTTTATCATCATGACATTCTTTGATGAATATCATTGCCAATAATGCCTTTATCATCATGACATTCTTTGACGAATATCACTGCCAATAATGCCTTTATCATCATGACAGTCTTTGACGAATATCATTGCCAAAAATGCATTTATCATCATGACATTCTTTGATGAATATTACTACCAATAATGCCATTATCATCATGACATTCTTTGATGAATATCATTGCCAATAATGCATTTATCATCATGACATTCTTTGATGAATATTACTACCAATAATGCCATTATCATCATGACATTCTTTGATGAATATCATTGCCAATAATGCCTTTATCATCATGACATTCTTTGATGAATATCATTGCCAATAATGCCTTTATCATCATGACATTCTTTGATGAATATCATTGCCAATAATGCCTTTATCATCATGACATTCTTTGACGAATATCACTGCCAATAATGCCTTTATCATCATGACAGTCTTTGACGAATATCATTGCCAAAAATGCATTTATCATCATGACATTCTTTGATGAATATTACTACCAATAATGCCATTATCATCATGACATTCTTTGATGAATATCATTGCCAATAATGCCTTTATCATCATGACATTCTTTGATGAATATCATTGCCAATAATGCCTTTATCATCATGACAGTCTTTGATGAATATTATTGCCAATAATGCCTTTATCATCTTGACATTCTTTGACGAATATCAGTGCCAATAATGCCTTTATCATCATGACAGTCTTTGACGAATATCAGTGCCAATAATGCCTTTATCATCATGACATTCTTTGATGAATATCACTACCAATAATGCCTTTATCATCATGACATTCTTTGATGAATATCATTGCCAATAATGCCTTTATCATCATGACATTCTTTGATGAATATCATTGCCAATAATGCCTTTATCATCATGACATTCTTTGATGAATATCATTGCCAATAATGCCTTTATCATCATGACAGTCTTTGACGAATATCATTGCCAATAATCCCTTTATCATCATGACATTCTTTGACGAATATCACTACCAATAATGCCTTTATCATCATGACATTCTTTGATGAATATCATTGCCAATAATGCCTTCATCATCATGACATTCTTTGATGAATATCACTACCAATAATACCTTTATCATCATGACATTCTTTGATGAATATCATTGCCAATAATGCCTTTATCATCATGACATTCTTTGATGAATATCATTGCCAATAATGCCTTTATCATCATGACATTCTTTGATGAATATCATTGCCAATAATGCATTTATCATCATGACATTCTTTGATGAATAACTCATCACAAAAGAATCCAAAATACTAATCTCTAGTTGGATAAAAGTATATACACTGGTGCTGCTGTTCTTGATCTCTCCAAAATTTGCATGCTCAAATTTCATTACGTCAAAAACAAGTATGGCAATCAAGCCATACTGCTTATGACTTGTGCTAATTCTCTGCCCATGACATCAACGCAAACATGTATTAACATCGTGAACTCTTTGACCCCAACAATAATTCACTAGACAATCCTTTCCACTGTGATGACATTAAAAACGTGCATGGAAAGTTCAAAGATGAACTTTATATTGCTTACCCATCATAGAATCCATAGGACATTGATCCAAAATGCACTGCATTGCCCATGGGATGTTACCTACAGGAAAAAAGCCCAAAGCATTAAAAAAAAAACTCACATTCCAAAATAGTTACTCACCAGCATTACACACAATCACTGCACATCATTTCCAGTACTACTCCATGAGAACTTTCCGTTCACAAGGGCATCATTTATCCAAAATGCTCATCAGAAAAAAGGATTACGCCATATTGATGATAAACGATACTCTACAGATGGTATTCACACACTCATACACTGACATTACCATGCACAAAAGTAGAGCCATGATAGCAGTAATATATATATATATATATATATAAAGTCCTGTATCACACCCCACCTTTCCTTTTCAGCTGTTAACCAACTTTTTAATCAGTGCATTGTATGCCAGAACCCTCCCCCCCAATTGTATCTACATTGTAATATACATCGATGTTACAAATATTTCCATACGCACAGCAATACATGGTTACGTTTTGCTGTTTTTGGGGTTATTCTGAATTTAATTCGGTGCTGCCCTAAACCAATGATCCATTTTGATTCTGTGTTACTTCCAGTGTAATACTGCCCTTCAAGTATATTTATCAATTTTATCTTTCTAACAACCTCAACAAAGAGATAAAAAAACAAAAATAAAATTACTCTGTAACAATTTTTTAAATCAGTTTATAGAGAAATATAATTTCACAAAATGTTAGCATTAATATGATTCTTAAAAAGTACCTACAACAACATTAGGTTGAAATGCTCCAAATTACATTTGGTTGAAATGTTCCAAATAACATTAGGTTGAAATGTTCCAAATAACATTAGGTTGAAATGTTCCAAATAACATTAGGTTGAAATACTCCAAAATAACATTAGGTTGAAATGTTCCAAATAACATTAGGTTGAAATGTTCCAAATAACATTAGATTGTAATACTCCAAAATAACATTAGGTTGAAATGCTCCAAATATAATAATATTAGGGTGGGATGAGAAGGCAAAAGCAGAGAGACAGTCATTTAGTACTGGGACTGCACAGAGTAGATAGACAGTCATTTAGTACTGGGACTGCACAGAGCAGATAGTAATTTAGTACTGGGACTGCACAGAGCAGACAGTCATTTAGCACTGGGAATGCACAGAGCAAGATAGTCATTTAGTACTGGGACTGCACAGAGCAGATAGTCATTTAGTACTGGGACTGCACAGAACAGATAGTCATTTAGTACTGAGACTGCACAGAGCAGACAGTCATTTAGTACTGGGACTGCACAGAGTAGATAGATGGTCATTTAGTACTAGGACTGCACAGAGCAGATATATCATCATTTAGTACTGGGACTGCAAAGAGCAGTTAGTCATTTAGTACTGGGACTGCACAGAGCAGATAGACAATCATTTAGTACTGGGACTGCACAGAACAGATAGTCATTTAGTAATGGGACTGCACAGAGCAGATACATTGTCATTTAGTACTGGGACTGCACAGAGCAGGTAGACAGTCATTTAGTACTGGGACTGCACAGAGCAGATAGACAATCATTTAATATTGGGACTGCACAGAGCAGATAGAGAGTCATTTAGTACTGGGACTGCACATAGCAGATAGGCAGTCATTTAGTACTGGGACTGCACAGACCAGATAGATAGTAATTTAGTACTGGGACTGCACAGAGCAGACATTCATTTAGTACTGGGACTGCACAGAGTAGATAGACAGTCATTTAGTACTGGGACTGCAAAGTGTAGTTAGTCATTTAGTACTGGGACTGCACAGATCAAATAAACAGTCATTTAGTACTGGGACTGCACAGAGCAGGTAGACAGTCATTTAGTACTGAGACTGCACAGAGCAGAGAGACAGTCATTTAGTACTGGGACTGCACAGAGCAGATACATTGTCATTTAGTACTGGGACTGCACAGAGCAGGTAGACAGTCATTTAGTACTGGGACTGCACAGAGCAGATAGACAATCATTTAATATTGGGACTGCACATAGCAGATAGGCAGTCATTTAGTACTGGGACTGCACATATCAGATAGGCAGTCATTTAGTACTGGGACTGCACAGACCAGATAGATAGTAATTTAGTACTGCGACTGCACAGAGCAGATAGTCATTTAGTACTGGGACTGCACAGAGTAGATAGACAGTCATTTAGTACTGGGACTGCAAAGTGTAGTTAGTCATTTAGTACTGGGACTGCACAGATCAGATAGACAGTCATTTAGTACTGGGACTGCACAGAGAAGGTAGACAGTCATTTAGTACTGAGACTGCACAGAGCAGAGAGACAGTCATTTAGTACTGGGACTGCACAGAACAGATAGACAGTCATTTAATACTTGGACTGCACATAGCAGATAGACAGTCATTTAGTACTGGGACTGCACAGAACAGATAGATAGTCATTTAGTAATGGGACTGCACAGAGCAGGTAGTCATTTAGTACTAGGACTGCACAGAGCAGATATATAGTCATTTAGTACTGGGACTGCAAAGTGTAGTTAGTCATTTAGTACTGGGACTGCACAGAGCAGATAGACAATCATTTAGTACTGGGACTGCACAGAGCAGATAGACAGTCATTTAGTACTGGGACTGCACAGAACAGATAGATAGTAATTTAGAACTGGGACTGCACAGAGCAGACAGTCATTTAGTACTGGGACTGCACATAATAGATAGACAATCATTTAGTACTGGGACTGCACAGAGCAGATAGTCATTTAGTACTGGGACTGCACAGAGCAGATAGACAGTCATTTAGTACTGGGACTGCACATAGCATATAGTCATTTAGTACTGGGACTGCACAGAGCAGATATATAGTCATTTAGTACTGGGACTGCAAAGTGTAGTTAGTAATTTAGTACTGGGACTGCACAGAGCAGATAGACAATCATTTAGTACGGGGACTGCACAGAGTAGATAGTCATTTAGTACTGGGACTGCACAGAGCAGATAGACAGCCATTTAATACTGGGACTGCACAGAGCAGATAGACAGTCATTTAGTTTATAGAGAAATATAATTTCACAAAATGTTAGCATTAATATGATTCTTAAAAAGTACCTACAACAACATTAGGTTGAAATGCTCCAAATTACATTTGGTTGAAATGTTCCAAATAACATTAGGTTGAAATGTTCCAAATAACATTAGGTTGAAATGTTCCAAATAACATTAGGTTGAAATACTCCAAAATAACATTAGGTTGAAATGTTCCAAATAACATTAGGTTGAAATGTTCCAAATAACATTAGATTGTAATACTCCAAAATAACATTAGGTTGAAATGCTCCAAATATAATAATATTAGGGTGGGATGAGAAGGCAAAAGCAGAGAGACAGTCATTTAGTACTGGGACTGCACAGAGTAGATAGACAGTCATTTAGTACTGGGACTGCACAGAGCAGATAGTAATTTAGTACTGGGACTGCACAGAGCAGACAGTCATTTAGCACTGGGAATGCACAGAGCAAGATAGTCATTTAGTACTGGGACTGCACAGAGCAGATAGTAATTTAGTACTGGGACTGCACAGAGCAGATAGTCATTTAGTACTGGGACTGCACAGAGCAGATAGTCATTTAGTACTGGGACTGCACAGAACAGATAGTCATTTAGTACTGAGACTGCACAGAGCAGACAGTCATTTAGTACTGGGACTGCACAGAGTAGATAGATGGTCATTTAGTACTAGGACTGCACAGAGCAGATATATCATCATTTAGTACTGGGACTGCAAAGAGCAGTTAGTCATTTAGTACTGGGACTGCACAGAGCAGATAGACAATCATTTAGTACTGGGACTGCACAGAACAGATAGTCATTTAGTAATGGGACTGCACAGAGCAGATACATTGTCATTTAGTACTGGGACTGCACAGAGCAGGTAGACAGTCATTTAGTACTGGGACTGCACAGAGCAGATAGACAATCATTTAATATTGGGACTGCACAGAGCAGATAGAGAGTCATTTAGTACTGGGACTGCACATAGCAGATAGGCAGTCATTTAGTACTGGGACTGCACAGACCAGATAGATAGTAATTTAGTACTGGGACTGCACAGAGCAGACATTCATTTAGTACTGGGACTGCACAGAGTAGATAGACAGTCATTTAGTACTGGGACTGCAAAGTGTAGTTAGTCATTTAGTACTGGGACTGCACAGATCAAATAGACAGTCATTTAGTACTGGGACTGCACAGAGCAGGTAGACAGTCATTTAGTACTGAGACTGCACAGAGCAGAGAGACAGTCATTTAGTACTGGGACTGCACAGAACAGATAGTCATTTAGTAATGGGACTGCACAGAGCAGATACATTGTCATTTAGTACTGGGACTGCACAGAGCAGGTAGACAGTCATTTAGTACTGGGACTGCACAGAGCAGATAGACAATCATTTAATATTGGGACTGCACAGAGCAGATAGAGAGTCATTTAGTACTGGGACTGCACATAGCAGATAGGCAGTCATTTAGTACTGGGACTGCACAGACCAGATAGATAGTAATTTAGTACTGGGACTGCACAGAGCAGACATTCATTTAGTACTGGGACTGCACAGAGTAGATAGACAGTCATTTAGTACTGGGACTGCAAAGTGTAGTTAGTCATTTAGTACTGGGACTGCACAGATCAAATAGACAGTCATTTAGTACTGGGACTGCACAGAGCAGGTAGACAGTCATTTAGTACTGAGACTGCACAGAGCAGAGAGACAGTCATTTAGTACTGGGACTGCACAGAGCAGATACATTGTCATTTAGTACTGGGACTGCACAGAGCAGGTAGACAGTCATTTAGTACTGGGACTGCACAGAGTAGATAGACAATCATTTAATATTGGGACTGCACATAGCAGATAGGCAGTCATTTAGTACTGGGACTGCACATATCAGATAGGCAGTCATTTAGTACTGGGACTGCACAGACCAGATAGATAGTAATTTAGTACTGCAACTGCACAGAGCAGACAGTCATTTAGTACTGGGACTGCACAGAGTAGATAGACAGTCATTTAGTACTGGGACTGCAAAGTGTAGTTAGTCATTTAGTACTGGGACTGCAGAGATCAGATAGACAGTCATTTAGTACTGGGACTGCACAGAGAAGGTAGACAGTCATTTAGTACTGAGACTGCACAGAGCAGAGAGACAGTCATTTAGTACTGGGACTGCACAGAACAGATAGACAGTCATTTAATACTTGGACTGCACATAGCAGATAGACAGTCATTTAGTACTGGGACTGCACAGAACAGATAGATAGTCATTTAGTAATGGGACTGCACAGAGCAGGTAGTCATTTAGTACTGGGACTGCACAGAGCAGATAGACAGCCATTTAATACTGGGACTGCACAGAGCAGATAGACAGTCATTTAGTACTGGGACTGCACAGAGCAGATAGTCATTTAGTAATGGGACTGCACTGAGCAGGTAGACAGTCATTTAGTACTGGGACTGCACATAGCAGATATATAGTCATTTAGTACTGGGACTGCACAGAGCAGATAGTCATTTAGTACTGGGACTGCACAGAGCAGAGAGATAATCATTTAGTACTAGGACTGCACAGAGCAGATATATAGTCATTTAGTACTGGGACTGCACAGAGCAGATAGTCATTTAGTACTGGGACTGCACAGAGCAGAGAGATAATCATTTAGTACTGGGACTGCACAGAGCAGATAGTCATTTAGTAATGGGACTGCACAGAGCAGATACATGATCATTTAGCACTGGGACAGCACAGAACAGATAGATAGTCATTTAATATTGGGACTGCACATAGCAGATAGACAGTCATTTAGTACTGGGATTGCACAGAACAGATAGATATTAATTTAGTACTGGGACTGCACATAGCATATAGTCATTTAGTACTGGGACTGCACATAGCAGATAGACAGTCATTTAGTACTGGTAATTCATGTACTGCCGGTGGTACACATACCATGCTTTGTGTAACACTGCTGTAGGGTAAATGTATAGCTTCCTGGAAATGTTTTTCTTCTTCAGTGACTCATTAAACACAATGGCAGTCCCATGTGCCATCACCTTCTTTCTGTTAAGTTGTATCTGCTCTGAGCATGAATAACAGTGTAGTTGAGAAAGAATAATAGTAAAGTCAAGAAGCAAGAATAAAGGTCCCATCAGTAAAGAAAAAATACTAGTACAGAGGAGAATAAATGGAAAGAGTCCATCCATTTAGTACATATGTATGGCGACAGGGAGGAGAATAAATGGAAAGAGTCCATCCATTTAGTACGTATGCATGGTGGCAGGGAGGAGAATAAATGGAAAGAGGCCATCCATTTAGTACATATGCATGGTGGCAGGGAGGAGAATAAATGGAAAGAGGCCATCCATTTAGTACATATGCATGGTGGCAGGGAGGAGAATAAATGGAAAGAGGCCATCCATTTAGTACATATGTATGGCAGCAGGGAGGAGAATAAATGGAAAGAGGCCATCCATTTAGTACATATGCATGGTGGCAGGGAGGAGAATAAATGGAAAGATGCCATCCATTTAGTACATATGCATGGCAGCAGGGAGGAGAATAAATGGAAAGAGGCCATCCATTTAGTACATATGCATGGCGGCAGGGAGGAGAATAAATGGAAAGATGCCATCCATTTAGTACATATGCATGGCAGCAGGGAGGAGAATAAATGGAAAGATGCCATTCATTTAGTACATATGCATGGCAGCGGGGAGGAGAATAAATGGAAAGAGGCCATCCATTTAGTATATATGCATGGTGGCAGGGAGGAGAATAAATGGAAAGATGCCATCCATTTAGTACATATGCATGGCGGCAGGGAGGAGAATAAATGGAAAGAGGCCATCCATTTAGTACATATGCATGGCAGCAGGGAGGAGAATAAATGGAAAGAAGCCATCCATTTAGTACATATGCATGGCGGCAGGGAGGAGAATAAATGGAAAGAGGCCATCTATTTAGTACATATGCATGGCAGCAGAGAGGAGAATAAATGGAAAGAGGCCATCCATTTAGTACATATGCATGGCGGCAGGGAGGAGAATAAATGGAAAGAGGCCATCCATTTAGTACATATGCATGGCAGCAGGTAGGAGAATAAATGGAAAGAGGCCATCCATTTAGTACATATGCATGGCAGCAGGTAGGAGAATAAATGGAAAGAGGCCATCCATTTAGTACATATGCATGGTGGCAGGTTTAACTTAAATGCACATAGGAAATGGCATGGGGGTGGGGGGATGTGAAACCATGACAATAATTTGTCTAATACATAACCTGTTTGACTGGGTTCAGTTGGACTGTTTATTAAATGGCTAAATATTATTAATCCTTGATTGTTTCTGCATGGATTAAATATATGCGTCTATAGAATTTGGGTGTGTGTGCATGTGTGCATCAAGCATACACGGATGGGTGGGGTGTGTAAAAAAGTATCCTTGTGTACAGGTAGGGGTCAAGCTTTGCCAGAGTTTTGCATACATACTAATAGATGTACCAAAAGAAAGAACAGTACAGAGAAGAAATCAAGAATAACAGTTAATTTGAAAAAGAAAGAATTGTACAGTTGACAAAGCAAGAATAAATGTCAAGAAAGTAAAAATTACAGTACAGTTGAGAAGCAATAATTAAATACCAGTTGATAAAGTGTAAATGGGTACAGCAGACAAAGAACAACAGTGATTAAAGCAGGAATAACAGGATAGACAAGAACGAAATATAGTACAGTTGAGTAAGATTAGCAGTACAGTCAAGAAGGAATTATTGTACAGTTGAGAATGATTAGCAGTACAGCAAAAAAAATATAGTACAGCTTATAAGGATTAGCAGTTAAGTCAAGAAAGAGTTAATGTACAGTTGAGAAAGATTAGCAGTAGTCAAAAAAGAAATATAGTACAGCTGAGAATGATTAGCAATACAATCAAGAAAGAATTGTAGTACAGCTGAGAATGATTAGCAGTACAGTCAAGAAAGAGTTAAAGTACAGTTGAGAAAGATCAGCAGTACAGCCAAGAAAGAATTATAGTACAGATGAGAAAGATTAGCAGTACAGTCAATAAAGAATTACAGTACAGTTGAGAATGATTAGCAGTTGAGTCAAGAAATAATTCTAGTACAGTTGAGAAGATTAGCAGTACAGTCAAGAAAACATAGTACAGTTGAGAAAGATTAACAGTACAGTCAAGAAATAATTATAGTAGAGTTGAGAATGATTATCAGTACATTCAAGAAAGAATTCTAGTACAGTTGAGAAAGATTAGTAGTACAGTCAAGAAAGAATTTTAGTAGTCAATAAAGATATATAGTACAGTTGAGAAAGATTGGCAGTACAGTCAAGAAAGAAGTATAGTACAGCTGAGAAAGATTAGCAGTGCAGTCAAGAAAGAATTCTAGTACAGTTGAGACAGATTAGCAGTACTGAGTCAAGATTCTAAGAATAATAATACAAATGAGAGTTCAGGAATGAACTCGATAAAGAATTCAAAGAATGTCAATGTGTGGTAGTATAATCTGTACAAGAAAACAGGTATCACACATGAAATATTGAGACTGTACAAGAAAACAGGTATCACACATGAAATATTGAGACTGTACAAGAAAACAGGTATCACACATGAAATATTGAGACTGTACAAGAAAACAGGTATCACACATGAAATATTGAGACTGTACAAGAAAACAGGTATCACACATGAAATATTGAGACTGTACAAGAAAACAGGTATCACACATGAAATATTGAGACTGTACAAGAAAACAGGTATCACACATGAAATATTGAGACTGAAGGTTTTACAAATTGGCCCCAAAGATGTACACTCCCAAAACTTGTCATCACGTATAGTATACACAAAAGCCAAGAAAGGGTCACTGAGTAGATTGGTATCAAGTTACAAAACAAATTTCCAGAATTTTTTTAAACTTGTTTATTCATAACTGATTTGGAGGGCAGACAAAAAAAACCCTGTTTCTTCATTGAATATTTTCTTTTAATATTGGAATGTAACATGAAAGATAAACACAGGTTTGTGATACTTCATTATCTGTAAATAAAACATATTTCCAAAGAAAAAGTTTTGTTTATAAAAAGGCAAGTCTGCAACATTATAAAAGCAACAAAATATGCAAAGTTAACAATTTTGGTCCATTAGGATCAAATCAATGTTGATAAAATAAATGATTTTAACGTGAATATTCTTTAAAAGATCATCGTACTCTTTCTTTCTTTATTTTCAATACCATAGATCTAAATTAAATTATCTTTAGATTTGTATAAATGTGAAGGAATATATATATAATATATATATATATATATATATATATATATATATATATATATATATATATATATATATATATTTATATATATATATATATATACACACACCTCGTAACATGGAAAACAAGTTTACACTGTATAAAAATATAAAGTTTACTGAAGAACTAAACATTATAGCTGGAAACAAAGTTATATAGTGATATGTAAGTCATATATAAAAAATGAGGCTAAGAAAGTAAATGTAATCAAATTTCATTGTTGATACAGTTAATTAAATGAAGTACAATCTTTTAAATTTCAAACTGCAAAAAGAAATTGCTATATCTAAGTGTTGTAAGAAATGATTCTATTTTTTAAAATATCTTTAATTTCTTCGAAGAAATCCTCAGAACTCCAGAATATTAGTGTTCTAGAGTGAGATGCTATCTCCCCAGAACTTATAAACACTTGATAACCTTGAAATGTTTTATCCACATTTTCTGGCAAGATGTCAATTTTATTCATGTAGGTTCTTTACAGACTTACTAACTAAATCTGAAATCTGCAAAATGATGTGCGAATAAATATGGAAAATACTGATAGGTCAATAGTTCAGATTTCATCCTATGTCATAAAACTTAGTTGATAGGTCAATAGCTAAGAATCCATTCTATGTCATAAAACTTAGTTGATAGGTCAATAGGTAAGAATCCATCATATGTCATAAACTTAGTTGATAGGTCAATTGCTAAGAATCCATCATATGTCATAAAACTTAGTTGATAGGTCAATAGTTAAGAATCTATCCTATGTCATAAAACTTAGTTGATAGGTCAGTAGCTAAGAATCCATTCTATGTCATAAAACTTAGTTGATAGGTCAATAGCTAAGAATCCATTCTATGTCATAAAACTTAGTTGGTAGGTCAATAGTTAAGAATCCATTCTGTGTCATAAAACTTAGTTGATAGGTCAATAGTTAAGAATCTGTCCTATGTCATAAAACTTAGTTGATAGGTAAATAGTTAAGAATCTATCCTATGTCATAAAACTTAGTTGATAGGTCATTAGTTTAGATTTCATCCTATGTCATAAAACTTAGTTGATAGGTCAATAGTTAAGAATCCATCCTATGTCATAAAACTTAGTTGATAGGTCAGTAGCTAAGAATCCATTCTATGTCATAAAACTTAGTTGATAGGTCAATAGCTAAGAATCAATTCTATGTCATAAAACTTAGTTGGTAGGTCAATAGTTAAGAATCCATTCTGTGTCATAAAACTTAGTTGATAGGTCAATAGTTAAGAATCTGTCCTATGTCATAAAACTTAGTTGATAGGTAAATAGTTAAGAATCTATCCTATGTCATAAAACTTAGTTGATAGGTCATTAGTTTAGATTTCATCCTATGTCATAAAACTTAGTTGATAGGTCAATAGTTAAGAATCCATCCTATGTCATAAAACTTAGTTGATAGGTCAGTAGCTAAGAATCCATTCTATGTCATAAAACTTAGTTGATAGGTCAATAGCTAAGAATCCATTCTATGTCATAAAACTTAGTTGGTAGGTCAATAGCTAAGAATCCATTCTATGTCATAAAACTTAGTTGATAGGTCAATAGTAAAGAATCCATCATATGTCATAAACTTAGTTAATAGGTCAATAGCTAAGAATCCATCATATGTCATAAAACTTAGTTGATAGGTCAATAGTTAAGAATCTATCCTATGTCATAAAACTTAGTTGATCGGTCAGTAGCTAAGAATCCATTCTATGTCATAAAACTTAGTTGATAGGTCAATAGCGAAGAATCCATTCTATGTCATAAAACTTAGTTGGTAGGTCAATAGTTAAGAATCCATTCTGTGTCATAAAACTTAGTTGATAGGTCAATAGTTAAGAATCCATCCTAAGTCATAAAACTTAGTTGATACGTCAATAGCTAAGAATCCATTCTATGTCATAAAACTTAGTTGATAGGTCAATAGCTAAGAATCCATCATATGTCATAAAACTTAGTTGATAGGTCAATAGTTAAGAATCTATCCTATGTCATAAAACTTAGTTGATAGGTCAGTAGTTAAGAATCCATTCTATGTCATAAAACTTAGTTGATAGGCCAATAGCTAAGAATCCATTCTATGTCATAAAACTTAGTTGGTAGGTCAATAGTTAAGAATCCATTCTATGTCATAAAACTTAGTTGATAGGTCAATAGTTAAGAATCTGTCCTATGTCATAAAACTTAGTTGATAGGTAAATAGTTAAGAATCTATCCTATGTCATAAAACTTAGTTGATAGGTAAATAGTTAAGAATCTATCCTATGTCATAAAACTTAGTTGATAGGTCAATAGTTAAGAATCCATCCTATGTCATAAAACTTAGTTGATAGGTCAATAGCTAAGAATCCATTCTATGTCATAAAACTTAGTTGATAGGTCAATAGCTAAGAATCCATCATATGTCATAAAACTTAGTTGATAGGTCAATAGTTAAGAATCTATCCTATGTCATAAAACTTAGTTGATAGGTCAGTAGCTAAGAATCCATTCTATGTCATAAAACTTAGTTGATAGGTCAATAGCTAAGAATCCATTCTATGTCATAAAACTTAGTTGGTAGGTCAATAGTTAAGAATCCATTCTGTGTCATAAAACTTAGTTGATAGGTCAATAGTTAAGAATCTGTCCTATGTCATAAAACTTAGTTGATACGTCAGTAGCTAAGAATCCATTCTATGTCATAAAACTTAGTTGATAGGTCAATAGCTAAGAATCCATTCTATGTCATAAAACTTAGTTGGTAGGTCAATAGTTAAGAATCCATTCTGTGTCATAAAACTTAGTTGATAGGTCAATATTTAAGAATCTGTCCTATGTCATAAAACTTAGTTGATAGGTAAATAGTTAAGAATCTATCCTATGTCATAAAACTTAGTTGATAGGTCAATAGTTAAGAGTCTATCCTATGTCATAAAACTTAGTTGATAGGTCAATAGTTAAGAATCTATCCTATGTCATAAAACTTAGTTGATAGGTCAATAGTTAAGAATCCATCCTATGTCATAAAACTTAGTTGATAGGTCAATAGCTGAGAATCCATTCTATGTCATAAAACTTAGTTAATAGGTCAATAGTTAAGAATCCATCCTATGTCATAAAACTTTGTTGATTGGGCAATAGTTAAGAATCCATTCTATGTCATAAAACTTAGTTGATAGGTCAATAGTTAAGAATCCATCCTATGTCATAAAACTTTGTTGATTGGGCAATAGTTAAGAATCCATCCTATATCATAAAACTTAGTTGATTGGTCAATAGTTAAGAATCCATCCATATGATCTTTGTTGTGTTTACTTCAGGTGTGTACATACAATTAAAACTGAAAGCTCTGCTTGGTCATTTTCACTTCTTGGGCTTTAAAAAGCAGATTGTGAAATAACAAGCCAAACAAGTTTAAACAGTTTGTAATTCATTCACTGTGCTTTCAGAAGCGGACATTGCCTACTCTGGCAAAATTTGTTTTTCCTATTTAATAACTGCTCATTTTAAGGTTAGTGTATTTCTGTGCTAGTACAGGTGATTTCTTAACACATGGGAGCAGCCGTTTCTTTGCTAAGCCATGTGTTTAGATTATGCATGATTTCTACAACTACAACATGTACAAAGAATTAGTCACATACAGTAGCATGGAGGTAGGTCAACAATCCCTCCATGCCAACACTCCCTCTATGCCAATACTCCCTCTATGTCAACAATCCCTGTATGCCAACAATCCTTCCATGCCAACACTCTTTCCATGCCAACAATCCTTCCATGCCAACACTCCCTCTATGCCAACACTCCCTCTATGACAACAATCCCTCCGTGGTGCATTTACAAATGCAACAAACACCTTCCCCTTACTGACAGTTTTCTCTTATCAGTCTAAAATAGGAATCACAAGTCTGTTTAAATAATGATGAACAACTACATTAGTATCAACCACTGGTTATATGCAAATACTGTACAGCAAATATAATCTACTCTGAATATGAAATAACTGACATAAGCAGTGTGCCACAACATTAACAGCTAAATAACTCATTGATACAGATTTACAAATTGTACAGTCTGACTGAAAATGTAAAGATAACTAACTCCTAATCTGTCACGGACGTTCTGAAAATGTAATGATAACTCTTGATCTGTCAAAGACTTTCTGAAAATGTGATGATAACTCTTGATCTGTCACAGACTGTTTGAAAATATGATGAATTATTGATCTATCACAGACTTCTGAAAATATAATGATAACTCTTGATCTGTCACAGACTGTCTGAAAATGTGATGATAACTCTTCATCTGCCATGGACTGTCTGAAAATCTAATGGTAACTACATCTTGATGTGTTACAGTATGTCTGCAAATGTTATGGTAACTAAGTTCTGATGTGTTACAGTATGTCTGTAAATGTCATGGTAACTAGCTCCTGATTTCTGAAAATGAAAAGATGACTAGCTCCTTATGTTTTAAAGTCTGTACACAAATGTAAAGATGACTGTCTCCTTATGTTTTACAGTCTGTACACAAATGTAAAGATGACTGTCTCCTTATGTTTTACAGTCTGTACACAAATGTAAAGATGACTAGCTCCTTATGTTTTACAGTCTGTACACAAATGTAAAGATGACTAGCTCCTTATGTTTTACAGTCTGTATGCAAATGTAAAGATGACTAACTTCTTATGTTTTACAGTCTGTATGCAAATGTAAAGATGACTAGGTCCTTATGTTTTACATTCTGTACGCAAATGTAAAGATGACTAGCTCCTTATGTTTTACAGTCTGTACACAAATGTAAAGCTGACTAACTTCTTATGTTTTACAGACTGTACACAAATGTAAAGACGACTAGCTCCTTATGTTTTACAGTCTGTACACAAATTTAAAGATGACTAGCTCCTTATGTTTTACAGACTGTACACAAATGTAAAGATGACTAGTTCCTTATGTTTTACAGTCTGTACACAAATGTAAAGATGACTAACTTCTTATGTTTTACAGTCTGTACACAAATGTAAAGATGACTAGCTCCTTATGTTTTACAGTCTGTACACAAATGTAAAGATGACTAACTTCTTATGTTTTACAGACTGTACACAAATGTAAAGATGACTAGCTCCTTATGTTTTACAGTCTGTACACAAATGTAAAGATGACTAGCTCCTTATGTTTTACAGTCTGTACACAAATGTAAAGCTGACTAACTTCTTATGTTTTACAGACTGTACACAAATGTAAAGATGACTAACTTCTTATGTTTTACAGACTGTACACAAATGAAAAGATGACTAACTTCTTATGTTTTACAGTCTGTACACAAATTTAAAGATAACTAGCTCCTGATGTGTTACAGTCTGCCTGAAAATGCGAGGATGACTAGTGTTACATGCTTAGGCTCGAATGAACAGTAACATAGAAAGAGTGAAAATAACAAGCTTGTAAAAACTTAATAAACAATTTATTGAGCACAACTATTTTCCAGAAAAGAATAAAATAAAATTACGGTTTTATGAATCAATTTCAAAATTAATCCAAAAATAATTCAAAATATTATACACTAGAGAAATTGCAAAAATCCTGGTAATAAAATGTCTAAATAATTCAAAGTTTGAATCCCAGTGAAGTATCCAAGATGGAAGACGATGTCACTTGATGAAGTCAGTTCTTGGTAATAAAATTCTATGAGTACAATTCTTTTCCAGATAAATAACAAAATAAATCCTCTTGAATCCAAACGAATTGAAATAATTTCAAATACAAGGTAACTCAAAATGACACAATTTAATATTCTAACAGCCCAAGTTCTACTAAATAGTTTGCTCCCAAAACATAATTTATATACCTGTTTTTACGTAAACAAGAAAGGGGTCACATGATCTTCTAGAATCTTTTAGAACTAATTTACGTTCAAAAAAACACATACACACCGTATGACCCAACTAAAAATAGAAAGATGTTTATACAAAGCTCCATAATGTCATTGGAACCAACCAATCATTTTAAAAGCTTGTTTACAACTCTGAAGCATGGTCAGAAATGAGGTCAACATCTGGTGTTTACAGGTCACACACCCCCCCCCCCCCCGGTCACCCCCCCCCCCACTGAACGAATCTTAAACTTAAAAATGACAAATTTAAATCTGACAAACAAACAAATTTAAAAATAAATGACTTAAATCAATTATACGTAACACTAGCTCCTTATGTGTTATAGTCTGTCTAAAAATGTAATGATGACTAGCTCCTGATGTCTGAAAATGTGAAGATGACTAGCTTCTTATGTGTTACAGCCTGTCTAAAAATGTAATGATGACTAGCTCCTGATGTCTGAAAATGTGAAGATGACTAGCTTCTTATGTGTTACAGCCTGTCTGAAAATGTAATGATCACTAACTCCTGATGTCTGAAAGTGTGAAGATGACTAGCTTCTTATGTGTTACAGCCTGTCTGAAAATGTAATGATCACTAACTCCTGATGTCTGAAAGTGTGAAGATGACTAGCTTCTTATGTGTTACAGCCTGTCTGAAAATGTAATGATCACTAGCTCCTGATGTCTGAAAATGTGAAGATGACTAGCTTCTTATGTGTTACAGCCTGTCTGAAAATGTAATGATCACTAACTCCTGATGTCTGAGAGTGTGAAGATAATTAGCACCTGATGTGTTACAGTCTGTATGTGCTTTTAAAAACAATCATTCTGTTGCAGTTATTCATTAAAACTAAGTGAATCTGGCTTGAAATACACAATTTTCGTTGTCAGCCAACATGTCAATACTGAAAGCATTATCCACTGCATGTTTACAGCAAAATGCCATTGATTTACGCTTGTTACTTTGATTAATCTTGCTATATTATTTGGTACAAACATGGTCATGGGATGATTAAATTGCAAAATATATACCAGATACATTAATCTATAATGCAACAGAATCATTAAAAGAAAGAATATAAATTACCTTAAATTAAAAAAAAATATTTTGACATGTATTTCAACACAACGATAGATAATTCAAAGTCAGGACCATCATGGAAATCAGAAGAAATGGAAGACAGTGTGATGATTTAGAATGACACTATAATAATGAAGAAATGGAAGACAGTGTGATGATTTAGAATGACACTATAATAATGAAGAAATGGAAGACAGTGTGATGATTTAGAATGACACTATAATAATGAAGCCTTCTGTTTATAAAAGTGTGACAGTAACATTAGTTGACATTAATAAAGTGATCAAAACATTTTACATTACATTTTACTACAAGCTTTCTTTTTATTTAGGCAAGACAGTAACTGTACCAGAAAACATTATTATCTACTGTTCTATAAAGCGTTCTGCTTATTCAGGCAAGAGAGTAACTGTACTAGAAGACACTATTAACTTTTGTGCTAAAAAACTTTCATTTATTCAGGCAAGAGAGTAACAGTGCTAGAAGTCATTATTAACTAATGTCACAGTGCTAAATAGCTTTCTGCTTATTCAGGCAAGACATAAACACTCTGCAAGTCAAATATAAAACTATTCATAACACTAATATAATCTATAAGTTGAATTTGAATATTGCAATAAAGGCATTAGATATATGACTTGAAAAAGATGGCACAATATCTGTATAATGACAATGATGCAGTAACCATTTAAAGTCAATCAATACAGCACCTTAATATTTTTAATGATGAGACTAGAACACTTGGACATATATTATGATAAGGCTGATGCCAATGGAAAAGTGATAACATATCTCTACATTTTCATGGATAGACTAATATAAACAGCATGTGATTTTTAAAATAAATCAAAATTGTTATTATTAAAAAAGATTACACAACTTGAGGGAAATTTGTTTCTGTATCAGTCTTATCAAAACATGACAACAGGAAGGATAACTGGATAAATAAATAGTGAGATTATTAAAAATCATATAAACTCCATATTGAATATATTAAATGTGTTCCAGGTTTACATAATTAAGTCTACAACTGTGAGTGGAATCTGTTATTTCAACAATAGTGTAACACAATACCAATTAACCAATGACTAATTCAATACCTTTTTACTTATTACATAATTACACCAGATCTGGTATGTTTGGGATGACTGGACAGGAACCCATGAGTAATCCAATTCCCAGTAAGACATGATTCTTTACATAATTACATCAGAGCTGGAAGGGTTTGGGTGACTGGACAAAAGTCAGTGAGTATTCCATGTACATGTAGTATGTAACTAAACAATTCTAACTAAATTCTTAAGAACTTTAACACTATTGGAAATGTTCATCCTTAAAAAGTCATACGTCAATAGCAAGGGATTTTTTAATACAAAACATAAATCTAATTTACTATTTAAGTTAATTAGCACCTAATTAAGTCATTAGGAAAGAATTTTGATTTGGATAGTTAAAATATATTGTGTACATTAACAATCTTATTGTATAATATTTCCAATACATTTGTATACATTAGCAATTTAATTCCAAAGTTTCCCAATATATTTACTACAATTAAATTACCTTCAAGAAAATTATCCAAACAACTCAAAAATCAAAGTGAAATTTGGAAATATTGGTATATTTTGGAAGAGAGAATAGTAGTTTGCTAGTGCTTGTTTGTTAAGTATTCAGCATGGAAACTACACATAATGTATTTAGCATGGAAACTACACATAATTTAATCAGTGTGGAAACTACACATAATGTATTCAGTGTGGAAACTACACATAATGTATTTAGCATGGAAACTACACATAATTTAATCAGTGTGGAAACTACACAATGTATTCAGTGTGGAAACTACACATAATGTATTTAGCATGGAAACTACACATAATTTATTCAGCATGGAAACTACACATAATGTAATCAGTGTGGAAACTACACATAATGTAATCAGTGTGGAAACTACAAATAATGTATTCAGTGTGGAAACTACACATAATGTAATCAGTGTGGAAACTACACATAATATATTCAGCATGGAAACTACACAATGTATTCAGCATGGAAACTACACATAATGTATTCAGGGTGGAAAGCAAAAACAATAATTTAATCTAAAATAAAGAGGATAAAATATACAGTAGAAAATAATAACAATCAGTGTAACAACATATTTTTAAGAATTTTCAACCAACACAAGCGTAATTACAGCCCTTAACAAACACTATTTAACACACTCATTTGTTAACAATATCACAGTCAATAAGTTGGCATCTGGTTAGATAATTAAATTTTATTGTAAAGTGTTGTCCCAATAAATTGTATCATACATTTATAGCATATGCTAAAATAATATTAAAATATGGCTCCCATTCAATTGGACAACAAATTTGACCTATAAAGGTTCATGTTTTACTGACTTTTGGATTTCATGATCAACTTATTTTTAGTAACTATCAGATAAAGAATGGCTTGGATTTAAATGTTATGAAAAATTATCATTAAGAATGACACAATCCAAATGTGAAAGTTTTTCATGTATTTTGATTAGTGTACTGAAAGAACATGACCTTATATGGTACAGGTCAAATCAATGTTATCTTGTACAGCTCTATTTTAATCAGAATGGGGACTAATACTGCTACAATTTTAATCAGAATGGGGTCTAATACTGCTACAATTCTAATCAGAATGGGGACTAATACTGCTACAATTCTAATCAGAATGGGGTTTAATACTGCTACAATTTTAATTAGAATGGGGACTAATACTGCTACAATTTTAATCAGAATGGGGTCTAATACTGCTACAATTCTAATCAGAATGGGGACTAATACTGCTACAATTCTAATCAGAATGGGGTTTAATACTGCTACAATTTTAATCAGACTAGGGTCTAATACTGCTACAATTTTAATCAGACTAGGGTCTAACACTGCTACAATTTTAATCAGACAAGGGTCTAATACTGCTACAGTTTCAATCAGAATGGGGTCTAATGCTGCTACAATTCTAATCAGAATGGGGTCTAATACTGCTACAATTCTAATCAGAATGGAGTCTAATACTGCTACAATTTTAATTAGAATGAGGTCTAATACTGCTACAATTTTAATAAGAATGGGGTCTAATACTGCTACAATTTTAATCAGAATGTGGTCTAATACTGCTACAATTTTAATCAGAATGGGGTCTAATACTGCTACAATTTTAATTAGAATGGGGTCTAATACTGCTACAATTTTAATCAGAATGGGGCCTAATACTGCTACAATTTTAATCAGAATGGGGACTAATACTGCTACAATTTTAACCAGAATGGGGACTAATATTGCTACAATTTTAATTAGAATGGGGTCTAATACTGCTACAATTTTAATCAGAATGAGGTCTAATACTGCTACAATTTTAATCAGAATGGGGTCTAATACTGCTACAATTTTAATTAGAATGGGGTCTAATACTGCTACAATTTTAATCAGAATGGGGCCAAATACTGCTACAATTTTAATCAGAATGGGGACTAATACTGCTACAATTTTAATCAGAATGGGGACTAATATTGCTACAATTTTAATTAGAATGGGGTCTAATACTGCTACAGTTTTAATTAGAATGGGGTCTAATACTGCTACAATTTTAATCAGACTAGGGTCTAATACTGCTACAATTTTAATTAGAATGGGGTCTAATACTGCTACAATTTTAATCAGAATGGGGTCTAATACTGCTACAATTTTAATTAGAATGGGGTCTAATACTGCTACAATTTTAATCAGAATGGGGCCTAATACTGCTACAATTTTAATCAGAATGGGGACTAATATTGCTACAATTTTAATCAGAATGGGGTCTAATACTGCTACAATTTTAATCAGAATGGGGTCTAATACTGCTACAGTTTTAATAAGAATGGGGTATAATACTGCTACAATTTTAATCAGACTAGGGTCTAATACTGCTACAATTTTAATCAGACAAGGTCTAATACCGCTTTTAGGTTTGTCAGACTGGGGTCTAATACTTGTTTGATTTTAATCAGACTGGGGTATAATATTGCTTTTATTTTAGTCAGACTGAGGTATAATATTGATTTTATTTTAGTCAGACTGAGGTATAATATTGCTTTTATTTTAGTCAGACAGAGGTATAATATTGCTATTATTTTAGTCAGACTGAGGTATAATATTGCTATTATTTTAGTCAGACTGAGGTATAATATTGCTTTTATTTTAGTCAGACTAAGGTATAATATTGCTTTTATTTTAGTCAGACTGAGGTATAATATTGCTAGTATTTTAGTCAGACTGAGGTATAATATTGCTATTATTCTAGTCAGACTGAGGTATAATATTGCTATTATTTTTGTCAGACTGAGGTATAATATTGCTTTTCTTTTTGTCAGACTGAGGTATAATATTGATTTTATTTTAGTCAGACTGAGGTATAATATTGCTTTTATTTTAGTCAGACTGAGGTATAATATTGCTATTATTTTAGTCAGACTGAGGTATAATATTGCTTTTCTTTTTGTCAGACTGAGGTATAATATTGATTTTATTTTAGTCAGACTGAGGTATAATATTGCTTTTATTTTAGTCAGACTAAGGTATAATATTGCTTTTATTTTAGTCAGACTGAGGTATAATATTGCTATTATTTTAGTCAGACTGAGGTATAATATTGCTATTATTTTTGTCAGACTGAGGTATAATATTGCTTTTCTTTTTGTCAGACTGAGGTATAATATTGATTTTATTTTAATCAGACTGAGGTATAATATTGCTTATGTTTTTGTCAGACTGAGGTATAATATTGCTTTTATTTTAGTCAGACTGAGGTATAATATTGCTTTTAGTTTAATCAGACTGAGGTATAATATTGCTTTTCCTTTAGTCAGACTGGGGTCTAATGCAGCTATGATTTAGAGATAACAAATATCAATGATACATCTCAGTGTTCAGTATGTACACACTATTACCAATGATACATCTCAGTGTTCTTGATATACACAGTAATACCAATGATACATCTCATTGTTCTGTGTGTACACACTATTACCAATGACATATCTCATTATTCTTGATATACACAGTAATACCAATGTTACATCTCATTGTTCTGTATGTACACAGTATTACCAATGATACATCTTAGTGTTCTGTATGCATCCAGTATTACCAATGATACATCTCAGTGTTCAGTATGTACACAGTAATATAAATGTTATGTATCAGTGTTCTGTATGTACACAGTAATACTAATGATATGTATCAGTGTTCTGTATGTACACAGTAATATCAATGATACATCCCAGTGTTCAGTAGGTACACAGTATTGCCAATGATACATCTCAGTGTTCTGTATGTACACAGTAATACCAATGATAATTATCAGTTTTCTGAATGTACACAATCTACCAATGATACATCTCAGTGTTCTGTATGTACACAGTGTACCAATGATACATCTCAGTGTTCAGTAGGTACACAGTATTACCAATGATACATCTCAGTGTTCGGTAGGTACACAGTCTTACCAATGATACATCTCAGTGTTCTGCATGTACACAGTATTACCTGCATGTACACAGTATTACCAATGATACATCTCAGTGTTCGGTAGGTACACAGTATTACCAGTGATACATCTCAGTGTTCTGTATGTACACAGTATTACCAATGATACATCTCAGTGTTCAGTATTTACACAGTAATATAAATGATACATCTCAGTGTTCTGTATGTACACAGTAATACTAATGATATGTATCAGTTATCTGTATGTACACAGTAATATCAATGATACATCCCAGTGTTCGGTAGCTACACAGTATTGCCAATGATACATCTCAGTGTTCTGTATGTACACAGTAATACCAATGATACGTATCAGTTTTCTGTATGTACACAATCTACCAATGATACATCTCAGTGTTCTGTATGTACAAAGTGTACCAATGATACATCTCAGTGTTCAGTAGGTACAGAGTATTACCAATGATACATCTCAGTGTTCGGTAGGTACACAGTATTACCAATGATACATCTCAGTGTTCTGCATGTACACAGTATTACCTGCATGTACACAGTATTACCAATGATACATCTCAGTGTTCGGCAGGTACACAGTATTACCAGTGATACATCTCAGTGTTCTGTATGTACACAGTATTACCAATGATACATCTCAGTGTTCTGTATGTACACAATATTACCAATGATACATCTCAGTGTTCTGCATGTACACAATATTACCAATGATACATCTCAGTGTTCTGTATGTACACAGTAATACTAATGATACATCTCAGTGTTCTGCATGTACACAGTATTACCTGCATGTACACAGTATTACCAATGATACATCTCAGTGTTCGGTAGGTACACAGTATTACCAATGATACATCTCAGTGTTCTGCATGTACACAGTATTACCTGCATGTACACAGTATTACCAATGATACATCTCAGTGTTCGGTAGGTACACAGTATTACCAGTGATACATCTCAGTGTTCTGTATGTACACAGTATTACCAGTGAAATATTATGATTATCGTCATCGTTAGTTTTTTTTTACAGGATATCATACATTAAAAAATACAGTGAAATAAAAAGCTAGCTGGATTTTGTTCACTATTACAGCAACAAAAATACAATCCTGAGACAGTCACCAACTAGAATTAGTCAGACAGCAGTTGTCTTGTATAATGTTATAAATTAGAATTAGTCATACAGCAGTTGTCTTGGATAATGCTATAAAACAGAATTAGTCAGACAGCAGTTGTCTTGGATAATGTTATAAAATAGAATTAGTTAGACAGCAGTTGTCTTGGGTAATGTTATAAAATAGAATTAGACAGCAGTTGTCTTGGATAATGTTATAAAATAGAATAAGTTAGACAGCAGTTGTCTTGGATAATGTTATAAAATAGAATTAGTCAGACAGCAGTTGTCTTGGATAATGTTATAAAATAGAATTAGTCAGACAGCAGTTGTCTTGGATAATGTTATAAAATAGAATTAGTCAGACAGCAGTTGTCTTGGATAATGTTATAAAATAGAATTAGTCAGACAGCAGTTGTCCTGTATAATATTATAAATTAGAATTAGTCAGACAGCAGTTGTCTTGGATAATGTTATAAAATAGAATTAGTCAGACAGCAGTTGTCTTGTATAATGTTATAAAATAGAATTAGTCAGACAGCAGCTGTCTTGGATAATGTTATAAAATAGAATTAGTCAGACAGCAGTTGTCTTGGATAATGTTATAAAATAGAATTAGACAGCAGTTGTCTTTTATAATGTTATAAAAGAGAATTAGTCAGACAGCAGTTGTCTTGGATAATGTTATAAAATAGAATTAGTTAGACAGCAGTTGTCTTGGATAATGTTATAAAATAGAATTAGTCAGACAGCAGTTGTCTTGGATAATGTTATAAAATAGAATTAGTCAGATAGCAGCTGTCTTGGATAATGTTATAAAATAGAATTAGTTAGACAGCAGTTGTCTTGGATAATGTTATAAAATAGAATTAGTTAGACAGCAGCTGTCTTGGATAATGTTATAAAATAGAATTAGTTAGACAGCAGCTGTCTTGGATAATGTTATAAAATAGAATTAGTCAGACAGCAGTTGTCTTGGATAATGTTATAAAATAGAATTAGTTAGACAGCAGCTGTCTTGGATAATGTTATAAAATAGAATTAGTTAGACAGCAGCTGTCTTGGATAATGTTATAAAATAGAATTAGACAGCAGCTGTCTTGGATAATGTTATAAAATAGAATTAGTTAGACAGCAGTTGTCTTGGATAATGTTATAAAATAGAATTAGTTAGACAGCAGTTGTCTTGGATAATGTTATAAAAAAGAATTAGTTAGACAGCAGTTGCCTTGGATAATGTTATAAAATAGAATTATTTAGAGAGCAGTTGTCTTGTATAATGTTATAAATTAGAATTAGTCAGACAGCAGTTGTCTTGTATAATGTTATAAATTAGAATTAGTCAGAGAGCAGTTGTCTTGGATAATGTTATAAAATAGAATTAGTCAGACAGCAGCTGTCTAGGATAATGTTATAAAATAGAATTAGTCAGACAGCAGTTGTCTTGTATAATGTTATAAAATAGAATTAGTCAGACAGCAGTTGTCTTGTATAATGTTATAAAATAGAATTAGTCAGACAGCAGTTGTCTTGGATAATGTTATAAAATAGAATTAGTTAGACAGCAGTTGTCTTGTATAATGTTATAAATTAGAATTAGTCAGACAGCAGCTGTCTTGGATAATGTTATAAAATAGAATTAGTCAGACAGCAGCTGTCTTGGATAATGTTATAAAAAAGAATTTGTCAGACAGCAGTTGTCTTGTATAATGTTATAAAATAGAATTAGTCAGACAGCAGTTGTCTTGTATAATGTTATAAAATAGAATTAGTCAGACAGCAGTTGTCTTGGATAATGTTATAAAATAGAATTAGTCAGACAGCAGCTGTCTTGTATAATGTTATAAAATAGAATTAGTCAGACAGCAGCTGTCTTGGATAATGTTATAAAATAGAATTAGTTAGACAGCAGCTGTCTTGGATAATGTTATAAAATAGAATTAGTCAGACAGCAGCTGTCTTGTATAATGTTATAAAATAGAATTAGTCAGACAGCAGTTGTCTTGAATAATGTTATAAAATAGAATTAGTCAGACAGCAGTTGTCTTGTATTATGTTATAAAATAGAATTAGTCAGACAGCAGCTGTCTTGGATAATGTTATAAAATAGAATTAGTCAGACAGCAGCTGTCTTGGATAATGTTATAAAATAGAATTAGTCAGACAGCAGTCGTCTTGTATAATGTTATAAAATAGAATTAGTCAGACAGCAGTTGTCTTGGATAATGTTATAAAATAGAATTAGTTAGACAGCAGTTGTCTTGGATAATGTTATAAAATAGAATTAGTCAGACAGCAGTTGTCTTGGATAATGTTATAAAATAGAATTAGTCAGACAGCAGTTGTCTTGGATAATGTTATAAAATAGAATTAGTTAGACAGCAGCTGTCTTGGATAATGTTATAAAATAGAATTAGTTAGACAGCAGCTGTCTTGGATAATGTTATAAAATAGAATTAGTTAGACAGCAGCTGTCTTGGATAATGTTATAAAATAGAATTAGTCAGACAGCAGTTGTCTTGGATAATGTTATAAAATAGAATTAGTTAGACAGCAGCTGTCTTGGATAATGTTATAAAATAGAATTAGTTAGACAGCAGCTGTCTTGGATAATGTTATAAAATAGAATTAGACAGCAGCTGTCTTGGATAATGTTATAAAATAGAATTAGTTAGACAGCAGTTGTCTTGGATAATGTTATAAAATAGAATTAGTTAGACAGCAGTTGTCTTGGATAATGTTATAAAATAGAATTAGTTAGACAGCAGTTGCCTTGGATAATGTTATAAAATAGAACTAGTTAGACAGCAGTCGTCTTGTATAATGTTATAAATTAGAATTAGTCAGACAGCAGTTGTCTTGTATAATGTTATAAAATAGAATTAGTCAGACAGCCGTTGTCTTGGATAATGTTATAAAATAGAATTAGTTAGACAGCAGTTGTCTTGTATAATGTTATAAATTAGAATTAGTCAGACAGCAGCTGTCTTGGATAATGTTATAAAATAGAATTAGTCAGACAGCAGCTGTCTTGGATAATGTTATAAAATAGAATAAGTCAGACAGCAGTTGTCTTGTATAATGTTATAAAATAGAATTAGTCAGACAGCAGTTGTCTTGTATAATGTTATAAAATAGAATTAGTCAGACAGCCGTTGTCTTGGATAATGTTATAAAATAGAATTAGTTAGACAGCAGTTGTCTTGTATAATGTTATAAATTAGAATTAGTCAGACAGCAGCTGTCTTGGATAATGTTATAAAGTAGAATTAGTTAGACAGCAGTTGTCTTGTATAATGTTATAAAATAGGATTAGTCAGACAGCAGCTGTCTTGGATAATGTTATAAAATAGAATTAGTCAGACAGCAGCTGTCTTGGATAATGTTATAATTATAGTAAAATTATGGCTATAAATATATTGCATACAGGTGGGGGATACTAAATGGAATTTACATATTCTCATGTACCTGATAAAGACTGCTGCCATTAACTTTATTTCTTAACAAGGCTTTTTGGATAAACAAATATTGCAATGGACCTACATTGACCATTCTGTACGATGACATTCACAAACTCACAAGTTAATTAGAAAGGCTGTGCTAATTTAATTTCATTCTTAATAAGATAGTCATGACAACGATTTGACCATAGCGTTGAATGAAATCTAATTCTCCTTTTGTGATTACTGTTCATAGCAAAAGAAATCCATAATTGACCTCACATTAGAAGAGGCAGCAAATTATGACTTAGATTAATGAAAATGTAACACATTTATTACACTTTATAGTGTAATAAAAATGCCAGAGTTTAAATATATGATTGATGGTTGCATGAAGTAGCTAGAAGAAAGGAATAAATGTTAATACTATGAATGTAATAGCCAATTAAAATGAAGTTTTCATAGTCAGTAAAAAAAGGTCTGTGTTAAAACTCAAGACTGTTGGTTAAGATAGTAGTTATAAGCCAAGTCAACCATTTTATAATTGTACATGTATACCAATCAATGTTATAGCCCATTAAATGGAGGTTCAATGAAGTCAAGCACACTGCATTCAATACATATTCAAACACACTGCATTCAATACATATTCAAACACACTGCATTCAATTCATATTCAAACACACTGCATTCAATACATATTCAAACAAACTGCATTCAATACATATTCAAACACCCACTCTGAATTCAAATGCATGTATAAATTACCATGTGGAGAATAATCAACAGTACACAATGGTTTGAAAATAAAATAATATTGTTTGATACAAGTAAAACTATAATTAAAGAGTAATTTGTGAAAACAATCATTCTGTTTGGAACAAGAAAATGTTTAAAAAGAAAAAAATATTAGATTGAACATTCTGGCTATATCAAAAGAGCATATATTTGGTTTACAGTAAATATTTCACATCACAAACTATAAAATGAGGTTAAAATGCAGTAATATTCATTACATTTTAAAAGAACCTATTTGAAAAACTGCAGAAAACTGAAATTACAGACAAGATAAAAACAAGCTTGAGAAGTGATATGCTGATAAAAATGCTGCAGCTTTCTCTCATTATAACACACTCCAGAAATATATCTCTCTCATTATAAAACACTCCCAGAAATATATCTCACTCATTATAACACACTCCCAGAAATATATCTCTCACTCATTATAACACACTCCCAGAAATATATCTCTCACTCATTATAACACACTCCCAGAAATATATCTCTCACTCATAATTACACACTCCCAGAAATATATCTCTCACTCATTATATGTTAAATGCTTGTAAATATGTAACATGTTAATTGATTTCTTTGAATGATTGTAGATATATGTATATACATAAACAAATTATACAAATGTATCTATCATTGTATGATATGTAAGTCTTCATTGAAGATGGTAAGACAATGTCATGGAATATTCTCTTTGTAAAAATACAATGTACTGAAAATATAGTAATTCTGAGGTATTTCTTTGCTTTGGCATTCCATTTCAATTTTAAACATTAGTTATATATTCACAACCAAACTAGTCTTGAGTAACAACTGCAATGAGAGATCATTTATTTATGTAGATCAGATCCTCTATGCACAGATTCATTCATTATACAGTACCTGTCATAAGAAATCACCTGTCTTAAGAGAACATTATTTTTGGCTGAAGTGGTGTTCTTTTAAGACAGGTTTTAGTATATGATGATAGAGCCATCTGTAGTGCATTCTTGGGTATTTGGACAATATAAGTGTATATCATCATCCACAGTCCATGTTTCTGTGTTGTGGAGATTGTATTGTATAATATGTATAATAAACATCTGATATTGAACAATGATTGTCATGTATAAAAACAACCTGACTGTATTTAGCATTTGATAAATAAATTTCTGATGGAATACACATATTACTAAAGTAACAAAAACAACCTGACTAGTGAGCATTCAATAAATAAAATTATTATGGAGTGCATCTATTGCTGAAGTAACAATTATACAACTTTCATGATATAAACACTAATAGCTTACTATTGTGTTCGAACAAACTTATGGGATATAATGTTACAACTTCCAAGACTGTTACCCAGAGATAATGTTACAACATCCAATACTGTTACCCAGAGAATTAATGTTACAACATCCAAGACTGTTACCCAGAGATATAATGTTACAACTTCCAAGACTGTTACCCAGAGATATAATGTTACAACTTCCAAGACTGTTACCCAGAGATATAATGTTACAACATCCAAGTCTGTTACCCAGAGATATAATGTTACAACATCCAAGTCTGTTACCCAGAGATATAATGTTACAACATCCAAGTCTGTTACCCAGAGATATAATATTACAACTTCCAAAATCGTTACCCAGAGAAAGTACTGATAAAGTTAGAACTTCCAAGACTGTTAACCCCAATATTACATTAAATACCTCTGCACAAATTTAAACTTTCAGTTCTTATTAAGTGAAAAGTCTATAATTGTCTTACATTGTCAATAAATAAATTGAACATGAAATAATTAATTTTGTTTGCAACACATCTGGACTGTTGTCTTTGAATTGAGCATGAAACAAAATGTAACTGATGTCAGTGAAGCACATAAAAAGGTCAACAGTGACTAGTCCAGAAGTTGATGGACATTATCATCCTCTTCATCTAACTCTCTCTGTGATACAGATTCAGCCTGTGCTATATCAGACACTGCCTGTGCTATATCAGACCCTGCCTGTTGTACATCAGACCCTTCAGACCCTGCCTTTTGTATATCAGACCCTGCCTGTTTTACATCAGACCCAGTTCCATGTAAAATACTTCTGCTAAAGTCAGACCACAAGCCATTTGAGAACAGAGTGGGTTCCACTCCTTCAGTGTACAGTCCGAACTCTGAAAGAGCTGTAGAGAAAGATTACAAATTAATCATGTTATTGACAGATGTGAGAACAGTCACACAACAGATGTGAAAACAAGCACAAAAGCAGTGAGAAGAAACAGCAGCAGTAGGAATAAGGGTTCCATGGAATGAGAGTTGTTAGCATGATTTCTTAAGATTTATGCCAACACAGATGAGACAAAAAGTCTTAGTGTATCAGAATTTGAGTGTCATCTACAAATAAAACAATAACCATGACATAAAATAATGACAGTATATATCTATTATAGTAGAACACAGATTAACCTCAGCCAACACATTTATATCATTACACATTTGTATCATTACACATTTGTATCATTACACATTTGTATGAAATACCCAATGTACTGTGCTAATTTACCAGTGGTCACTTGTACATCAGTACATTTAAGACTTTTAGGCACATCATCACACTTCAGGCCACTTGTACATCAATACATTTAAGACTTTAGGCACATCATCACAGTTCAGGCCACTTGTACATCAGTGTATTTAAGACTTTAGGCACATCAACACACTTCAAGCACATCAACACACTTCAGGCCACTTGTACATCAGTACATTTAAGACTTTTAGGCACATAATTACACTAGATGGTATAGTCCCCACATTAGTACAACATGGGGACTAGAACAAGTTTAGTGTTTATGGTATTTAGTTTATCAATAGGCCAAACCAATAATAAATACAAGTTAAGTGCTTATGGTATTTAGTTTATCAATAGGCCAAACCAATAATAAATACAAGTTTAGTGCTTATGGTATTTAGTTTATCAATAGGCCAAACCAATAATAAATACAAGTTTAGTGCTTATGGTATTTAGTTATCAATAGGCCATACCAATAACATATACAAGTTTAGCGCTTATGGTATTTAGTTTATCAATAGGTCATACCAATAATAAATACAAGTTTAGTGTTTATGGTATTTAGTTTATCAATAGGCCATACCAATAATAAATACAAGTTTAGTGCTTATGGTATTTAGTTTATCAATAGGCCATACCAATAACATATACAAGTTTAGTGTTTATGGTATTTAGTTTATCAATAGGCCAAACCAATAATAAATACAAGTTTAGTGCTTATGGTATTTAGTTTATCAATAGGCCAAACCAATAATAAATACAAGTTTAGTGTTTATGGTATTTAGTTTATCAATAGGCCAAACCAATAATAAATACAAGTTTAGTGCTTATGGTATTTAGTTATCAATAGGCCATACCAATAATAAATACATGTTTAATGTTTATGGTATTTAGATATAAATAGGCCGAACAATAATAAATACAAGTTTAGTGCTTATGGTATTTAGTTTATCAATAGGCCATACCAATAATAAATACAAGTTTAGTGCTTATGGTATTTTGTTTATCAATAGGCCATACCAATAATAAATACAAGTTTAGTGTTTATGGTATTTAGTTTATCAATAGGCCATACCAATAATAAATACAAGTTTAGTGCTTATGGTATTTAGTTTATCAATAGGCCATACCAATAATAAATACAAGTTTAGTGTTTATGGTATTTAGTTATCAATAGGCCATACCAATAATAAATACAAGTTTAGTGCTTTTGGTATTTGTTTTTAAATGTGCTTTGCATCACTATAAACAATATTTTGTTCATCTAGGGCCATTCTGAGACTTTTTGATTATAGGGAAATTTATGGCATTTTGGAAAATTTGAGGATATGTAGGGCAAAAGTAACCAAATGAACATGATCTGGAGGACCATGGAAATGATATGCAGAAACCAAAGACCTTTGGGGCATCTCCCAATGTTTTGCAAGGTGTTTAAGTCTTCCCCTACTTAGGATGTATGCATAGGAGGGTTATATACATGGGAAGGGGTTGGGTATAAACACTGCTGTGCTTTTTTCATCAAGTTTATCATAGTGAGAACTCCAGTGTACTTTCTTTTATTCTCATCATAGTGAGGAATCCAATGTGTTAATTACTGATCATAGTGAGGACTCCATTGTACTTTAATCATCTTCATCATAGTGAGGACTCAATTGTACTTGTATCATTTTCATCACAAAGAGAACTTCAATATCCATGACAGTGAGGACTCCAGCGCGTTAAAAAAATGAACATTACAAGGACTTTACTTTTATTATCTTCATCGTAGTGAGGACTCCAGTGTACTCGCATCATTTTGATCATATTGAGGACTCAAATGTTTTAACTAATTATTTGTCAAAGTGAAGACTCCAAAGTGTTTATTATTTACTGATCATAGTGAGGACTCTAGTGTATTTTTTAAATCATCTTTATCATTGTGAGGACTCCAGTGTGTTTTTAACAAGTTCATCACAAATATACATCAATTATCTGACTCAAAAACATTCTCAGCTGTCCATGGCACATTTAAAAAAGAACCATTGAAATTCCTTCATCAAAACCATGAAAATATTCAGAATGTAGAGCTTGAAAAGACATTAGAAAAAACAAACCTTGACAAATCATTCAAAATAGTAGGTTTTAAGTCTTCAAATAATGCATCAAAGAACAGTTCAGTTCACTTACTGTGCAGGACAAATGGCTACCTGAAACATTTCAAGCCTCAAGGCATATAACATATAAGAAATTATCCCCATCCATTCCATCATGTTAAGACATTTAAATTAGAAGTCCTTTATCTTAGAAATCCCTACCCATCCATTACAGATGTACAAGTGTCATCTACCACAAACATACCACACCTTTGCATGACATATTATTACAGATGAGCAATCTAAAAACCACTCCCAATCATATCCCAAAGTCTAAAATATATATCCATACACTTCCAATCATTATCCTAAAGTTTAAAATATATATCCATACACTCCCAATCATTATCCCAAAGTCTAAAATATATATCCATACACTCCCAATCATATCCCAAAGTCTAAAATATATATCCATACACTCCCAATCATATCCCAAAGTCTAAAATATATATCCATACACTCCCAATCATATCCCAAAGTATAAAATATATATCCATACACTTCCAATCATTATCCCAAAGTCTAAAATATATATCCATACACTCCCAATCATTATCCCAAAGTCTAAAATATATATCCATACACTCCCAATCATTATCCCAAAGTCTAAAATATATATCCATACACTCCCAATCATATCCCAAAGTCTAAAATATATATCCATACATTCCCAATCATATCCCAAAGTCTAAAATATATATCCATACACTCCCAATCATATCCCAAAGTCTAAAATATATATCCATAATGTTGCAAGAAGATTTGTGTGACAGTAAAAACTTACATTATGGCTGGCAAAATCACATAATCCTAATCATTTCTTTTCAAAAGTGGGTTTAATTAGATTGATTGACCATACACCTGTAACAGGTAAATATTACTTACTAGCTTCTCCACCACTGTGATGTTCCTCCTCTTGATTAGCACTACTGACCACACTTTTAGCATGGGTCTCATCTCTTTCTGATTCATCGGACACTTCCTGTTGGTCAATAGTGTGGGCATGGCTCTGAAACAAGCCACTCGAAAATGGGGACCAAATGTCAGGCAAATTACTCATGTTGGGCACTGAAGAAAAAGATATCAAATTATTTACATGATGTGTTAAATCATTCTTAATAAGCCCTAATTTTGTGATAAAACAGTAAATTAAAGCTGTTTTGAGTGAATATCACCCATTCTGTTAATACATAGTGGTGTCTCATGACAGTTAGACTTTCTTAAAAGTTTTGAACATCAAAATTCAATCTGAATTTTTATGAATTACATTTTATTTATGCATAATTGTTATTAAAATATTGCATTGCATTCATCTCATTATTTTTTTTATATAGGAATAAAAACACAGATCCCTAATATGTATATTTTATTCCAAGTTAACGCTGGTTTATCAACATAAAGCACTAAGTCAACACTTACCTGTGCTATCCATAATATTTATCTGCTCTATCCATAACACGTATCTGTCCTATCCATAACACTTACCTGTTATATCCATAACACCTATCTGTCCTATCCATAACACGTACCTGTCCTATCCATAACACTTACCTGTCCTATCCATAACACTTATCTGTCCTATCCATAACACTTATCTGTCCTATCCATACCACTTACCTGTCATATCCATAACACTTACCTGTTATATCCATAACACCTATCTGTCCTATCCATAACACGTACCTGTCCTATCCATAACACTTACCTGTCCTATCCATAACACATACCTGTCCTATCCATACCACTTACCTGTCCTATCCATAACACATACCTGTCCTATCTGTAACACTTATCTGTCCTATCCATACCACTTACCTGTCATATCCATAACACTTACCTGTTATATCCATAACACTTATCTGTCCTATCCATACCACTTACCTGTCATATCCATAACACTTACCTGTTATATCCATAACACCTATCTGTCCTATCCATAACACATACCTGTCCTATCCATAACACTTACCTGTCCTATCCATAACACATACCTGTCCTATCCATACCACTTACCTGTCCTATCCATAACACATACCTGTCCTATCTGTAACACTTATCTGTCCAATCCATAACACTTATCTGTCCCATCAATAACACTTATCTGTCCTGTCCATAACCCTTATCTGTCTTATACAGAACACTTACCTGTCCTATCCATAACACTTACCTGTTCTTAACACTTATCTGTTTTATACATAACACTTATCTATCCTATCCATAACATGTATCTGTCATATCTGTAAGATTTTTCTCTTCTATCTATAACACCTATCTGTCATATCCATAACACTTATATGTCCAATCCATAACCCTTATATGTTCTATTCATAACACATATCTGTCCTATACATAACCCTTACCTGTCCTATCCATAATATTTACCTGTCCTGTCCATAATACTTACCTGTCCTTATACATAAATTGACTTTTGTGCTATCCAGACCATTTACATATCCTTTCAATAAAACATACCTGTCCTATCCATAACACTTATCTGTCCTATCCATAACACTTACCTGTCCAATACATAACATTTACCTGTCCAATACATAAATTGACTTTTGTCCTATCCAGACCATTTACATAATCTATCAAGAACACATACCTGTCCTATCCATAACACTTACCTGTCCAATACATAACATTTACCTGTCCAATACATAAATTGACTTTTGTCCTATCCAGACCATTTACATAATCTATCAAGAACACATACCTGTCCTATCCATAACACTTACCTGTCCAATACATAACATTTACCTGTCCTATCCATAACACTTACCTGTCCAATACATAACATTTACCTGTCCAATACATAAATTGACTTTTGTGCTATCGAGACCATTTACATAATCTATCAAGAACACATACCTCTCCTATCCATAACACTTACCTGTCCAATACATAACATTTACCTGTCCTATCTATAACACTTACCTGTCCAATACATAACATTTACCTGTCCAATACATAAATTGACTTTTGTCCTATCGAGACCATTTACATAATCTATCAAGAACACATACCTGTCCTATCCATAACACTTACCTGTCCTATCCATAACACTTACCTGTCCAATGCATAACATTTACCTGTCCTATCCATAACACTTACCTGTCCAATACATAACATTTACCTCTCCTATCCATAACACTTACCTGTCCAATACATAACATTTACCTGTCCTATCCATAACACTTACCTATCCTACACAAAATACTAACCTGTCCTATCCATAAGGCTTACATGTCCTGTCCATATCACTTTTCTGTCCTATCCATAACACTTACCTGTCCAATACATAAATTGACTTTTGTCCTATACCACTAATACCTATCGTATCCATAAAACTTACCTGTCCTTTACATAACACTTACCTGTCCTATCCATAACACTTACCTGTCCTGTCCTAACACTTACCTGTCCTTATACTGAATTTTGTCCTGTCCAGACCATTTACATATCCTATCAATAACACATACCTGTCATGTCAATAACACTTACCTATCCTATCCAGAACACTTGCCTATTCTATACATAAATTGACTTTTGTCCTATCCAGACCATTTACATATCCTATCAATAACACATACCTGTCCTATACATAAACCTTACCTGTCCTATCCATAATATTTACCTGTCCTGTCCATAATACTTACCTGTCCTTATACATCAATTGAATTTTGTCCTGTCCAGACCATTTACATATCCTATCAATAACACATACCTCTCATGTCAATAAGACTTACCTGTCCTATCCATAACCCTTATCAATCTATCCATAACACTTATCTGTTCTATCCATATCATTTATCTGTACTATACATAACACTTTCAAGTAGTATAGAGACAATCTCACTGAGTACCCCTGAAGCATGATGACTTTCATATAATTGTCAAGGCTACAATAAATCATTAGACAGAGAAACTATAGGTGGAGGTCTTGTTGAATACATTAGGGAAGATGCAAATAAATCAACTTTATGGCAACATGACATGGTGAATGAGAGTATCTGGGTGGAAATTTCTCTATATAATACAAAATCATTCATAGTTGGTCTCATTTACAGGCCACTTTCATTCAAAGCAGTTTGGAATGACAACTTTTTTAAATAAATGGACAATTTTCTTGCACAGAAGAAAGAAACATATATACTAGGCTACATAGATAAGGACTTACTCAATACTAAAATAAGGAGTAACTGGATGGAATTCATTGAATCAGTAGGCCTAGTCCAGCTGGTAAATGAGCCAACAATGGTAACAGAAATATCAAGCACTCTTATTGATCACATTTATACCAGACAATGTGGCTGATGTTAATTTGCCAAATGTTCATCTTAGTTACCAATATCCTAATTTTTGACAAGAAAGGTTAAATGCAAGAGAAATAGAAAAAATACACAATAAAACAATCACTAACAGATCATTTAATTTTTTAAAATGAAGAATAATTTTTCAATGACCTATTTCAAGTTCCATGGAATATAATCCAATATATTGATGGCATAGATAAGTTCTGAGGACTGACTTGTTTATAGATTAAGTTCTGAGGACTGACTTGTTTATAGATTAAGTTCTGAGGACTGACTTGTTTATAGATTAAGTTCTGAGGACTGACTTGTTTATAGATTAAGTTCTGAGGACTGACTTGTTTATAGATTAAGTTCTGAGGACTGACTTGTTTATAGATTAAGTTCTGAGGACTGACTTGTTTATAGATTAAGTTCTGAGGACTGACTTGTTTATAGATTAAGTTCTGAGGACTGACTTGTTTATAGATTAAGTTCTGAGGACTGACTTGTTTATGGTTGTAGTCTCTAAACATGCATGACTTAAAGAAAATCTGGTAAAGTTTGAAATCCAACCTAATCCAACTACAGAACTGTCTGACACCATGAAAACATGAGATTAATACAAGGCTATAGAAAACCATCAACAATATAAAGTAAGGTGGAAAAAATAACAAGTATTATTAAAAATGCTTCAAAAACATATCATCAATCAATGCTTGAAAACAAAAAGAGCAACTCAAATTCTAGTTGGAAAGTTTTCAGTAAAATCATTGGAGGAACATACAAAGATCAGAAAATTCACTCACATCTGGTAAATGACACCATAGTAACTGCAAATGTTTTCAATGATTATTACATTTTATTACAGATGAGCAATATAAAAACCACTCCCAATCATTATCCCAAAGTATAAAATATATATCCATCCACTCCCAATCATTATCCCAAAGTCTAAAATATATATCCATCCACTCCCAATCATATCCCAAAGTCTAAAATATATATCCATCCACTCCCAATCATTATCCCAAAGTCTAAAATATATATCCATACACTCCCAATCATATCCCAAAGTCTAAAATATATATCCATCCACTCCCAATCATTATCCCAAAGTCTAAAATATATATCCATACACTCCCAATCATTATCCCAAAGTATAAAATATATATCCATCCACTCCCAATCATTATCCCAAAGTCTAAAATATATATCCATCCACTCCCAATCATATCCCAAAGTCTAAAATATATATCCATCCACTCCCAATCATTATCCCAAAGTCTAAAATATATATCCATACACTCCCAATCATATCCCAAAGTCTAAAATATATATCCATACACTCCCAATCATATCCCAAAGTCTAAAATATATATCCATACAATCCCAATCATTATCCAAAAGTCTAAAATATATATCCATCCACTCCCAATCATATCCCAAAGTCTAAAATATATATCCATACACTTCCAATCATTATCCAAAAGTCTAAAATATATATCCATACACTTCCAATCATTATCCCAAAGTCTAAAATATATATCCATACACTTCCAATCATTATCCTAAAGTCTAAAATATATATCCATACACTTCCAATCATTATCCTAAAGTCTAAAATATATATCCATACACTCCCAATCGTTATCCCAAAGTCTAAAATATATATCCATACAATCCCAATCATTATCCCAAAGTCTAAAATATATATCCATACACTTCCAATCATTATCCTAAAGTCTAAAATATATATCCATACACTTCCAATCATTATCCTAAAGTCTAAAATATATATCCATACAATCCCAATCATTATCCCAAAGTCTAAAATATATATCCATACACTTCCAATCATTATCCTAAAGTCTAAAATATATATCCATACACTCCCAATCGTTATCCCAAAGTCTAAAATATATATCCATACACTTCCAATCATTATCCCAAAGTCTAAAATATATATCCATACACTTCCAATCATTATCCTAAAGTCTAAGATATATATCCATACACTTGCAATCATTATCCCAAAGTCTTAAATATATATCCATACACTCCCAATCATATCCCAAAGTCTAAAATATATATCCATACACTCCCAATCATTATCCCAAAGTCTAAAATATATATCCATACACTTCCAATCATTATCCCAAAGTCTAAAATATATATCCATACACTCCCAATCATATCCCAAAGTCTAAAATATATATCCATACAATCCCAATCATTATCCAAAGGTCTAAAATATATATCCATACACTTCCAATCATTATCCCAAAGTATAAAATATATATCCATACACTTCCAATCATTATCCTAAAGTCTAAAATATATATTCATACACTTCCAATCATTATCCTAAAGTCTAAAATATATATCCATACACTTCCAATCATTATCCTAAAGTAAAAAATATATATCCAGACAATCCCAATCATTATCCCAAAGTCTAAAATATATATCCATACACTTCCAATCATATCCCAAAGTCTAAAATATATATCCATACACTTCCAATCATTATCCTAAAGTCTAAAATATATATCCATACACTTCCAATCATTATCCTAAAGTCTAAAATATATATCCATACAATCCCAGTCATTATCCCAAAGTCTAAAATATATATCCATACACTTCCAATCATATCCCAAAGTCTAAAATATATATCCATATAATTCCAATCATTATCCTAAAGTCTAAAATATATATCCATAATGTTGCAAGAAGATTTGTGTGACAACACAAACTTACATTATGGCTGGCAAAATCACATAATCCTAATGATTACAGTACAATTAAAGGCACCAGTGATAACAAACAACTTTGATGATCTGAAAAGGTTCTGCATAAGCAAAATCTCATACTTGATTGGATCTAATTGGACCCTTAATAATGGCAGGGGCACAATGAACATGATCTGGAGGACCATGGAAATGACATGCAGAAACCAAAGACCTTTGGGGCATCTCCCAATCTCTTGTAAGGTGTTTAAGTCTGCCCCTACTTACAGGATGTATTCATAAAAGGGTTATACACATGGACAGGGGTTGGGTAGAAGCATTGCAGTGTACTGTTAATCAAGTTTATCATAGTGGGAACTCCAGTGTACTTTGTATCATTTTCATCATAGTGAGAACTCCAGTGTATTAATTAATTACACATCAAAGTGAGGACTCCAATGTGTTAATTATTTACTGACCACAGTGAGGATGCTCAGTTTATATTTTTATCATCTTTATCATTCTTGTTTATCAAGTTCATCACAAATATACATCAATTATCTAACTCAAAATCATTCTCAGCTGTCCAGAATTGGTATCGGCACATTTAGAAAAGAATCATTGAAATTTCTTCATCAAAGCTAAGAAAATATTCAGAACGTAGAGCTTGAAAAGACATTTGAAAAACAAAAACTTGGTAAATCATTCAAAATAGTAAGATTATTTTTAGGTTTTAACTCTTTAAATAATACACCATAGAACAGTTCAGTTCACTTACTGTGCAGGACAAATGGCTACCTGAAACATTTCAAGCCTCAAGGCATATAACATATAAGAAATTATCCCCATCCATTCCATCATGTTAAGACATTTAAATTAGAAGTCCTTTATCTTAGATGTCCCTACCCATCCATTACAGATGTACAAGTGTCACCTACCACAAACATACCACACCTTTGCATGATATATTATTACAGATGAGCAATCTAAAAACCACTCCCAATCATATCCCAAAGTCTAAAATATATATCCATACACTCCCAATCATTATCCTAAAGTGTAAAAAATATATCCATACACTTCCAATCATATCCCAAAGTCTAAAATATATATCCATACAATCCCAATCATTATCCAAAAGTCTAAAATATATATCCATACACTCCCAATCATATCCCAAAGTCTAAAATATATATCCATACACTTACAATCATTATCCTAAAGTCTAAAATATATATCCATACACTCCCAATCATATCCCAAAGTCTAAAATATATATCCATACACTCCCAATCATATCCCAAAGTCTAAAATATATATCCATACACTCCCAATCATTATCCGCAAGTCTAAAATATATATCCATACACTTCCAATCATATCCCAAAGTCTAAAATATATATCCATACACTCCCAATCATTATCCTAAAGTCTAAAATATATATCCATACACTTCCAATCATTATCCAAAAGTCTAAAATATATATCCATACACTTCCAATCATTATCCCAAAGTCTAAAATATATATCCATACACTTACAATCATTATCCTAAAGTCTAAAATATATATCCATACACTTCCAATCATTATCCCAACGTCTAAAATATATATCCATACACTTCCAATCATTATCCCAAAGTCTAAAATATATATCCATACACTTCCAATCATTATCCTAAAGTGTAAAATATATATCCATACACTTCCAATCATTATCCCAAAGTCTAAAATATATATCCATACACTTCCAATCATTATTCCAAAGTCTAAAATAGATATCCATACACTTCCAATCATTATCCCAAAGTCTAAAATATATATCCATACACTTCCAATCATTATCCCAAAGTCTAAAATAGATATCCATACACTTCCAATCATTATCCCAAAGTCTAAAATATATATCCATACACTTCCAATCATTATCCTAAAGTCTAAAATATATAACCATACACTTCCAATCATTATCCTAAAGTCTAAAATATATATCCATAATGTTGCAAGAAGATTTGTGTGACAGTACAAACTTACATTATGGCAGGCAAAATCACATAATCCTAATCATTTCTTTTCAAAAGTGGGTTTAATTAGATTGATTGACCATACACCTGTAACAGGTAAATATTACTTACTACCTTCTGCACCACTGTGATGTTCCTCCTCTTGATTAACACTACTGATCACACTTTTAACATGGGTCTCATCTCTTTCTGATTCATCGGACACTTCCTGTTGGTCAATAGTGTTGGCATGGCTCTGAAACAAGCCACTCGAAAATGTGGACCCAATGTCAGGCAAATTTCTCATGTTGGGCACTGAAGAAAAAGATATCTAATTATTTCCATGATGTGTTAAATCATTCTTAATAAACCCTAATTTTGTGATAAAACAGTAAATTATAGCTGTTTTGAGTGAATATCACCCATTCTGTTAATACATAGTGGTGTCTCATGACATGTAGACTTTCTTAAAAGTTTTGAACATCAAAATTCAATCTGAATTTTTATGAATTACATTTTATTTATGCATAATTGTTATTAAAATATTGCATTGCATTCATCTCATTATTTTTTTTTATATAGGAATAAAAACACAGATCCCTAATATGTATATTTTATTCCAAGTTCACGCTGGTTTATCAACATAAAGCACTAAGTCAACACTTACCTGTGCTATCCATAATACTTATCTGCTCTATCCATAACACATATCTGTCCTATCCATAACACTTACCTGTTATATCCATAACACCTATCTGTCCTATCCATAACATGTACCTGTCCTATCCATAACACTTACCTGTCCTATCCATAACACTTATCTGTCCTATCCATAACACTTATCTGTCCTATCCATACCACTTACCTGTCATATCCATAACACTTATCTGTTATATCCATAACACCTATCTGTCCTATCCATAACACGTACCTGTCCTATCCATAACACTTACCTGTCCTATCCATAACACATACCTGTCCTATCCATACCACTTACCTGTCCTATCCATAACACATACCTGTCCTATCTGTAACACTTATCTGTCCAATCCATAACACTTATCTGTCCCATCAATAACATTTATCTGTCCTGTCCATAACCCTTATCTGTCTTATACATAACACTTACCTGTCCTATCCATAACACTTACCTGTTCTTAACACTTATCTGTTTTATACATAACACTTATCTGTCCTATCCATAACATGTATCTGTCATATCTGTAGGACTTTTCTGTTCTATCCATAACACCTATCTGTCATATCCATAACACTTATATGTCCTATCCATAACCCTTATATGTTCTATTCATAACACATATCTGTCCTATACATAACCCTTACCTGTCCTATCCATAATATTTACCTGTCCTGTCCATAATACTTACCTGTCCTTATACATAAATTGACTTTTGTGCTATCCAGACCATTTACATATCCTTTCAATAAAACATACCTGTCCTATCCATAACACTTATCTGTCCTATCCATAACACTTACCTGTCCAATACATAACATTTACCTGTCCAATACATAAATTGACTTTTGTCCTATCCAGACCATTTACATAATCTATCAAGAACACATACCTGTCCTATCCATAACACTTACCTGTCCAATACATAACATTTACCTGTCCAATACATAAATTGACTTTTGTCCTATCCAGACCATTTACATAATCTATCAAGAACACATACCTGTCCTATCCATAACACTTACCTGTCCAATACATAACATTTACCTGTCCTATCCATAACACTTACCTGTCCAATACATAACATTTACCTGTCCAATACATAAATTGACTTTTGTGCTATCGAGACCATTTACATAATCTATCAAGAACACATACCTCTCCTATCCATAACACTTACCTGTCCAATACATAACATTTACCTGTCCTATCTATAACACTTACCTGTCCAATACATAACATTTACCTGTCCAATACATAAATTGACTTTTGTCCTATCGAGACCATTTACATAATCTATCAAGAACACATACCTGTCCTATCCATAACACTTACCTGTCCTATCCATAACACTTACCTGTCCAATGCATAACATTTACCTGTCCTATCCATAACACTTACCTGTCCAATACATAACATTTACCTCTCCTATCCATAACACTTACCTGTCCAATACATAACATTTACCTGTCCTATCCATAACACTTACCTATCCTACACAAAATACTAACCTGTCCTATCCATAAGGCTTACATGTCCTGTCCATATCACTTTTCTGTCCTATCCATAACACTTACCTGTCCAATACATAAATTGACTTTTGTCCTATACCACTAATACCTATCGTATCCATAAAACTTACCTGTCCTTTACATAACACTTACCTGTCCTATCCATAACACTTACCTGTCCTGTCCTAACACTTACCTGTCCTTATACTGAATTTTGTCCTGTCCAGACCATTTACATATCCTATCAATAACACATACCTGTCATGTCAATAACACTTACCTATCCTATCCAGAACACTTGCCTATTCTATACATAAATTGACTTTTGTCCTATCCAGACCATTTACATATCCTATCAATAACACATACCTGTCCTATACATAAACCTTACCTGTCCTATCCATAATATTTACCTGTCCTGTCCATAATACTTACCTGTCCTTATACATCAATTGAATTTTGTCCTGTCCAGACCATTTACATATCCTATCAATAACACATACCTCTCATGTCAATAAGACTTACCTGTCCTATCCATAACCCTTATCAATCTATCCATAACACTTATCTGTTCTATCCATATCATTTATCTGTACTATACATAACACTTTCAAGTAGTATAGAGACAATCTCACTGAGTACCCCTGAAGCATGATGACTTTCATATAATTGTCAAGGCTACAATAAATCATTAGACAGAGAAACTATAGGTGGAGGTCTTGTTGAATACATTAGGGAAGATGCAAATAAATCAACTTTATGGCAACATGACATGGTGAATGAGAGTATCTGGGTGGAAATTTCTCTATATAATACAAAATCATTCATAGTTGGTCTCATTTACAGGCCACTTTCATTCAAAGCAGTTTGGAATGACAACTTTTTTAAATAAATGGACAATTTTCTTGCACAGAAGAAAGAAACATATATACTAGGCTACATAGATAAGGACTTACTCAATACTAAAATAAGGAGTAACTGGATGGAATTCATTGAATCAGTAGGCCTAGTCCAGCTGGTAAATGAGCCAACAATGGTAACAGAAATATCAAGCACTCTTATTGATCACATTTATACCAGACAATGTGGCTGATGTTAATTTGCCAAATGTTCATCTTAGTTACCAATATCCTAATTTTTGACAAGAAAGGTTAAATGCAAGAGAAATAGAAAAAATACACAATAAAACAATCACTAACAGATCATTTAATTTTTTAAAATGAAGAATAATTTTTCAATGACCTATTTCAAGTTCCATGGAATATAATCCAATATATTGATGGCATAGATAAGTTCTGAGGACTGACTTGTTTATAGATTAAGTTCTGAGGACTGACTTGTTTATAGATTAAGTTCTGAGGACTGACTTGTTTATAGATTAAGTTCTGAGGACTGACTTGTTTATAGATTAAGTTCTGAGGACTGACTTGTTTATAGATTAAGTTCTGAGGACTGACTTGTTTATAGATTAAGTTCTGAGGACTGACTTGTTTATGGCTGTAGTCTCTAAACATGCATGACTTAAAGAAAATCTGGTAAAGTTTGAAATCCAACCTAATCCAACTACAGAACTCTCTGACACCATGAAAACATGAGATTAATATGAGGCTAAAGGAAACCATCAACAATATAAAGTATGGTGGAAAAAAAAAACAAGTACCGGTATTATTAAAAATGCTTCAAAAACATATCATCAATCAATGCTTGAAAACAAAAAGAGCAACTCAAATTCTAGCTGGAAAGTTTTCAGTGAACTCATTCACATCTGGTAAATGACACCATAGTAACTGCAAATGTTTTCAATGATTATTACATTTTATTACAGATGAGCAATCTAAAAACCACTCCCAATCATTATCCCAAAGTCTAAAATATATATCCATCCACTCCCAATCATATCCCAAAGTCTAAAATATATATCCATACACTCCCAATCATTATCCCAAAGTCTAAAATACATATCCATACAATCCCAATCATTATCCAAAAGTCTAAAATATATATCCATACACTTCCAATCATTATCCCAAAGTCTAAAATATATATCCATACACTTCCAATCATTATCCTAAAGTCTAAAATATATATCCATACACTTCCAATCATTATCCTCAAGTCTAAAATATATATCCATACACTACCAATCGTTATCCCAAAGTCTAAAATATATATCCATACACTTCCAATCATTATCCCAAAGTCTAAAATATATATCCATACACTTCCAATCATTATCTTAAAGTCTAAAATATATATCCATACACTTCCAATCATTATCCCAAAGTTTAAAATATATATCCATACACTTCCAATCATTATCCTAAAGTCTAAAATATATATCCATATACTCCCAATCGTTATCCCAAAGTCTAAAATATATATCCATACACTTCCAATCATTATCCCAAAGTCTAAAATATATATCCATACACTTCCAATCATTATCCCAAAGTCTAAAATATATATCCATACACTTCCAATCATTATCCTAAAGTCTAAAATATATATCCATACACTCCCAATCATTATCCCAAAGTCTAAAATATATATCCATACACTTCCAATCATTATCCCAATGTTTAAAATATATATCCATACACTCCCAATCATATCCCAAAGTCTAAAATATATATATCCATACACTCCCAATCATTATCCTAAAGTTTAAAATATATATCCATACACTCCCAATCATATCCCAAAGTCTAAAATATATATATCCATACACTCCCAATCATTATCCCAAAGTCTAAAATATATATCCATACACTCCCTATCATATCCCAAAGTCTAAAATATATATCCATACACTCCCAATCATTATCCCAAAGTCTAAAATATATATCCATACACTTCCAATCATTATCCCAAAGTCTAAAATATATATCCATACACTTCCAATCATTATCCCAAAGTGTAAAATATATATCCATACACTCCCAATCATTATGCCAAAGTCTAAAATATATATCCATACACTTCCAATCATTATCCCAAAGTCTAAAATATATATCCATACACTTCCAATAATTATCCCAAAGTCTAAAATATATATCCATACACTTCCAATCATTATCCTAAAGTCTAAAATATATATCCATACACTTCCAATCATTATCCCAAAGTCTAAAATATATATCCATACACTCCCAATCATTATCCCAAAGTCTAAAATATATATCCATACACTTCCAATCATTATCCCAAAGTCTAAAATATATATCCATACACTTCCAATCATTATCCTAAAGTCTAAAATATATATCCATACACTTCCAATCATTATCCTAAAGTCTAAAATATATATCCATACACTTCCAATCATTATCCCAAAGTCTAAAATATATATCCATACACTTCCAATCATTATCCTAAAGTCTAAAATATATATCCATACACTTCCAATCATTATCCCAAAGTCTAAAATAGATATCCATACACTTCCAATCATTATCCTAAAGTCTAAAATATATATCCATACACTTCCAATCATTATCCCAAAGTCTAAAATATATATCCATAATGTTGCAAGAAGATTTGTGTGACAGTACAAACTTACATTATGGCTGGCAAAATCACATAATCCTAATCATTTCTTTTCAAAAGTGGGTTTAATTAGATTGATTGACCGAACACCTGTAACAGGTAATTATTACTTACTAGCTTCTGCACCACTGTGATGTTCCTCCTCTTGATTAGCACTACTGACCACAGTTTTAGCATGGGTCTCATCTCTTTCTGATTCATCGAACACTTCATGTTGGTCAATAGTGTGGGCATGGCTCTGAAACAAGCCACTCGAAAATGGGGACCAAATGTCAGGCAAATTACTCATGTTGGGCACTGAAGAAAAAGATATCTAATTATTTACATGATGTGTTAAATCATTCTTAATAAACCCTAATTTTGTGATAAAACAGTAAATTAAAGCTGTTTTGAGTGAATATCACCCATTCTGTTATTACATAGGGGTGTCTCATGACAGGTAGACTTTCTTAAAAGTTTTGAACATCAAAATTCAATCTGAATTTTTATGAATTACATTGTATTTAAGTTTAATTGTTATTAAAATATTGCATGCATTCATCTCAAGATTTTTTTATATAGAAATAAAAACACACAGATCCCTAATATGTATATTTTATTCCAAGTTAACGCTGGCTTATCAACATAAAGAACTAAGATAAACACTTACCTGTGCTATCCATAATACTTATCTGCTCTATCCATAACACACATCTGTCCTATCCATAACACTTACCTGTCATATCCATAACAATTACCTGTCCTTAACACTTATCTGTCTTATACATAACCCTTATCTGTCCTATCCATAATACTTATCTGTCCTATTCATACCACGTATATGTTCTATACATAACCCTTACCTGTCCTGTCCATAATACTTACCTGTCCTTATACATAAATTGACTTTTATCCTATCCAGACCATTTACATATCCTTTCAATAACACATACCTGTGCTATCCATAACACTTACCTGTCCAATACATAACTTTTACCTGTCCAATACATAAATTGACTTTTGTCCTATCGAGACCATTTACATAATCTATCAAGAACACATACCTGTCATGTTGATAACACTTACCTATCCTACACATAACACTTACCTATCCTATCCATAACACTTACCTGTCCTATACATAACACTTACCTGTCCTGTCCATAACACTTACCTGTCCTGTCCATAACACTTACCTGTCCTTATACATAAATTGACTTTTGTCCAATCCAGACCATTTACATATTATAATATCAATAACACATACCTGTCAGGTCCTTAACACTTACCTATCCTACACATAATACTAATCTGTCCTATACATAACATTTATCTGTCCTATTTATAACACTTATCTGTCCCATACATAAATTGACTTTTGTCCTATCCATACTGCTTACCTATTCTTTCCAAAACACTTACCTATCCTATATATAAAACTTACCTGCCCTGTCTTTGACACTTACCTGTCCTGTCCTTAACACATTTGTCTTGTCCATATCACTTATCTGTCCTATCCATAACACTTATTTATCATATCCATATCACTTACCATACCTATCCATAACACTTTTCTGTCCTATACATAGCAATTACCTGTCCTATTCATAACACTTACCTGTCCTATCTATATCACTTATATGTCCTATCCATAACACTCATCCGTCCTATCCATATCACTTATCTGTCCTATCCATAAAACTTACCTGTCCTATTCATAACACTTACCTGTCCTATCTATATCACTTATCTGTCCTATCCAAAACACTTATCTGTCCTATACATAACACTTATCTGTCCTATACATAACACTTATCTGTCCTATACATAACACTTATCTGTCCTATACATAACCTTTACCTGTCCTATTCATAACACTTACCTGTCCTATCCATAACACTTACCTGTCGTATCCATAACACTTATCTGTGCTATACATAAATTGACTTTTGTCCTATCCATACCACTTACCTATCCTATCCATAACACTTACCTATCCTATCTATAACACGTACCTGTCATATCGATAACACTTACATCAAATCTCCTATCCATCAATTGACTTTTGTACAGAATAAATAATAACTGTGATTAACCAATCAACACATCAAAAGAAATGTAATAATTTGTTTTTTTCTTTTAAACATTACCTAGAGCACAATTTTGAAATTGAAATTGTTTTAGTGAAAATGCTGATTCAGCTACTTGCCACCAAGACTAAGATGTTATGATATCATACAAATTAATCATTCCTGTCTGCGACCTTTGTTACTGGATAACATTATGTCTTGTAATTTGCAATAATTTATCTTCTAGATTTTTGGGAGAGCTGTTTGTTTTTTAGATAACATAATGGCATGTGATATGTGATATATCTTCTTTATAAACGCTCCCTTCAATTTAAAGACTCTACTACAGGACAATAGCCTGCATTATTAACTGGTGTTAATAAACATTTTCCCAGCTTCCTTTTATCATAAATACATTTAATACATTCAATAAACATCATACTTCTTGCTACAGCTAAATAAAAATGGCTCAATAAGCTTCAAACACTGACCAAGTCAGAAATCTGATGGTGACACCAGCAGCTAAATATTAATGTAACCCATTCTACTTGACACCAGAGCTGGAGAATCACTAGATCTTTTTGTATTATTGCTTTGGAGAAAACCCTGGCAAGAACCACTAACCCACAGGAAGCAACTGGCAGATTTATCACATAACCACAATGGCTGTAATGTCAACCCATGTTGAGAGAGATGAAATGCCTATGATCAGTAGAGGCAAGTGCTTTAAACCACTTAGCCACCTTGGGTCCCATAAAGTCCTCATCCAAAGAAAAAGAGAAAAAATCATCCAAATTAAATAAATAAATAAAATGTCAATACATCGAGAGACTTAAATTGAAAAGAGAAGTAAATAAATAAACATGATTTATATAAAAATGGATCCATAGTTGATTTGGGAAGTATGAATGAGAACAAGAGAATAGAGAAGATAGGACATGAGAGTGAGTCAAACTGATCTTTGATACAATTTATTAGTCTGCAACTTCTCTTTCATCCAAACAGTGCACTTTAATCCATTCTGAATAATTTTATCCTGTATTATACATTTTATGAAATACATGCAACTCAAAATGAATATATTTCCTTTTTTGAGGAATTATCCGAGACTGAAGGTCACATTACCCTGGCTACAGTCATGATGCACACGCTGCATGTTTAAATTTATGGACCACCACTTAGAGTAACACAAAATGATAACCTTATGTGGAACTTTTCAGACTAATCTTTCCATAATAGTATTTTCACTTTTCATTTAATTCATCATTTTTTCCAAATGTAAATATTTTGCTGACAGAGTTTCTTTTGCTACATGGTATGTCATCCTCTGTAATTGGCACTCTATGGATATTATATATTTCTAATAAAGTGACAGCTGTAATATTGAGTTGCTTACATTTGAAAATGGAGAAAATGTTGGCATTCCTCTATGATACTTTCATGTAGTGTGGTTGATTTTTTAACAGATATTACGCTTATGGAAACAGTAAATGATATAAGCTCACGACTGACCAAAATGGCTGCTTCCTTGAGCTAAAACAACATCAGCCTGAACTAGGTCAAAGGACACTAACTTACTAATTTGCCAGTGTAGGTAAAAGTAGACTCTGAAAGTGCAATGAATTAATTACAAACCATATTAAAAAAAATGTTAAAAGTTACTGGTTTGTCTACTTAACAATATTAGTTTTATTGGCTGTGGAATGAGAATTGCACTATGTATACAAGTACATCCCATGCAGCATGTAGCATAAATCACTGTGCAGTGTTTTGGTCTGACTAACAATGTGAAAAATGTTCAATAAAACATTGAAATAACATTTTGTTTCATTTGTGTTATTTCTATAATATAGCATAATCAATAGTATGCAATGGATAATACAAAGAATTTTGATTGAGAATTGAAAAAGAGTCGACCCTTATCCATGTAGTATAGAATGCCCTTGTAAACTACTTTGCCATATGTCCTAATTCATGTGGTTTAGAATGCCCTTGTAAACTACTTTGCCTTATGTCCTAATTCATGTGGTTTAGAATGCCCTTGTAAACTACTTTGCCATATGTCCTCATTCATGTAGTATAGAATGCCCTTGTAAACTACTTTGCCATATGTCCTAATTCAAGTGGTTTAGAATGCCCTTGTAAACTACTTTGCCATATGTCCTCATTCATGTAGTATAGAATGAACTTGTAAACTACTTTGCCATATGTCCTCATTCATGTAGTAGAGAATGCCCTTGTAAACTACTTTGCCATATGTCCTAATTCATGTAGTTTAGAATGCCCTTGTAAACTACTTTGCCATATGTCCTAATTCATGTAGTATAGAATGCCCTTGTAAACTACTTTGCCATATGTCCTAATTCATGTGGTTTAGAATGCCCTTGTAAACTACTTTACCATATGTCCTAATTCATGTAGTATAGAATGCCCTTGTAAACTACTTTGCTATATGTCCTCATTCATGTGGTTTAGAATGCCCTTGTAAACTACTTTGCCATATGTCCTAATTCATGTGGTTTAGAATGCCCTTGTAAACTACTTTGCCATATGTCCTCATTCATGTGGTTTAGAATGCCCTTGTAAACTACTTTGCCATATGTCCTAATTCATGTAGTATAGAATGCCCTTGTAAACTACTTTGCCATATGTCCTCATTCATGTAGTATAGAATGCCCTTGTAAACTACTTTGCCATATGTCCTAATTCATGTGGTTTAGAATGCCCTTGTAAACTACTTTGCCATATGTCCTCATTCATGTAGTATAGAATGCCCTTGTAAACTACTTTGCCATATGTCCTAATTCATGTGGTTTAGAATGCCCTTGTAAACTACTTTGCCATATGTCCTCATTCATGTAGTATAGAATGCCCTTGTAAAATACTTTGCCATATGTCCTCATTCATGTAGTATAGAATGCCCTTGTAAACTACTTTGCCATATGTCATAATTCATGTGGTTTAGAATGCCCTTGTAAACTACTTTGCCATATGTCCTCATTCATGTAGTATAGAATGCCCTTGTAAACTACTTTGCCATATGTCCTAATTCATGTGGTTTAGAATGCCCTTGTAAACTACTTTGCCATATGTCCTAATTCATGTAGTATAGAATGCCCTTGTAAACTACTTTGCCATATGTCCTAATTCATGTGGTTTAGAATGCCCTTGTAAACTACTTTGCCATATGCCCTCATTCATGTGGTTTATAATGCCCTTGTAAACTACTTTGCCATATGTCCTCATTCATGTGGTTTATAATGCCCTTGTAAACTACTTTGCCATATGTCCTCATTCATGTAGTATAGAATGCCCTTGTAAACTACTTTGCCATATGTCCTAATTCATGTGGTTTAGAATGCCCTTGTAAACTACTTTGCCATATGTCCTAATTCATGTAGTATAGAATGCCCTTGTAAACTACTTTGCCATATGTCCTAATTCATGTGGTTTAGAATGCCCTTGTAAACTACTTTGCCATATGCCCTCATTCATGTGGTTTATAATGCCCTTGTAAACTACTTTGCTATATGCCCTCATTCATGTGGTTTATAATGCCCTTGTAAACTACTTTGCCATATGTCCTCATTCATGTAGTATAGAATGCTCTTGTAAACTACTTTGCCATATGTCCTAATTCATGTGGTTTAGAATGCCCTTGTAAACTACTTTGCCATATGTCCTCATTCATGTAGTATAGAATGCCCTTGTAAACTACTTTGCCATATGTCCTAATTCATGTAGTATAGAATCCCTTGTAAATTACATTGCCATATGTCCTAATTCATGTGGTTTAGAATGCCCTTGTAAACTACTTTGCCATATGCCCTCATTCATGTGGTTTAGAATGCCCTTGTAAACTACTTTGCCATATGCCCTCATTCATGTGGTTTATAATGCCCTTGTAAACTACTTTGCCATATGTCCTCATTCATGTAGTATAGAATGCCCTTGTAAACTACTTTGCCATATGTCCTAATTCATGTGGTGTATAATGCCCTTGTAAACTACTTTGCCATATGTCCTAATTCATGTAGTATAGAATGCCCTTGTAAACTACTTTGCCATATGTCCTAATTCATGTGGTTTATACTGCCCTTGTAAACTACTTTGCCATATGTCCTCATTCATGTAGTATATAATGCCCATGTAAACTACTTTGCCATATGTCCTAATTCATGTGGTTTAGAATGCCCTTGTAAACTACTTTGCCATATGTCCTTATTCATGTAGTAAAGAATGCCCTTGTAAACTACTTTCCCATATGTCCTAATTCATGTGGTTTAGAATGCCCTTGTAAACTACTTTGCCATATGCCCTCATTCATGTGGTTTATAATGCCCTTGTAAACTACTTTGCCATATGCCCTCATTCATGTGGTTTATAATGCCCTTGTAAACTACTTTGCCATATGTCCTCATTCATGTAGTATAGAATGCCCTTGTAAACTACTTTGCCATATGTCCTCATTCATGTAGTATAGAATGCCCTTGTAAACTACTTTGCCATATGTCCTAATTCATGTGGTTTAGAATGCCCTTGTAAACTCCTTTGCCATATGTCCTCATTCATGTGGTTTAGAATGCCCTTGTAAACTACTTTGCCATATGCCCTCATTCATGTGGTTTATAATGCCCTTGTAAACTACTTTGCCATATGCCCTCATTCATGTGGTTTATAATGCCCTTGTAAACTACTTTGCCATATGTCCTCATTCAAGTAGTATAGAATGCCCTTGTAAACTACTTTGCCATATGTCCTAATTCATGTGGTTTAGAATGCCCTTGTAAACTACTTTGCCATATGCCCTCATTCATGTGGTTTAGAATGCCCTTGTAAACTACTTTGCCATATGTCCTCATTCATGTAGTATAGAATGCCCTTGTAAATTACTTTGCCATATGTCCTAATTCATGTGGTTTAGAATGCCCTTGTAAACTACTTTGCCATATGCCCTCATTCATGTGGTTTATAATGCCCTTGTAAACTACTTTGCCATATGTCCCCATTCATGTAGTATAGAATGCCCTTGTAAACTACTTTGCCATATGTCCTCATTCATGTAGTATAGAATGCCCTTGTAAACTACTTTGCCATATGTCCTAATTCATGTGGTTTAGAATGCCCTTGTAAACTACTTTGCCATATGTCCTCATTCATGTAGTATAGAATGCCCTTGTAAACTACTTTGCCATATGTCCTCATTCATGTAGTATAGAATGCCCTTGTAAACTACTTTGCCATATGTCCTCATTCATGTAGTTTAGAATGCCCTTGTAAACTACTTTGCCATATGTCCTTATTCATGTAGTATAGAATGCCCTTGTAAACTACTTTGCCATATGTCCTAATTCATGTGGTTTATAATGCCCTTGTAAACTCCTTTGCCATATGTCCTAATTCATGTAGTATAGAATGCCCTTGTAAACTACTTTGCCATATGTCATAATTCATGTAGTATAGAATGCCCTTGTAAACTACTTTGCCATATGTCCTAATTCATGTAGTATAGAATGCCCTTGTAAACTACTTTGCCATATGTCCTCATTCATGTAGTATAGAATGCCCTTGTAAACTACTTTGCCATATGTCCTCATTCATGTAGTATAGAATGCCCTTGTAAACTACTTTGCCATATGTCCTCATTCATGTAGTATAGAATGCCCTTGTAAACTACTTTGCCATATGTCCTCATTCATGTAGTATAGAATGCCCTTGTAAACTACTTTGCCATATGTCCTCATTCATGTAGTATAGAATGCCCTTGCAAACATCTCTGCTTTCAGGATCAATATTAGTCCTTAGAATACATTTTATTTTGGTTTTACTGTTTGTGTTTATGATAGCAACACATAAAGGTTATATTGTGTAAAATGCCTTACCTGGGGACACAAAACAAAGCTAACTTGGGTTATTGCAACATTGTGACCTAAATCCATACCCTTCTGGTCATATTGAAATTCAAGTAACAATTACCATAGCTATACAAGGTCACATTGAAAGTGAGGCATTTTCCATTTTCATCCTGAATGGTACAGATACTTTGTCACTTCTGTCTGGTGAGGTCTTTCACAATTTGGAATATCTTTCTGCTGTTAATCTTTATCAGACTGCTCTCTATTTCTGTGCACTTTCATAACATTAAAATAGTACTTTTCTCAACATGGCAAAAACACAAATCTTGAAAGTAATGAACTATAACTAACATATCAGCAAAAAGCTTAATTCAAGTTTATGGCTTCTTAGCAGGATAAGACATTTTTTCCATGAAAGGCACATAAAACTATTTTAGAAGAGCTACATACAGCACTGTATAGATTACTGTAATACAGTATGGAGTAATTTAAAATTATAAAGACCTAGTAAAGCCAGCACATCTTCATAATAGAGCATTTGGGTCTACATCAATCACAACAAAAAGCAGGCAAAAATTAGCTGGTAACTTTACAATATTTCATATTAAAGACCATATCCAGCCAGATTAATGTACAGGATATCCAAAAATAGTGCTCCTAAATATTTACCATCACTATTCCAGTAGGCTACCTGGAATCCATATATACCAAATAGTAAAAAATTCCCAAATAAAAACAAAAAAGGAACTCTTCTGTAACATAGTCCTGGAATAGAATTCCAGTTGAAATTAGAAATGCCCAGTCTAGTTTCTTCTTCCAAAATTCAATGGCTTCAGAGATGCATTTCTAATGAACAGATCTGTCACTAAGATCCAAGTACTAAATACTAGTAACTTTGATGTGACTTTTATCACAAATGTCCCCATGCTGGCATGTAAATACTAGTAACTTTGATGTGACTTTTATCACAAATGTCCCCATGCTGGCATGTAAATACTAGTAACTTTGATGTGACTTTTATCACAAATGTCCCCATGCTGGCATGTAAATACTAGTAACTTTGATGTGACTTTTATCACAAATGTCCCCATGCTGGCATGTAAATACTAGTAACTTTGATGTGACTTTTATCACAAATGTCCCCATGCTGGCATGTAAATACTAGTAACTTTGATGTGACTTTTATCACAAATGTCCCCATGCTGGCATGTAAATACTAGTAACTTTGATGTGACTTTTATCACAAATGTCCCCATGCTGGCATGTAAATACTAGTAACTTTGATGTGACTTTTATCACAAATGCTGGCATGGCTGTAAGGTGGGTTATGGCAAGGTTGTATTATAGAAAGGATCCAATGGACGCAGTACAAACCCTATGTGTCCTAACATACAGACCAGAAGGCCATGCTCAGACATGTAAGGGACCTTACAATAATTGAGCAGCCTAAATTTTGGGGCACTCTCCAACAATGAGTCAAAAAAAATTGCAGAAGTGAGTGGGGGAAAAAATATATCTGGTCTGATGTTAATATATGTGTCTTCATTTCCTAGACCAGATGACACATCTGTTAGAGTTCAGGTGGTTTCAAAATATCAACATTAATTTCCTCACTGCTGCTGATGTTACTGTGGCTGACAGTTGCAAGCAACAAACTTTAGAGGTTTAATGTTTTTTGTTGTTGGGGGCAGGGAATCATGGATGTCTAATGTTAACACCAAGATGGGATGTATTGTTTTAAGTATATTCTATATGTTATCAATACAGCAGCAAGCTTAACAGCTAGTGATGCCATTGGTGGCAAGGGGAGGTAATGGGCAAGACTTATTGCCCTTTGTCTATATGAGATAGAAAGATAAAGGGTCATTGTCCCTTAGCAGCTGTCAGGGTTATATCCTTAGTATTAAGGTAAATGAGGAAAATATTAAAAGAGGAAAAACTAAATATTAAGTTTTCTGAGATGACTGGATTTTAGAGGTATCTGAGCTTATTTCCTAACATTAGTGCAATTGGGGAATATAAATGACAGAGAAATATCTCTCTACAGGCAACACCAAATGACATTCTTGACAGCAGTTAGTGTTATGTAAAGAGGTTGTGCCTCATGTATTTGTTTATGTCTGGGTTTGTAGATCTTTGTCTACCCTATTCGCACTAACCCACACCCATGTGTAAACACTACATTTAAATCTGCCTTTTGAATACTGGGTTTGTAGATCTTTGTCTACCCTATTCACACTAACACACACCCATGTGTAAACACTGTACATTTAAATCTGCCTTTTGAATACTGGGTTTGTAGATCTTTGTCTACCCTATTCACACTAACACACACCCATGTGTAAACACTGTACATTTAAATCTGCCTTTTGAATACTTACATAATGTACTGTTTATAAATTCTCACAAAGTATATAATACAGATTCAGTATCTAGGATCTTCAAACAACTTGACTAATTAGTTTGAGATTGATAGGTTTCATTAAATTTGATTATTATATGATTGAGACATTTCTGATTCTTTTCTATGATGGTCACACAAAATTCTTTACAAATGTCAACACCTTCAGATTTACATTGACAGATGAATATAAAATGTGTCTGAAAATGAATGCAGACCTCTAATGATCAACACATGAAGTTATAAAAAAAACACCTGGATTTTATCATTTTTCCAACACAATATTTTGGGATACAAATTTAAAAGGTTCAAATACACATGGAAGCTCGAGTATTCATTTCCCTTGACTAAATATAGCACTGGCATAAGAACGGAGTAAAAATGTACCATTACCATTCAGGTTAATTAAATTCTTACCTCCTGATAAAGTTGCTTCACCTTCAGCACTCTCTTCAGAGTCTAAAAATGTAAATATTGTTTAAAACAATTGTTTGAAATTCACTACTGTAAAACCTGTCTTGACTACTGCTATCAGAGATCACCTGTTTTGGGAGACCAGAATCTCAATGCACATATTTATTGATTTATACAGTGTTATGACCTGTTATGATAGACCACCTGTCTTGAGAGATCGTTATTGTTTGGCAGAAGGGTTAGCCTTTCTACTGTACTATGAAAGAATGTTACTTTTAAAGCATGTGTATAAATTGTGGTATCAATTTCTTAATTGAAATATGGTCTTAAAAGCTGGAAACTCAATGATACCCATTAAATGTGTTCTACCGATTGACTGAGTAACTGATTTAATTGAATTGACTGAATAACTGATTTAATTGAATTGACTGAGTAACTGATTTAATTGAATTGACTGAATAACTGATTTAATTGAATTGACTGAGTAACTGATTTAATTGAATTGACTGAGTAACTGATTTAATTGAATTGACTGAATAACTGATTTAATTGAATTGACTGAGTAATTGATTTAATTGAATTGACTGAGTAACTGATTTAATTGAATTATTTATTACATGAAGTAAAAGAATCATTTTCTTCACCATATCATAATTTTTGCTATCAGAATGTCTATTCATCACCATATAAGGGCATAGTTTACAGAACTGATCAGGGTAATATAAAATAATATTAAAGTTAAAAGATTCATTTTTCTGTAGAACCTGATGAATGATCCCCATTACTGGTCTGCTTTTGCAAGCAACATAAATTGTCCTTCACAAACATGCATTATCATATATTGGAAATTAGTTCAATTTAGTGACCAAGATGTCACTTATTTATGTAATGGTATTCAAGGATTGGAAAAAGAATTACATTGTTTCTGCACCAGTATTATTTATGTATTTATTTATTTCATATTTAAAGTCATAGATTGGGGAAGAAAAACACATTATTTCTGCAATTGTTAAATTCAAGGACAAAAAAAAAGAATTCCATTGTTTCAGCAAATGTATTACATAATTGGCAATAAAAATCATAGATCAGGAAAGGAAACACATTGTTTCTATGAGTATATATTTTGTATTTAAATTCATGGATTCTGAAAGGAATCTCAATATTCCCAAAGAGTTACTATTTAATTATTATTAAAATTCAAGGATTGGGAAAGGAAATTCCATTGTTTCCACATACATATTAATTTTATTTGGTATCTAAGTTCTAGGATTGGGAAAGGAAATTCCATTGTTTCCACATATATATTATTTTTATTTGGTATCTAAATTCATAGATTGGGAAAGGAAATTCCATTGTTTCCACATACATATTATTTTTATTTGGTATCTAAATTCATGGAATAGGAAAGGAAATTCCACTGTTTCCACATACATATTTTTTATTTGGTATCTAAATTCATTGATTGGGAAAGGAAATTCCATTGTTTCCACATACATATTTTTATTTGGTATCTAAATTCATTGATTGGGAAAGGAAATTCCATTGTTTCCACATACATTTTTTTGGGTATCTAAATTCATTGATTGGGAAAGGAAATTCCATTGTTTCCACATACATATTTTTTATTTGGTATCTAAATTCATTGATTGGGAAAGGAAATTCCATTGTTTCCACATACATATTTTTCATTTGGTATCTAAATTCATTGATTGGGAAAGGAAATTCCATTGTTTCCACATACATATTTTTTTATTTGGTATCTAAATTCATGGATTGGGAAAGGAAATTCCATTGTTTCCACATACATATTATTTTATTTGGTATCTAAATCATAGAATGGGAAAGGAAATTCCATTGTTTCCACATACATATTTTTTATTTGGTATCTAAATTCATTGATTGGGAAAGGAAATTCCATTGTTTCCACATACATATTTTTTTTTTGGTATCTAAATTCATTGATTGGGAAAGGAAATTCTATTGTTTCCACATACATATTTTTTTATTTGGTATCTAAATTCATAGAATGGAAAAGTAAATTCCATTGTTTCCACATACATATTTTTTATTTGGTATCTAAATTCATTGATTGGGAAAGGAAATTCCATTGTTTCCACATACATATTTTTTATTTGGTATCTAAATTCATTAATTGGGAAAGGAAATTCCATTCTTTCCACATACATATTTTTTATTTGGTATCTAAATTCATTGATTGGGAAAGGAAATTCCATTGTTTCCACATACATATTTTTTTATTTGGTATCTAAATTCATGGATTGGGAAAGGAAATTCCATTGTTTCCACATACATACTTTTTTTATTTGGTATCTAAATTCATAGAATGGGAAAGGAAATTCCATTGTTTCCACATACATATTTTTTATTTGATATCTAAATTCATTGATTGGGAAAGGAAATTCCATTGTTTCCACATACATATTTTTTATTTGGTATCTAAATTCATTGATTGGGAAAGGAAATTCCATTGTTTCCACATACATATTTTTCATTTGGTATCTAAATTCATTGATTGGGAAAGGAAATTCCATTGTTTCCACATACATATTTTTTATTTGGTATCTAAATTCATTGATTGGGAAAGGAAATTCCATTGTTTCCACATACATATTTTTTTATTTGGTATCTAAATTCATTGATTGGGAAAGGAAATTCCATTGTTTCCACATACATATTTTTTATTTGGTATTTAAATTCATTGATTGGGAAAGGAAATTCCATTGTTTCCACATACATTTTTTTTGGTATCTAAATTCATTGATTGGGAAAGGAAATTCCATTGTTTCCACATACATATTTTTTATTTGGTATCTAAATTCATTGATTGGGAAAGGAAATTCCATTGTTTCCACATACATATTTTTCATTTGGTATCTAAATTCATTGATTGGGAAAGGAAATTCCATTGTTTCCACATACATATTTTTTTATTTGGTATCTAAATTCATGGATTGGGAAAGAAAATTCCATTGTTTCCACATACATATTATTTATTTGGTATCTAAATCATAGAATGGGAAAGGAAATTCCATTGTTTCCACATACATATTATTTTATTTGGTATCTAAATCATAGAATGGGAAAGGAAATTCCATTGTTTCCACATACATATTTTTTATTTGGTATATAAATTCATTGATTGGGAAAGGAAATTCCATTGTTTCCACATACATATTTTTTATTTGGTATCTAAATTCATTGATTGGGAAAGGAAATTCCATTGTTTCCACATACATATTTTTCATTTGGTATCTAAATTCATTGATTGGGAAAGGAAATTCCATTGTTTCCACATACATATTTTTTATTTGGTATCTAAATTCATTGATTGGGAAAGGAAATTCCATTGTTTCCACATACATATTTTTTTATTTGGTATCTAAATTCATTGATTGGGAAAGGAAATTCCATTGTTTCCACATACATATTTTTTATTTGGTATCTAAATTCATTGATTGGGAAAGGAAATTCCATTGTTTCCACATACATATTTTTTTATTTGGTATCTAAATTCATTGATTGGGAAAGGAAATTCCATTGTTTCCACATACATATTTTTTATTTGGTATGTAAATTCATTGATTGGGAAAGGAAATTCCATTGTTTCCAGATACATATTTTTTATTTGGTATCTAAATTCATTGATTGGGAAAGGAAATTCCATTGTTTCCACATACATATTTTTTATTTGGTATCTAAATTCATTGATTGGGAAAGGAAATTCCATTGTTTCCACATACATATTTTTTATTTGGTATCTAAATTCATTGATTGGGAAAGGAAATTCCATTGTTTCCACATACATATTTTTTTATTTGGTATCTAAATTCATTGATTGGGAAAGGAAATTCCATTGTTTCCACATACATATTTTTTTATTTGGTATCTAAATTCATTGATTGGGAAAGGAAATTCCATTGTTTCCACATACATATTTTTTATTTGGTATCTAAATTCATTGATTGGGAAAGGAAATTCCATTGTTTCCACATACATTTTTTTTTATTTGGTATCTAAATTCATGGATTATACCAGTCATGAAATCCACAAAAAAAATACCAGTGATAAATATTTTATTTGGAAGAAGATTCTGAAGACATATTATTCATAAAAATGAATTCTTATTCTTTATTTAAAATGGCTGCAACTCAACAATCCATAGAGTTGATTCAACCCAATAACTCACTATAGAATTTACACACTGAAAATGTGTTAAACAATTGTTGGAATTCATTCCCTAAATACAATGGTTACTTATGCAAAGTCTGTACATAAAATATGTTATCAAATGTATGTGCAGTATATAGTACAGCCACAGTTCTTGTACAGTATACTGTGCAGACTCAGTTCTTGTACAGTATATAGCATAGCCTCAGTTCTTGTAAAATATATAGTACATCCTCAATTCTTTGATCGTACATAGTACAACCTCAATTTCTGTGCATAAAAATAGTACAGCCTAAGTTATTGTACAGTATATAGTACAGCCTCAGTTCTTGTACATTATATAGTACAGCCTCAGTTCTTGGACACAGCCTCAATTCTTCTAAAGTATATAGTACAGCTGCAGTTCTTGTAAAGTATATAGTACAGTACAGTATATAGTACAGCTTCAATTCTTGTACAGTATATAGTACATATTTAGTTCTTGTACAGTATATAGTACAGATTCAGTTCTTGTCAAGTATATAGTATAGCCCCATTTATTGTACAGTATATAGTAGAGCCTAAAATTGTTGTACAGCATATAGGAAAGCCTCATTAGTTGGAACCTCTAATGACATAGCAAATAATTGCCAGAGATTTATTGATCCACGGTCAAATAAAACAATTATTTGACAGAATAATTTGATTTTTCCTTCTCCTATTGAAAAGACAGTCACACTGTGCTCTAAGCAAGTCAACTCAGTGATACAAATTTTGAACCTAAAATATAACATGTTTGAATTGAATGCAGGCCTATAATTATCCTTTGCATGATGTTATAAACAGAATGGGGATTTATTATTTTCTCCAAGTAATTCTTAATGCCATAAGTTTTTAAATGTTTCAATATGTATAATAGTTTTATTGAATATATCCCTTAATAAAATATAGGAAAGACAGAGTAAACAATAATTAATCAGGTCGATAAGATACTTACCCTCTGGAGAAAGTGGCTGTGCATCTACCTCATGTCCAACTGATTCATCCTGGCCACTTTCTACAGATTAAGAAATGATTTTAAATGGTATGGAATTCACTACTAAGCTACTATTCCTTTTTGAAGGGCTTATAAACTTTGTATTAAAAGTTACTTGGATAAAGAAGACTGTCAAAAGCTTAAACTTCAAAGTTCAAATCACTAAGTTTCAATCTATTTAGTATGACATTTAGTGAGTAGTTTCCCTTTTCCTGGTTCAGACTGTCAAAAGTGTTATTTTCTCTACATGTTCATTTACACCAACAAATTACAAATTTAACTGGATCCTTGCAGTCATTACCTGATATTACCTGATATTATCAACCCCACATGTGAATATTAAAATGAATGTACTGGTTTGAAAGTATTCTATTCAGATTAATACAACTGCAATAAAATATGGATCATTATCAAATGATAGTAATGAGATGTCTTTTTATTTCTGTCTACCTGTCTGTCATACCTTTCAGCTGCTCCCATTTTGTTGAATTTTCATACAAGTTAGAGATAAATTGTTTTTTAACATTAGATGTTTAATTTTATTCTTTTTTTACATGTTTCCAATCATTAAATTCACACAGGCATCTTTATGACTTGCATTGTTTCAATCATTCAATTCACACAGGTATCTTTTAGACTTAATTGGTTTCAATCATTAAATTCACACAGGTATCATTTTGATGTACATAGTTCCAATCACACAAGCATCTTTTTGACATGGTTTGATTCACTAAATTCACACAAGCATCTTATTGACTTAGTTCCAATCATTAAATTCACACAAGCATCTTATTGACTTAGTTCCAATCATTAAATTCACACAAGCATCTTATTGACTTAGTTCCAATCATTAAATTCACACAAGCATCTTTTTGACTTAGTTCCAATCATTAAATTCACCCAAGCATCCTTCACACAGAGCTTCTTTTAAACTGCTTACTTAATTACAATTAAAACTTCTAGTTCATCTTAATTGGAAAAATTAAAATTAAAAAATGTAATTAAAAGCTATATGGTAAAAAAGGAGTCCATCAATTGGACTTATCAAAATGAAATGATAGGAATCAAAGATAAAGCCATTTCATTTTTTTTGTACTGGCAATTGATGTTCTTGAGTAATAATGAAGATAATAATCAAGACAGTTCCTATGGTTACTATATAGAATTTACGATCTGCACCAATTTCATTTTCAACTTACCTAAGAACGTCGTGAGTGGTCTTATGGTGAAACCCTATCTTAATACGGATTCCTGGAATTTTTTGATGAGTGGCTTATGGTGAAACCCCTATCTTAATACAGATTCTTGGAATTTCTTGATGAGTGGTAATGGTGAAACCCCTATCTTAATACAGATTCCTGGAATTTCTTTATGAGTGGTCTTATGGTGAAACCCATATCTTAATACAGATTCCTGGAATTTCTTTATGAGTGGTCTTATGGTGAAACCCATATCTTAATATGGATTCCTGGAATTTCTTTATGAGTGGTCTTATGGTGAAACCCCTATCTTAATATGGATTCCTGGAATTTCTTTATAGTTCTTTGGCAGGTACAATAATAAAGTGACACAGTCTGGATTGAAAAATATGAATGTTAGGATGATTACTGGGAAGACCTTTCATGGCATTTCACCTGCTGTCTAATTGTGTATGAGTTAACTTTAGGTGGACATAATTGATCTGAAAGGAGTTCATACTAGGACTGTCACATCTGATCTGACACATGTATATGGCATGGCAGTTTAGGAAAGTCATCATATGATAGACTAGTATATTTTCTGAAATTTCAGTAACACCTAACCTTGTACATTTTTAACGCAATTACTATAGAGGCATCACCATGGGAACCAGAACTAATACATCATGCCCTAAGAAATAATAATAAGTTTTAAAATAATTGGATAATGATTTCTAAAGATGATAAAAATATGTTTTCTATATGATTCCTATGAAAGTCAAACACATGTTTCCTCTTAGTGCAAGCACTGGCAATGAAATGAGTCTTTGTGATTAGTCTGTATCAACTGATGTGTAGACCTGCCTGAAAGTCTGAGATCAGTTATTTCAGAACTCACAAAAAAGGAAAGGTAAACACAGTATGCCACTGTTATCCTGATAACCCATTGCATGGATCAATAATTGGTTAATAAGGAACATTGGATTCATACACACATGTCCAGTTAATCATCAAGATTTTTTTAATCAGTGAGATTTCCTTACCATCAAAAATCTATGGTGCATTTTGGAATGCTGAGCTGTCCAGTCACATAAAATATCCATGTCTTCACTTTGTTTGGAAAAATCACTTGAATCTGACCATTCTTTTTCTCATTTCTAGCCACCATTCCATTAGTGTTTGGTAAAACACATGCATTCTGGATATAAGATACCATACTCCGAACTTGCTTTACTAAAATCCATTACTGCTATTATCTGAGAGTAGAATTGGGACAAGTCCAATGATGTTTTTGACGACAAAGCTTTTTACATTACGTTTTCCTAGGTGCATCTTACAACTCACAGACCTGATCTTGTGAAAGTCAATGCTTCTTATGCCTGTCATGCAGTTTCCAATCTTTAATATCCTAAGACTGCCGTGACTTTTAAATATCTTTTAGAGACATTATTTTGTAGCTGGGTGCAATCAGCCATGGTACAAACAGAAGACCAATCAATCTAAACAACTTGAGACTGACTAGTTAGCATACAACCCTTGCTCAGTATACCATTGATTTACATAGACTGTAATGCTTTTGTTTGCTTCAATGGCTGGTTTGTTGAGCAGCACAGATACATCCATGCCTGACTTGTTTCAAGTTTGCTGTGGCATAAAAGTTTTAAAATGACAAGGTCATTTGGGACTCCATTAAAGTCTTCACATGACAAGGTCATTTGGGACTACATTAAAGCCTTCACATGACAAGGTCATTTGGGACTCCATTAAAGTCTTCACATGACAAGGTCATTTGGGACTACATGTATATTAAAATCTTCACATGACAAGGTCATTGTGGACAACATTAAAAGTCTGGTTGATGAAAGATGTAAGGCCAGCCTTGGTTGCATATTTTGGTGAGGTTATGAGATTCAGCCCAAATGGAAGATGCCCACACTTGAAATGCTAGAACAATTGATTATGACCACCACAATTATTCATAGGTAAACTATACCAAACAAATGAGGGATCCCCAATCAATTAACATCCTTGAAGAGTGTCTAACTATACCAAACAAATGAGGGATCCCCAATCAATAAACATCTTTGAAGAGTGTCTAACTATACCAAACAAATGAGGGATCCCCAATCAATTAACATCTTTGAAGAGTGTCTAACTATACCAAACAAATGAGGGATCCCCAATCAATTAACATCTTTGAAGAGTGTCTAACTATACCAAACAAATGAGGGATCCCCAATCAATTAACATCTTTGAAGAGTGTCTAACTATACCAAACAAATGAGGGATTCTCAATCAATTAACAACCTTGAAGAGTGTCTAACTATACCAAACAAATGAGGGATCCCCAATCAATTAACATCTTTGAAGAGTGTCTAACTATACCAAACAAATGAGGGATCCCCAATCAATTAACATCCTTGAAGAGTGTCTAACTATACCAAACAAATGAGGGATCCCCAATCAATTAACATCTTTGAAGAGTGTCTAACTATACCAAACAAATGAGGGATCCCCAATCAATTAACATCTTTGAAGAGTGTCTAACTATACCAAACAAATGAGGGATCCCCAATCAATTAACATCTTTGAAGAGTGTCTAACTATACCAAACAAATGAGAGATCCCCAATCAATTAACATCTTTGAAGAGTGTCTAACTATACCAAACAAATGAGGGATCCCCAATCAATTAACATCTTTGAAGAGTGTCTAACTATACCAAACAAATGAGGGATCCTCAATCAATTAACAACCTTGAAGAGTGTCTAACTATACCAAACAAATGAGGGATCCCCAATCAATTAACATCCTTGAAGAGTGTCTAACTATACAAAACAAATGAGGGATTCCCAATCAATTAACATCTTTGAAGAGTGTCTAACTATACCAAACAAATGAGGGATCCCCAATCAATTAACATCTTTGAAGAGTGTCTAACTATACCAAACAAATGAGGGATCCCCAATCAATTAACATCTTTGAAGAGTGTCTAACTATACCAAACAAATGAGGGATCCCCAATCAATTAACATCTTTGAAGAGTGTCTAACTATACCAAACAAATGAGGGATCCCCAATCAATTAACATCTTTGAAGAGTGTCTAACTATACCAAACAAATGAGGGATCCCCAATCAATTAACATCTTTGAAGAGTGTCTAACTATACCAAACAAATGAGGGATCCTCAATCAATTAACATCCTTGAAGAGTGTCTATTTTGCATGGCTTTTCTCACAGCAGCTGTCAACTTGTACATCAGTCTTTGTCCGTCAGATTTGGTGCATGGAACGGTCCAGCAGCAGTGTTATGTAGGTAGTGTCCTTCAATCTTATGAAGATAATAAAAATACCTCAGGAAGTAGTGTAATAGAATAGGAAGGCAATGTTCAATAGATATAAATCTCCCAAAGCAAGCAAAGGCAGTGTCATTTCCTGTACCAATCTCTCCATTGGGGACTCTGAATCAAATACTGCATCAAATTCTTAAAATATTACTGATCTCCTCAGTTTGAATAGGAAAGGATGTAGCTGTTTAAATAGACAGGATGTAACTGTTTAAAAAGGAAAGGATGTAACTGTTTACATATACAGGATGTAACTTTAAATAAACAGGATGTACCTATTAAAATATACAGGATGTAACTGTTCAAATAGACAGGATGTTTTGTTCAAATAGACAGGCTGAAACTGTTCAAATTGACAGGCTGTAACTGTTCAAATAGACACAATGTCACTGTTCAAAAAGACAGGATGTAACTGTTCAAATAGACAGGATGTAACTGTTCAAAGAGACAGGATGCAGCTTTTAAAATAGACAGGATGTCAAAGTTCAAATAGACAGGATGTAACTGTTTAAAAAGACAGTATGTAACTGTTTAAATAGACAGTATGTAACTGTTTAAATAGACAGAATGTAACTGTTTAAATAGACAGTATGTAACTGATTAAATAGACAGAATGTAACTGTTTAAATAGACAGAATGTAACTGTTTAAATAGACAGTATGTAACTGTTTAAATAAACAGTATGTAACTGTTTAAATAGACAGGATGTAACTGTTCAAGTAGACAAGATGTAACTGTTCAAATAGACAGGATGTAACTGTTCAAATAGACAAGATGTAACTGTTTAAATAGACAGAATGTAACTGTTCAAATATACAGGATGTAACTGTTTAAATAGACAGAATGTAACTGTTTAAATAGACAGGAAGTACCTATCCAAATAAACAGGATGTAACTGTCACTGCCAGAATAGTTTACCATGGGAGGGGTGGGGACATCAAGGCATGCTAGACTATACTATCTTTAAATGATGGTCTTAGCATCAAGAATCAAGATGTTTTTAGAAGACTTCAACTTCATCCATCCATCTTTAATCTCTTGTTCAGAACTGCGACCATGTTCCATCTGACCACAATAGCAGATTTTCTTCCCTGTGAAGAGTGTTTCCACTTTAAGTGCAAGTGAGATACGTACATTTTATAAACTGTAAGTAACTAAGTAAAATGTGCCATTCAGTAGAAATCAATTCTTACTCCATGATAACTAAGTAAAATGTGACATTCAGTAGAAATCAATTCTTACTCCATGATAACTAAGTAAAATGTGACATTCAGTATAAATCAATTCTTACTCCATGATAACTAAGTAAAATGTGCCATTCAGTAGAAATCAATTCTTACTCCATGATAACTAAGTAAAATGTACCATTCAGTAGAAATCTATTCTTACTCCATGATAACTAAGTAAAATGTGCCATTCAGTATAAATCAATTCTTACCCCATGATAACTAAGCAAAATGTGCCATTCAGTAGAAATCAATTCTTACTCCATGATAACTAAGTAAAATGTGCCATTCAGTAGAAATCAATTCTTACTCCATGATAACTAAGTAAAATGTGCCATTCAGTATAAATCAATTCATACTCCATGATAACTATGTAAAATGTGCCATTCAGAAAAAATCAATTTTTACTCCATGATAACTAAGTAATATGTGCCATCCACTATAAATCAATTCTTACTCCATGATAACTTAGTAAAATGTGCCATTCAGTATAAATCAATTCTTACTCCATGATAACTAAGTAAAATGTGCCATTCAGTATAAATCAATTCTTACTCCATGATAACTAAGTAAAATGTGCCATTCAGTATAAATCAATTATTATTCCATGATAACTAAGTAATATGTGCCATTCAGTAGAAATCAATTCTTACTCCATGATAACTAAGTAAAATGTGCCATTCAATAGAAATCAATTCTTACTCCATGATAACTATGTAAAATGTGCCATTCAGTATAACTCAATTCTTACTCCATTATAAGAAAGTAAAATGTGCCATTCAGTAGAAATCAATTCTTACTCCATGATAACTATGTAAAATGTGCCATTCAGTAGAAATCAATTCTTACTCCATGATAACTAAGTAAAATGTGCCATTCAGTAGAAATCAATTCTTACTCCATGATAACTAAGTAAAATGTGCCATTCAGTAGAAATCAATTCTTACTCCATGATAACTAAATAAAATGTGAAATTAAGTATAAATAAATTATTACTCCATGATAACTAAGTAAAATGTGCCATTCAGTAGAAATCAATTCTTACTCCATGATAACTATGTAAAATGTGTCATTCAGTAGAAATCAATCCTGACTCCATGACAACAAAGTAAAATGTGCCATTCAGTAGAAATCAATTCTTACTCCATGATAACTAAGTAAAAAATGTGCCATTCAGTAGAAATCAATTCTTACTCCATGATAACTAAGTAAAATGTGCCATTCAATAGAAATCAATTCTTACTTCATGAGAACTAAGTAAAATGTGCCATACAGTAGAAATCAATTCTTACTCCATGATAACTAAGTAATATGTGCCATTCAGTAGAAATCAATTCTTACTCCATGATAACTAAGTAAAATGTGCCATTCAGTAGAAATCAAATCTTACTCCATGATAACTAAGTAAAATGTGCCATTCAGTAGAAATCAAGTCTTACTCCATGATAACTAAGTAAAATGTGCCATTCAGTAGAAATCAATTCTTACTCCATGATAACTAAGTAAAATGTGCCATTCAGTAGAAATCAATTCTTACTCCATGATAACTAAGTAAAAGTGCCATTCAGTAGAAATCAACTCTTGTTCCATGATAATTAAGTAATATGTGCCATTCAGTAGAAATCAATTCTTACTCCATGATAACTAAGTAATATGTGCCATTCAGTAGAAATCAATTCTTACTCCATGATAACTATGTAAAATGTGCCATTCAGTAGAAATCAATTCTTACTCCATGAAAACTAAGTAAAATGTGCCATTCAGTAGAAATCAATTCTTACTCCATGATAACTAAGTAAAATGTGCCATTCAGTATAAATCAATTCTTACTCCTTGATAACTAAGTAAAATGTGCCATTCAGTATAAATCAATTCTTGTTCCATGATAACTAAGTAATATGTGCCATTCGGTATAAATCAATTCTTACTCCATGATAACTAAGTAATATGTGCCATTCAGTAGAAATCAATTCTTACTCCATGATAACAAAGTAAAATGTGCCATTCAGTAGAAATCAATTCTTACTCCATGATAACTATGTAAAATGTGTCATTCAGTAGAAATCAACTCTTACTCCATGATAACAAAGTAAAATGTGCCATTCACTAGAAATCAATTCTTACTCCATGATAACTAAGTAAAATGTGCCATTCATTAGAAATCAATTCTTACTCCATGATAACTAAGTAAAATGTGCCATCCAGTAGAAATCAATTCTTACTCCATGATAACTAAGTAATATGTGCCATTCAGTAGAAATCAATTCTTACTCCATGATAACTCTGTAAAATGTGCCATTCAGTAGAAATCAATTCTTACTCCATGATAACTAAGTAAAATGTGCCATTCAGTAGAAATGAATTCTTACTCCAAGATAACTATAAAAAATGTGGCATTCAGTAGAAATCAATTCTTACTCCATGATAACTATGTAAAATGTGTCATTCAGTATAAATCAATTCTTACTCCATGATAACTAAGTAAAATGTGCCATTCAGTAGAAATCAATTCTTACTCCATGATAACTAAGTAAAATGTGCCATCCAGGAGAAATCAATTCTTACTCCATGATAACTAAGTAATATGTGCCATTCAGTAGAAATCAATTCTTACTCCATGATAACAAAGTAAAATGTGCCATTCAGTAGAAATCAATTCTTACTCCATGATAACTAAGTAAAATGTGCCATTCAGTAGAAATCAATTCTTACCCCATGATAACTAAGTAAAATGTGCCATTCAGTAGAAATCAATTCTTACTCCAAGATAACTAAGAAAATGTGCCATTCAGTAGAAATCAATTCTTACTCCATGTCAACTAAGTAAAATGTGCCATTAAGTATAAATCAATTCTTACTCCATGATAAATAAGTAAAATAAGCCATTCAGTAGAAATCAATTCTTACTCCATGATAACTATGTAAAATGTGCCATTCAGTAGAAATCAATTCTTACTCCATAATAACTAAGTAAAATGTGCCATTCAGTAGAAATCAATTCTAACTCCATGATAACTAAGTAAAATGTGCCATTCAGTAGAAATCAATTCTTACTCCATGATAACTAAGTAAAATGTGCCATTCAGTAGAAATCAATTCTTACTCCATGATAACTAAGTAAAATGTGCCATTCAGTAGAAATCAATTCTTACCCCATGATAACTAAGTAAAATGTGCCATTCAGTAGAAATCAATTCTTACTCCAAGATAACTAAGAAAATGTGCCATTCAGTAGAAATCAATTCTTACTCCATGTCAACTAAGTAAAATGTGCCATTAAGTATAAATCAATTCTTACTCCATGATAAATAAATAAAATGTGCCATTCAGTAGAAATCAATTCTTACTACATGATAACTATGTAAAATGTGCCATCCAGTAGAAATCAATTCTTACTCCATGATAACTAAGTAAAATGTGCCATTCAGTAGAAATCAATTCTTACTCCATGATAACTAAGTAAAATGTGCCATTCAGTAGAAATCAATTCTTACTCCATGATAACTAAGTAAAATGTGCCATTCAGTAGAAATCAATTCTTACTCCATGATAACTAAGTAAAATGTGCCATTCAGTAGAAATCAATTCTTACTCCATGATAACTAAGTAAAATGTGCCATTCAGTAGAAATCAATTCTTACTCCATGAAAACTACGTAAAATAGTCCATTCAATAGAAATCAATTCTTACTCCATGATAACTAAGTAAAATGTGCCATTTAGTATAAATCAATTCTTATTCCATGATAACAAATTAAAATGTGCCATTCAGTAGAAATCAATTCTTACTCCATGATAACTAAGTAAAATGTACCATTCAGTAGAAATCAATTCTTACTCCATGATAACTAAGTAAAATGTGCCATTCAGTATAAAAAAATTCTTACCCCATGATAAGTAAGCAAAATGTGCCATTCAGTAGAAATCAATTCTTACTCCATGATAATTAAGTAAAATGTGACATCTAGTAGAAATCAATTCTTACTCCATGATAACTAAGTAAAATGTGCCATTCAGTACAAATCAATTCTTACTCCATGATAACTAAGTAAAATGTGAAATTCAGTATAAATCAATTCTTACCCCATGATAACAAAGTAAAATGTGCCATTCAGTAGAAATCAATTCTTACTCCATGATAACTAAGTAAAATGTGCCATTCAGTAGAAATCAATTCTTACTCCATGATAACTAAGTAAAATGTGCCATTCAGTATAAATCAATTCTTGTTCCATGATAACTAAGTAATATGTGAAATTCAGTAGAAATCAATTCTTACTCCATGATAACTATGTAAAATGTGCCATTCAGTAGAAATCAATTCTTACTCCATGATAACTATGTAAAATGTGCCATTCAGTAGAAATCAATTCTTACTATATGATAACTAAGTAAAAAATGTGCCATTCAGTAGAAATCAATTCTTACTCAATGATAACTAAGTAAAATGTGCCATTCAGTAGAAATCAATTCTTACTCCATGATAACTAAGTAAAATGTGGCATCCAGTAGAAATCAATTCTTACTCCACGATAACTAAGTAATATGTGCCATTCAGTAGAAATCAATTCTTACTCCAAGATAACTAAGAAAATGTGCCATTCAGTAGAAATCAATTCTTACTCCATGTCAACTAAGTAAAATGTGCCATTAAGTATAAATCAATTCTTGCTCCATGATAAATAAGTAAAATGTGCCATTCAGTAGAAATCAATTCTTACTCCATGATAACTATGTAAAATGTGCCATTCAGTAGAAATCAATTCTTACTCCATGATAACTAAGTAAAATGTGCCATTCAGTAGAAATCAATTCTTACTCCATGATTACTAAGTAAAATGTGCCATTCAGTAGAAATCAATTCTTACTCCATGATAACTAAGTAAAATGTACCATTCAGTAGAAATCAATTCTTACTCCATGATAACTAAGTAAAATGTGCCATTCAGTAGAAATCAATTGTTACTCCATGATAACTAAGTAAAATGTGCCATTCAGTAGAAATCAATTCTTACTCCATGATAACTAAGTAAAATGTACCATTCAGTAGAAATCAATTCTTACTCCATGATAACTAAGTAAAATGTGCCATTCAGTATAAATAAATTCTTACCCCATGATAACTAAGCAAAATGTGCCATTCAGTATAAATCAATTCTTACTCCATGATAATTAAGTAAAATATGCCATTCAGTAGAAATCAATTCTTACTCCATGATAACTAAGTAAAATGTGCCATTCAGTAGAAATCAATTCTTACTCCATGATAACTAAGTAAAATGTGCCATTCAGTAGAAATCAATTCTTACTCCATGATAGCTAAGTAAAATGTGCCATTCAGTAGAAATCAATTCTTACTCCATGATAACTAAGTAAAATGTGCCATTCAGTAGAAATCAATTCTTACTCCATGAAAACTACGTAAAATAGTCCATTCAGTAGAAATCAATTCTTACTCCATGATAACTAAGTAAAATGTGCCATTTAGTATAAATCAATTCTTATTCCATGATAACAAAGTAAAATGTGCCATTCAGTAGAAATCAATTCTTACTCCATGATAACTAAGTAAAATGTACCATTCAGTAGAAATCAATTCTTACTCCATGATAACTAAGTAAAATGTGCCATTCAGTATAAAAAAATTCTTACCCCATGATAAGTAAGCAAAATGTGCCATTCAGTAGAAATCAATTCTTACTCCATGATAATTAAGTAAAATGTGCCATCCAGTAGAAATCAATTCTTACTCCATGATAACTAAGTAAAATGTGCCATTCAGTACAAATCAATTCTTACTCCATGATAACTAAGTAAAATGTGAAATTCAGTATAAATCAATTCTTACCCCATGATAACAAAGTAAAATGTGCCATTCAGTAGAAATCAATTCTTACTCCATGATAACTAAGTAAAATGTGCCATTCAGTAGAAATCAATTCTTACTCCATGATAACTAAGTAAAATGTGCCATTCAGTATAAATCAATTCTTGTTCCATGATAACTAAGTAATATGTGCCATTCAGTAGAAATCAATTCTTACTCCATGATAACTATGTAAAATGTGCCATTCAGTAGAAATCAATTCTTACCCCATGATAACTAAGTAAAATGTGCCATTCAGTAGAAATCAATTCTTACTCCAAGATAACTAAGAAAATGTGCCATTCAGTAGAAATCAATTCTTACTCCATGTCAACTAAGTAAAATGTGCCATTAAGTATAAATCAATTCTTACTCCATGATAAATAAGTAAAATGTGCCATTCAGTATAAATCAATTCTTACTCCATGATAACTATGTAAAATGTGCCATTCAGTAGAAATCAATTCTTACTCCATGATAACTAAGTAAAATGTGCCATTCAATAGAAATCAATTCTTACTCCATGATAACTAAGAAAATGTGCCATTCAGTAGAAATCAATTCTTACTCCATGATAACTAAGTAAAATGTGCCATTCAGTAGAAATCAATTCTTACTCCATGATAACTAAGTAAAATGTGCCATTCAGTAGAAATCAATTCTTACTCCATGATAACTAAGTAAAATGTGCCATTCAGTAGAAATCAATTCTTACTCCATGATAACTAAGCAAAATGTGCCATTCAGTAGAAATCAATTCTTACTCCATGATAACTAAGTAAAATGTGCCATTTAGTATAAATCAATTCTTACTCCATGAGAACAAAGTAAAATGTGCCATTCAGTAGAAATCAATTCTTACTCCATGATAACTAAGTAAAATGTACCATTCCGTATAAATCAATTCTAACTCCATGATAACTAAGTAAAATGTGCCATTCAGTATAAATAAATTCTTACCCCATGATAACTAAGCAAAATGTGCCATTCAGTAGAAATCAATTCTTACTCCATGATAATTAAGTAAAATGTGCCATTCAGTAGAAATCAATTCTTACTCCATGATAACTAAGTAAAATGTGCCATTCAGTACAAATCAATTCTTACTCCATGATAACTAAGTAAAATGTGAAATTCAGTATAAATCAATTCTTACCCCATGATAAGAAAGTAAAATGTGCCATTCAGTAGAAATCAATTCTTACTCCATGATAACAAAGTAAAATGTGCCATTCAGTAGAAATCAATTCTTACTCCATGATAACTAAGTAAAATGTGCCATTCAGTATAAATCAATTCTTGTTCCATGATAACTAAGTAATATGTGCCATTCAGTAGAATTCAATTCTTACTCCATGATAACTATGTAAAATGTGCCATTCAGTAGAAATCAATTCTTACTCCATGATAACTATGTAAAATGTGCCATTCAGTAGAAATCAATTCTTACTCCATGATAACTATAAAAAATGTGCCATTCAGTAGAAATCAATTCTTACTCCATGATAACTATGTAAAATGTGTCATTCAGTATAAATCAATTCTTACTCCATGATAACTAAGTAAAATGTGCCATTCAGTATAAATCAATTCTTACTCCATGATAACTAAGTAAAATGTGCCATCCAGTAGAAATCAATTCATACTCCATGATAACTAAGTAAAATGTGCCATTCAGTAGAAATCAATTCTTACTCCATGATAACTAAGTAAAATGTGCCATTCAGTAGAAATTAACTCTTACTCCATGATAACTAAGTAAAATGTGCCATTAATTATAAATCAATTCTTACTCCATGAAAACTATGTAAAATCTGCCATTCAGTAGAAATCAATTCTTTCTCCATGATAACTATGTAAAATGTGCCATTCACTAAAAATCAATTCTTACTCCATGATAACTAAGTAAAATGTGCCATTCAGTAGAAATCAATTCTTACAATATGATAACTAAGTAAAAAATGTGCCATTCAGTAGAAATCAATTCTTACTCCATGATAACTAAGTAAAATGTGCCATTCAGTAGAAATCAATTCTTACTCCATGATAACTAAGTAAAATGTGCCATTCAGTAGAAATCAATTCTTACTCCATGATAACTAAGTAAAATGTGCCATTCAGTAGAAATCAATTCTAACTCCATGATAACTAAGTAAAATGTGCCATTCAGTAGAAATCAATTCTTACTCCATGATAACTAAGTAAAATGTGCCATACAGTAGAAATCAATTCTTACTCCATGATAACTAAGTAAAATGTGCCATTCAGTAGAAATCAATTCTTACTCCATGATAACTAAGTAAAATGTGCCATTCAGTAGAAATCAATTCTTACTCCATGATAACTAAGTAAAATGTGCCTTTCAGTATAAATCAATTCTTGTTCCATGATAACTAAGTAATATGTGCCATCCAGTATAAATAAATTCTTACTCCATGATAACTAAGTAAAATGTGCCATTCAGTAGAAATCAATTCTTACTCCATGATAACTAAGTAAAATGTGCCATTCAGTAGAAAGCAATTTTTACTCCATGATAACTAAGTAAAATGTGCCATTCAGTAGAAAAAAATACTTGCTCCATGATAACTAAGTAAAATGTGCCATTCAGTAGAAATCAATTCTTACTTCATGATAACTAAGTAAAATGTGCCATTCAGTATAAATTAATTCTTACCCCATGATAACTAAGTAAAATGTGCCATTCAGTAGAAATCAATTCTTACTCCATGATAACTAAGTAAAAGGTGCCATTCAGTAGAAATCAATTCTTACTCCATGATAACAAAGTAAAATGTGCCATTCAGTAGAAATCAATTCTTACTCCGTGATAACTAAGTAAAATGTGCTATTCAGTAGAAATCAATTCTTACTCCGTGATAACTAAGTAAAATGTGCCATTCAGTAGAAATCAATTATTACTCCATGTTAACTAAGTAAAATGTGCCATTCAGTAGAAATCAATTCTTACTCCATGATAACTAAGTAAAATGTGCCATTCAGTAGAAATCAATTCTTACTCCATGATAACTAAGTAAAATGTGCCATTCAGTAGAAATCAATTCTTACTCCATGATAACTATGTAAAATGTGCCATTCAGTAGAAGTCAATTCTTACTCCATGATAACTAAGTAAAATGTGCCATTCAGTAGAAATCAATTCTTACTCCATGATAACTAAGTAATATGTGCCATTCACTATAAAACAATTCTTACTCTATGATAACTAAGTAAAATATGCAATTCAGTAGAAATCAATTCTTACTCCATGATAACTAAGTAAAATGTGCCATTTAGCAGAAATCAATTCTTACTCCATGATAACTAAGTAAAATGTGCCATTCAGTATAAATCAATTCTTACTCCATGATAACTAAGTAAAATGTGCCATTCAGTAGAAATCAATTCTTACTCCATGAGTACTAAGTAAAATGTGCCATTCAGTATAGATCAATTCTTACCCCATGAGTACTAAGTAAAATGTGCCATTCAGTATAAATCAATTCTTACTCCATGATAACTAAGTAAAATGTGCCATTCAGTATAAATCAATTCTTGTTCAATGATAACTAAGTAATATGTGCCATTCAGTAGAAATCAATTCTAACTCCATGATAACTAAGTAATATGTGCCATTCAGTATAAATCAATTCTTACTCCATGATAACTAAGTAAAATGTGCCATTCAGTATAAATCAATTCTTACTCCATGATAACTATGTAAAATGTGCCATTCAGTATAACTCAATTCTTACTCCATGATAACAAAGTAAAATGTGCCATTCAGTAGAAATCAATTCTTACTCCATGATAACTATGTAAAATTTGCCATTCAGTAGAAATCAATTCTTATTCCATGATAACTAAGTAATATGTGCCATTCAGTAGAAATCAATTCTTACTCCATGAGAACTAAGTAAAATGTGCCATTCAGTAGAAATCAATTCTTACTCCATGATAACTAAGTAAAATGTGCCATTCAGTAGAAATCAATTCTTACTCCATGATAACTAAGTAAAATGTGCCATTCAGTAGAAATAAATTCATACTCCATGATAAATAAGTAAAATGTGCCAATCAGTATAAATCAATTCATACTCCATGATAACTATGTAAAATGTGCCATTCAGAAAAAATCAATTTTTACTCCATGATAACTAAGTAATATGTGCCATTCACTATAAATCAATTCTCACTCCATGAGAACTAAGTAAAATGTGCCATTCAGTAGAAATCAATTCTTACTCCATGATAACTAAGTAAAATGTGCCATTCAGTAGAAATCAATTCTTACTCCATGATAACTAAGTAATATGTGCCATTCAGTAGAAATCAATTCTTACTCCATGAGAACTAAGTAAAATGTGCCATTCAGTAGAAATCAATTCTTACTCCATGATAACTAAGTAAAATGTGCCATTCAGTAGAAATCAATTCTTACTCCATGATAACTAAGTAAAATGTGCCATTCAGTAGAAATAAATTCATACTCCATGATAAATAAGTAAAATGTGCCAATCAGAATAAATCAATTCATACTCCATGATAACTATGTAAAATGTGCCATTCAGAAAAAATCAATTTTTACTCCATGATAACTAAGTAATATGTGCCATTCACTATAAATCAATTCTCACTCCATGAGAACTAAGTAAAATGTGCCATTCAGTAGAAATCAATTCTTACTCCATGATAACTAAGTAAAATGTGCCATTCAGTAGAAATCAATTCTTGCTCCATGATAACTAAGTAAAATGTGCCATTCAGTAGAAATCAATTCTTACTCCATGATAACTAAGTAAAATTTGCCATTCAGTAGAAATCAATTCTTACTCCATGATAACTAAGTAAAATGTACCATTCAGTAGAAATCAATTCTTACTCCATGTTAACTAAGTAAAATGTGCCATTCAGTAGAAATCAATTCTTACTCCATGATAACTAAGTAAAATGTGCCATTCAGTATAAATCAATTCTTACTCGATGATAACTAAGCAAAATGTGCCATTCAGTCTAAATCAATTCTTGTTCCATGATAACTAAGTAACATGTGCCATTCAGTATAAATCAAATCTTACTCCATGATAACTAAGTAATATGTGCCATTCAGTAGAAATCAATTCTTACTCCATGATAACTATGTAAAATGTGCCATTCAGCATAACTCAATTATTACTCTATGAAAACTAAGTAAAATGTGCCATTCAGTAGAAATCAATTCTTACTCCATGATAACTAAGTAAAATGTGCCATTCAGTAGAAATCAATTCTTACTCCATGATAACTATGTAAAATGTGCCATTCAGTAAAAATCAATTCTTACTCCATGACAACAAAGTAAAATGTGCCATTCAGTAGAAATCAATTCTTACTCCATGATAACTAAGTAAAATGTGCCATTCAGTAGAAATCAATTCTTACTCCATGATAACTAAGTAAAATGTGCCATTCATTAGAAATCAATCCTTACTCCATGATAACTAAGTAAAATGTGCCATTCAGTATAAATCAATTCTTACCCCATGATAACTAAGTAAAATGTGCCATTCAGTAGAAATCAATTCTTACTCCATGATAACTAAGTAAAATGTGCCATTCAGTAGAAATCAATTCTTACTCCATGATAACTAAGTAAAATGTGCCATTCAGTAGAAATCAATCCTTACTCCATGATAACTAAGTAAAATGTGCCATTCAGTATAAATCAATTCTTACCCCATGATAACTAAGTAAAATGTGCCATTCAGTATAAATCAATTCTTACTCCATGATAACTAAGTAAAATGTGCCATTCAGTATAAATCAATTCTTGTTCCATGATAACTTATTAATATGTGCCATTCAGTATAAATCAATTCTTACTGCATGATAACTAAGTAATATGTGCCATTCAGTAGAAATCAATTCTTACTCCATGATAGCAATGTAAAATGTGCCATTCAGTAGAAATCAATTCTTACTCCATGATAACTAAGTAAAATGTGCCATTCAGTAGAAATCAATTCTTACTCCATGATAACTAAGTAATATGTGCCATTCAGTAGAAATCAATTCTTACTCCATGAGAACTAAGTAAAATGTGCCATTCAGTAGAAATCAATTCTTACTCCATGATAACTAAGTAAAATGTGCCATTCAGTAGAAATCAATTCTTACTCCATGATAACTAAGTAAAATGTGCCATTCAGTAGAAATAAATTCATACTCCATGATAAATAAGTAAAATGTGCCAATCAGTATAAATCAATTCATACTCCATGATAACTATGTAAAATGTGCCATTCAGAAAAAATCAATTTTTACTCAATGATAACTAAGTAATATGTGCCATTCACTATAAATCAATTCTCACTCCATGAGAACTAAGTAAAAAGTGCCATTCAGTAGAAATCAATTCTTACTCCATGATAACAAAGTAAAATGTGCCATTCAGTAGAAATCAATTCTTACTCCATGATAACTAAGTAAAATGTGCCATTCAGTATAAGTCAATTCTTATTCCATGATAACTAAGTAAAATGTGCCATTCAGTATAAATCAATTCTTATTCCATGATAACTAAGTAAAATGTTCCATTCAGTATAAATCAATTCTTACTCCATGATAACTAAGTAAAATGTGCCATTCAGTATAAATCAATTCTTACTCCATGATAAAATTGGTTGTGTCTCCTCTTCATGTTCAGTAGGTTCAGCATGGGCAGTCACTAATGAGTCTAAAAATTTGAAAAATTGTTTTTTTTTTATCTGCAACACTCTACCTAACAAATGATGTTACTTTAAAGGCATGCATTGACTCCAAGTAACGCTAACAGGTGAATATATCAGATCCTTCATCACCGTCAGATGATGTTACAAATACAACTTCAGTCAGTTTTTTAATGCTATCAATATCACATAGAAATATAAAGGGCATTTAAGATTCTACTGGCTTGCCTGACTTTATGAAGTGTACAAATATTTTGTTTTATGCTTTTTGAGTTAACACCATTTTTTAGTGCAAGATGGCCACCAGAAAATCCTGGTAAAAACCGCCAGTATAGAAAATCCTGGTAAAAACCACCAGTATAGAAAATCCTGGTTAAAAAAACCACCAGTATAGAAAATCCTGGTAAAAACTGCCAGTATAGAAAATCCTGGTAAAAACTGCATTATATAGATTATAACATCTTGGAAATGAATGATTATAACATGTTGGAAGTGAATGATTATAACATGTTGGAAATGAATGGTTATAACATATCAGAAGTGAATGATTATAACATCTTGGAAGTGAATGACTATAACATGTTGGAAGTGAATGATTATAACATGTCAGAAATGAATGATTATAACATATCAGAAGTGAATGATTATAACATCTTGGAAGTGAATGACTATAACATGTTGGAAGTGAATGATTATAACATGTCAGAAATGAATGATTATAACATGTCAGAATTGAATGATTATAACATGTTGGAAGTGAATAATTATAGCATGTTGGAAGTGAATGATTATAACATGTCAGAAGTGAATGATTATAACATGGTGGAAGTGAAGAATTATAAAATGTTGGAAGTGAATTATTATAACATGTATGAAGTGAATGATTATAACATTGGAAGTGAATGATTATAACATATTGAAAGTGAATAATTATAAAATGTCTGAAGTGAATGATTATAACATGTTTGAAGTGAATACTTGAATGGCCTTCACATAATATAAATAAAAAAACAAGGAAATGTATTGTTTTGTCCTACACAATATTTCAATTTACAAGTTTTAAAGGTTTAAAACAAGGAAATGTATTATTTTGTCCTACACAATATTTCAATTTACAAGTTTTAAAGGTTTAAAACAAGTTAATTTATTATTTATCCCTATACTATATTTCAATTTACAAGTTTTAAAGGTTTAAAACAAGGAAATGTATTATTTTTTCCTGCACAATATTTAAATTTACAAGTTTTAAAGGTTTAAAACAAGTAAAGTTATTATTTGTCCCTATATTATATTTAAATTTACAATTTTTTTTAAAAGTTTAAAACAAGGAAATGTATTATTTTGTCCCACACAATATTATAATTTACAAGTTTTAAAGGTTTAAAACAAGGAAATGTATTATTTTGTCCCACACAATATTATAATTTACAAGTTTTAAAGGTTTAAAACAAGGAAATGTATTATTTTGTCCCACACAATATTATAATTTACAAGTTTTAAAGGTTTAAAACAAGGAAATGTATTATTTTCTCCTACACAATATTTTAATTTACAAGTTTTAAAGGTTTAAAACAAGGAAATGTATTATTTTGTCCTACACAATATTTCAATTTACAAGTTTTAAAAGTTTAAAACAAGGAAATGTATTATTTTGTCCCACACAATATTATAATTTACAAGTTTTAAAGGTTTAAAACAAGGAAATGTATTATTTTGTCCCACACAATATTATAATTTACAAGTTTTAAAGGTTTAAAACAAGGAAATGTATTATTTTGTCCTACACAATATTTCAATTTACAAGTTTTAAAGGTTTAAAACAAGGAAATGTATTATTTTGTCCTACACAATATTTCAATTTACAAGTTTTAAATGTTTAAAACAAGGAAATGTATAATGTTTCCCTACACAATATTTCAATTTACAAATTTTAAATATGAAGGCTGTATTTCATGTATCATTGTAAAAATATAACAAGTAAAATCAGGCAAACTTAATTCTTACCTGATGGTAACATTTCTTGTTCCTCCATTTCAATTGCAGCTGTATTTTGACCATTCTCTTGAGAATCTAAAATATTGAAAAAAATGTTTAAAGAAATTGTTTGAAGTTAATTATCTAACAAATAATCTTAATTTTAAAGCAAGTATATAAACTGTGGTATTAATTTCCTAATTAAATAATGGCCTAAAATGCAGGGACTAAAAAGTGACTCATCCAGAGAGTAACAGAAATCAAATCATTATATGACCTGCAAGGTTACCATTCTGTTTCTTGTCCAGACTGTGTCATGAGTTTTCAGCATGTCCATTCATCACCAACATTTATATGTATTAGAACTGGACTGATGTTAACATACAACCTAGTTTTTTTCAGTTATTACCTGACATTGTCAACCTCATATTTGAATATGTTGTTGTTTTAAGGTTTAATGTAATTTTTCGGCACATGATAGGCTAGACATGGCGGTCTCTATTAATGGTGGATGAAGAAACCAGGAAACCCCTTGTAAAGAACCACCAACCTGTGAGAAATTACTGGCAAGCTTTTTACACATACCTACATTGGCCAAATCTGAGAATCAAACCCACTCAGACAGAGACGAGATGGCAGTGATTCAAACAGAAAGCACTATAGACCACTCGGCCACTCAGGGCCCCCATATATGAATATATAAGCTATATAAGATTCTATTCTCTCACCTTATGTTCAGAATATAAATTCATGATCAAGCATGAATCATTTACATCTGAAAAAAAAACAAGATGCCTTTTCATCTACTTCCCTACTGATTCTTCATCTGTCTCTCTGCTAACCTGTTACTTTATTCGTCTGTTCTAAATCTTGTAAATGTTTGTAAAAAAATACTAATGGGGGAGAATTTTTTTAATTTTTTTTATTAAGATGTATTTTCACCCCCTGATTATACATGGTTTCACTAAATGTATATAATATTTACTGAACATTAAAAACTTACTGAGTAATATTGCTCCATATTTGTTTAAAAAGTTACTATTAATACTGCACTAAACTAAACTATATCATTAATGCAACAAGAAATCAGAAGATTAAAAGTGATATAAAAATGCAGCAGACATTTAGTTATTGTTATTGATGGAAGGATTTATCAATCCCAGAAAAAATATATCCACCACCACAAGCGGCATCACTTTATTTAAGTTTTGCAAATGGCTACTTTTCTCTGAGACTGGTATGCATTTGATACAGACTGGTATGCATTTGATACAGACTGGTATGCATTTGATACAGACTGGTATGCATTTGATACAGACTGGTATGCATTTGATGCAGACTGATTCCTCAACTTCATCATCATCATCAGTCTCTTGACCTAGTGTGGTCATTGAGGCACTGTGCTGTTGAACATCTGACCAGTTACCTCCACTTGTCTCGATCATATGCCAATACCTGTGTCTCTGCAAAACATTTCCTGGTCCATTCTGTGATGTTGTCAGTCCACGTTTTTCTCTATTTACCTCTCTTTCTGCCATCCTGGACACTGCCCTGCAGCACTGTTGTGGATAAACTGTTGGCTCTAGTGACATAGCCATACCATTTCAGCTTTCTCTTTGACAGTGGAGGTCTTCATAATGGCCTACTTTGCGTCTGATGGTATTATGCACTTCTTCATTTGTGATGATTCTGTTGCATCTCAATTATAGTACCTGTATCCTTCATTTTAATTCTGCTGTCAGGGTCCAGGCCTCACATGAATACAAAAAGATTGAGATGACTAGTGCTCTCAATAGTCTGATTTTAGTTTTCAGACATATATTTGTCTCTCTAGATGGGTCTTAGCTTTGACATAGCTGCCATTGTTTGTGCTGCTCCTGACAAACTTTCTGCTCTTGATCCCTCTTCCTTGATTATAGAATCAAGATATTTGAATTGGCCCAATGTTTCCATTCCTGTCCTCTGACATTAATCTTGGTTGAAATTTGTTTGCCACTATTTGTCATCAGCTTTGTCTTCCTGGCGTTTATCTCCATGTCAAATCTGGAAGATATTTAATACAGGTTCTTCACTAAGGTAGCAAGCTCATCTGCACTGCCTGCCAGCCCATCAATGTTGTCTGCAAAGCATAGGTCGGTGATGTTAACACCCTCCAATGCTGACTGTCCCACAGTGGTTTTCCAGGGCTTCACTCATGATGCGCTCTAAGTAGATGTTGGAAAGCATGGGTGACAGGAGACAGCCTTGATGTACTCCAACTGTTGTCTTGAACCAGTCCCCCATAGAACCTTGAGCATCAACTGCACTGGTAGCCTTGGTGCACAGCTGCTTGATGGTGTTGGTCAGCTTTTGACCCATGTTGTACTTCTTCATTGTGGCCCACAATGCCTCATGCCACACTCTGTCAAAAGCCTTTTGAAATTTATAAACACATGATATATGTCTTGTTGATGTTGTGAGTACTTTTCACACAGAACACTAAGATTAATTATTTGTTCTGTTGTGCTTCTTCCACTCTGGTACCCTGCCAGTTCTTCACTGATTATCTCTTCTGCTTGTGGGTTCAGTCTGTTCAAGACGATCTTCAGCATCACCTTTCTAGCATGATTGATAAAACTGATAGTTCTGTAATACTGGCACAGCTTGAGATTGCCATATTGCCTTGGTCACTGATTGATGGTATTGGTCAACTTACTTTCACTATATAAAATGCTTCATACTTGATCTGTAACACATTTAGTTTTGTGTGGAGATACATCTGACCATGTTATAACCTTTGAATTTTGCAATGTAAGATATCATTCTGCTATCAAAAAGTCAAGATGATAAAGTACTGGATCAGTTTATAATTAAATCCCTTGACATTATTGACATGAAACAAGAAGTCCAGGTAATCCTTGTATCACTCACTATTTCAAAGATGAATAACCAGATCACTAAAAATGTTTTTTGTTGGAATGCCTATGCTGATATGACATTTTGCCCAATGGAACAGTGATAAAAGGGTTTATCAAGATGGATACCAAGCTGGCATACTGGTGGAAAGCCCATATTGTAAGAAGTCTTCTGGTGAAAACATTGTATGAAGAAACTATAAGAATGAGATTTTAAAGATGGCTGTCATGATGACCATACTTGATATAGGATCAACCATCTAGAGAGTTGACATTATAAAATGTCTTTTAAAGATGGCTGTCATGATGACCATACTGGATTTAGGATCAGTGATCCAGAGAGTTGACATTATAAAATGACTTTTAAAGATGGCTGTCATGATGACCATACTGTATTTAGGATCAACCATCTAGAGAGTTGACATTATAAAAAGTCTTCAGTAAAAACCCAATGTCAATATGCATGTTAAAGACCAATACAATACATCCAAAGTAGACATATTAAACTATTAATTAAAACTTTCTGACTTAATGACCAATGAATATATTCCAAGAACAGGTTGGAGCAGTACTAGGCAAATTAAAGAATGTGATCTTATGCTTAAAAGAAGCAATGAACTCTTGAAACCACAGCACCACCAATGATATAAAAAAAATCTGAACAATGGTGGGATTGAAGAAAGATAGGCAAGATAAAAAATTATTAAAATTGTTATTTAAATATCTACAGGAAAAAATTAACCAAATTGTGTTTTACTTATTAGCCCCATTCATGTACACCGCTCCCTCGATAACTCGCGCACAACGGGGTCCAAAAACATCGACCGCACTATAAGCGAGGGCGCGAGTTACCGAGGGACCTATAAAAAAAACTAATAAAGAGATGGGAGATCGACAGAGAGGCGAAAGGGGGGGGGGGGTGCATTGTTAAATACTCGTTTTATAATTGTGCTGAAAATAACTGTGAATAAATATTTCTTTATAAAGGTGTTGTTCGTTTTTCTTTATAAATTACCTTTAATTTCTGGATAAAATATCTTGAAAAGATCGTAAAAACAAACATTATTCCACGAGGTATCAGTACTCTTAACACGTGTATCGCTAAACACATTGTGTATTACGTCACTGCTTTTTGTGTTGATTTGGATACATTCTAGTTTTATTGTTCGTTCAAAATGAATCAGGATTTATTTTATCAAAAAAGATAACATTCATATCGAAAAACGAAAACGTCGAAACTTGTGTTGATCTAAAACATAAAATTCTGCTATCACTAAATAGATACATAGATAGATTGATTAGATAGATAGATAGAGTAAAATGTAAAAACCAAAAAAAATTACAAAGATAAATTATTACCAACCATGAATTTAATGGGTCTAAAGTCAGACATGTAAATATATATATATATATATATATATATATATATATATATATATATATATATATATATATATATATATATATATATATATATATATATATATTTAAATCATCCGATAGCATAGACCAGCCTCATCACAATTATAAACTTGGTCGTCTGTATATCCATCACGGGTCAGTATCTCTCGGAGTTGGTTGGGATAACTAGATGCGGCCGCCTGATTTGCTGAGCGTATCTCTCCCGACAAAGAATTTTGTTTTATACCATGTCGGCGCTGGAATCTCCAAAGCCATCCATGGCTTGCCATGAAATCTGATTCAGTATCCATAGTTTTTGCCATTTTCTCTGCCTGGACCTTGAGAATTGTTCCCGAAATCTGAACACTTTGTTCACGTTGTTGTGTGAACCAGGTGTACCGGTACACAGTATCATCTAATTCTGTGTCGTTTGCAGTGCGTGCCCGTTTCCATTTAAATCCATCATCAGAATCAACTTCATGCAAATAATCCCGAAATTTCTGCTCATCCTTGAGCCAACCTCTGAGTGTCGACTCGGCAAGTTTAAGTTCACTACAAACTTTTGATCTTGATTCACCATTACGAACCCTCTCTATGACAGTAAGCTTTTCATTCACCGAGTACGCCTTTCGCTTGATTCCCTTGCTCTCCATTATCACATTTACAAACGATTAGGATAAATTACTGACTAATATATACTTTAATGACAATAAGTACATACTATTTGAAACCATGTTCGATTGGTCCAACTAATTTGATTGATATTGAGACACGATATTGACCACAAGAGTTTATGCATGTAGGATTTGCATTCCTTTGAACTTTTGTATTGTACGTCTTTTACCTGATTTGATACAAAAGACCGCCTTATAAAACAAAGCAGGTCTATTTTAATTGAGTTTTACAATACAACAAACACTTCCCCTAGTCGTCGATCAAAACGCAGCGGGCAGTTAATTAGGTTCTCACAGATGTGCTCGCGGGCATCGATGTGACGGTCAATTGACTCTTTTCATGTTTGAATAGAAGAGAACATGCAACGATTATACTGCTTACACTGCAACACAATGAAAAGATTAAAACACTGATTTCCCCTATACATATACAGTATTATTCTTTACAGTGAACTGAGAAAATATTTTTTTCCGATAAAATCTAACAAGATATGTAATTCCTTATTAAAACCTGAAAATTTCACGATGTTGATTCTAACTTTTCCGGCACTAACCGTCATTTTCGACAATAAAACGGGCGATATATCAAGGTTTCATTCACCAGTTATGATCACGATTTTCTTCATTTTTAAAAAATATTTTCTTTAAAAAAAAAAACGGGATCCACGCCGGACACCGCGTTATAAGCGGGTTCGCGAGTTATCAGGGCGCGAGTTATCGAGGGAGCGGTGTATATAACCATGATGATAACACAGTATCACACAACCCCCTTCACGGATATAACTCTGAGGACAAAACAGTATCACATAAGCACATTCAGGGATATAACCCTGAGGACAATACAGTATCACATAAATCCATTCATGGTTATAACCCTGATGACAACACAGTATCATATAACCCCTTCATGGATATAACACTGAGGACAATAGAGTATCATCCCCTTCATGGATATAACCCTGAGGACAATACAGTATCACATAAATCCATTCATGGTTATAACCCTGATGACAACACAGTATCATATAACCCCTTCATGGATATAACACTGAGGACAATAGAGTATCATCCCCTTCATGGATATAACCCTGAGGACAATACAGAATCACATAACCCTCTTGATGAATATAATCCTGAGGTCAATACCATATCATATAACCCCATCCATGGATATAACCCTGAGGACAATACAGTATCACATAAGTCCATTCATAAATATGCACATATCTGCCAAAATGAGGACATGTGAATAAGTCATGAATATACAGACTGATATATAAGAAAATTCCAGAATCACAAAATGAAGTAACAGTAACCTATGATTGAGATGAGTTATTTTTTTAAATACATTCTCATATTATTCACTTTTGAATGAGGTTAATTTACTCTTTTTGAAATACATTCTCATATTATTCATTTTTAAATGATGTTAATTTACTCCTTTTGAAATACATTCTCAGATTATCAATTTTTAAATGAGGTTAATTTAGGGGTATTGACAGATGTGTGTGTTGATGGACATACATGGATACCAATATCATCATGTTGGGCTGGACATGAAATCTTAAGATAACATGAAAAAACATAACATTTGCCTGTCTATGATTTCTTACCTCCATTCTGCATAAGAATATTGCATTTTCTTCGTCTATAGCAGATGCATAGAACTACTACCACTACTACTACAAGTACAAGGAAGGTACAACCAATGGATACAGGTATTTTCCTGAAGAAAAAAAAAAAGAATCTATTTGCTATTATCAAACATGCAAAACAAGGCACTAAGCATAGGTCAAAGTTCATGCCCCTGACCCTGAGCTATTTTAAATATATTTTAAATCTAAGAGGGTGGGAAAAATAGAACAATGAGGTCAATCAAGGGCATGGATGAAAAACAAATAAAGAGATATATTATGGGCAACAAATGGATGCCACAGTGATTGTTGTGTTTAACTTCAACCATTATCAGTCTTGAAACTGGTGTAGAGACATTAACATATATCATTATTCTCATTCATATCTCTCTCTCTCTCTCTCTCTCTCTCTCTCTCTCTCTCTCTCTCTCTCTCATATATATGCAAGGATGGTCATCATATACTGTGGTTTTTTAAGTATCAAATGTACATGCATATCAAAATGTGATCCATGATAATAGTCCATGTTTTACAAGACACATGCTTTACTGAGAAACACTTTATAGTGAGAAACACTTTAGTGAGACACTTTATAGTGAGAGACACTTTATAGTGAGATACTTTATAATGAGAGATACCTTATAGTGAGATACTTTATAGTGAGATACTTTATAATGAGAGACATTTTATACTGAGAGATACTTTATAGTGAGACATTTTATATTGAGAAACACTTTATAGTGAGAGACACTTTATAGTGAGATACTTTATAGTGAGAGATACCTTATAGTGAGATACTTTATAATGAGAGACATTTTATACTGAGAGATACTTTATAGTGAGAGACATTTTATACTGAGAGATACTTTATAGTGAGAGAAATTTTATACTGAGAGATACTTTATAGTGAGATACACTTTCTAGTGAGAGATACTTTATAATGTGAGATACCTTATAGTAAGAAACACTTTATAGTGAGATACTTTATAATGAGAGATACCTTATAGTGGGATACTTTATAATGAGATACACTTTATACTGAGAGATACTTTATAGTGAGATACACTTTCTAGTGAGAGATACTTTATAATGTGAGATACACTTTATACTGAGATATACTTTATAGTGAGATACATTATAATAAGACACTTTATACTGAGAGATACTTTATAGTGAGATACACTTTCTAGTGAGAGATACTTTATGGTGAGAGACATGTTTAGTGAGAGATGTTTAGTGAGAGACACCTTATGGTGAGAAACAATTTATAGTGGGAGATACTCTCTACTGACAGACACTTTATAGTGAGAGACACTTCATACTGACAGACACTTTATAGTGAAAGACACTTTATACTGTGAGACACTTTATAGTGAGAGACACTTTATACTGTGAGACACTTTTTAGTGAGTGACCACTTTATATACAATTATATCAGTCTATTTACTTTATGACCTATACACAATCTACCTCCAGTGAAGTTGTAGGCAGTAAAAGCATGTTAGTTTTGTTTATTTTATCTGAAATAAATAATCAACATTATAAATTAAGAAGTCTATCGGTACTGGGTTTTTAAGATATTACATACCAAGATATGTTAGAAATTTTGTATGCAGTGGATACAAGAGGAAGACAAGAGATTCACTCCAGGCATAGTTAATGCAGTCTTGCTCTTGAAAAAATACCAAGAAGCTCGACTTACCTTTACACCTGACATTTTTAACATCTAGGTGTTAGTCACCAATAGATTAGAATTCAGTCTAGAAGATTAATTACTGATCTGTGGTTATTTTATTCCAATGAAACATGAAATAATAATCCTTTAGGAGACACTTTTTAATAAGTAGCTGATTGAAACAGATTAGTAAGCTGTTTTTATTTTATTACCATTTATTTTGTTTGTCAGTTCCATCTTCTGTAGTATCAAACTTATCAATAATCTTGGTTGAGTCTGAAAATGAAACAAATTTTGTTTTGTATATAGTCATATTTTGAAAGGAGATAGAATCCATTTCATATGCATCACTCACATTCACCAAAACTGTACTGATATTAATGGTATTGATGTATTTAGTATGGATCCAAAACTGTACTGATATTAATGTATTTAGTATGGATCCAAAACTCACCAAAACTGTACTGATATTGATGTATTTAGTATGGATCCAAAACTCACCAAAACTGTACTGATATTGAAGTTATTGATGTATTTAGTATGGATCCAAAACTCACCAAAACTGTACTGATATTGAAGTTATTGATGGATTTAGTATGGATATAAAACTCACCAAAACTGTACTGATATTGATGGTATTGATGTATTTAGTATGGATCCAAAACTCACCAAAACTGTACTGATATTGATGGTATTGATGTATTTAGTATGGATCCGAAACTCAACAAAACTGTACTGATATTGATGTATTTAGTATGGGTCCAAAACTCACCAAAATTGTACTGGTATTGATGGTATTGATGTACTTAGTATGGATCCAAAACTCACCAAAACTGTACTGATATTGATGTTATTGATGTCTTTATTATGGATCCGAAACTCGCCAAAACTGTACTGATATTGATGGAATTGATGCCTTTATTATGGATCCAAAACTCACCAAAACTGTACTGATATTGATGGTATTGATGTCTTTATTATGGATCCAAAACTTGCCAAAACTGTACTGATATTGATGGTATTGATAGCTTTATTATGGATCCAAAACTCACCAAAACTGTACTGATATTGATGGCATTGATGTATTTATTATGGATCCAAAACTCACCAAAACTGTACTGATATTGATGGCATTGATGTATTTATTATGGATCCAAAACTCACCAAAACTGTACTGATATTGATGGCATTGATAGCTTTATTATGGATCCAAAACTCACCAAAACTGTACTGATATTGATGTCTTTATTATGGATCCAAAACTCACCAAAACTGTACTGATATTGATGGTATTGATGTATTTAATATGGACCCAAAACTCACCAAAACTGTACTGATATTGATAGTATTGATGTATTTAGTATGGATCCAAAACTCACCAAAACTGTACTGATATTGATGTATTCATTATGGATCCAAAACTCACCAAAACTGTACTGATATTGATGGTATTGATGTATTTAGTATGGATCCAAAACTCACCAAAACTGTACTGATATTGATGGTATTGATGTATTTATTATGGATCCAAAACTCACCAAAACTGTACTGATATTGATGGTATTGATGTATTTAGTATGGATCCAAAACTCACCAAAACTGTACTGATATTGATGGTATTGATGGCTTTATTATGGATCCAAAACTCACCAAAACTGTACTGATATTGATGGTATTGATGGCTTTATTTTGGATCCAAAACTCACCAAAACTGTACTGATATTGATGGTATTGATAGCTTTATTTTGGTTGATGGTATTGATGTCTTTATATTGGATCCAAAACTCACCAAAACCAACACTGTACCAGATCTCATCACACTCCCTCATTAAGTGTAACCTAATTTTACACTATGTGTATGGTAGCCATTCATTTCGATTTTGAGAATATATATCATCACTGTGATATATTTTATTTCATTATTCATTTCAATTTTGAGAATATGTTTCATCACTGTGATATATTTTATTTCATTCAGCAGCATTTGAGTACCTTGAAGGACTGATGCTCTACTCAAACGAATGTCTAAGAAATGATGATAAGAAAAATGTTGGAATAGCTCTTCATTTAAAAAGGTAGCTAAATGAGTTGTTTTAAATCTGTTAGGTCACATTAGTACAATTACAATAAAAACCAAAAACTACATATAATGATAAATGTCTTAGTGAAAATCCCATATCAATACAAGTATAGAAATCTCTGAGTGAAAATCCCATATCAATACAAGTATAGAAATGTCTTAGTGAAAATTCCATATGAAGACAAATATAGAAATGTCTTAGTGAAAATTCCATATGAAGACAAGTATAGAAATGTCTTAGTGAAAATTCCATATGAAGACAAGTATAGAAATGTCTTAGTGAAAATTCCATATGAAGACAAGTATAGAAATGTCTTAGTGAAAATTCCATATGAAGACAAGTATAGAAATGTCTTAGTGAAAATTCCATATGAAGACAAGTATAGAAATGTCTTAGTGAAAATTCCATATGAAGATAAGTATAGAAATGTCTTAGTGAAAATTCCATATGAAGACAAGTATAGAAATGTCTTAGTGAATGTCCCATACCAATACAAATATAGAAATGTCTTAGTGAAAATCTCATATCAATACAAGTATAGAAATGTCTTAGTGAAAGTCCCATATCAATACAAGTATAGAAATGTCTCAGTGAAAGTCCCATATCAATACAAGTATAGAAATGTCTCAGTGAAAATTCCATATCAAGACCAGTATTTAATGCAATGATTACTACAGATAAGCTGTTTTACAATATTTAATGCAATGATTACTACAAATAAGCAGTTTTACAATATTTAATGTAATGTTTGCTACAGACAAGCTGTTTTACAATATTTAATGCAATGTTTATGAAAGACAACCTGTTTATAATATTTAATGTAATGTCTACTAGAGATCAGCTGTTTTGTAATATGTAATGCAACTATGTATAAAAGCTGCAAAACTAAAACTGATATGGATAACAGTCTTGTAATTGAGGTTTAGAAGATGTTAGTGGGGAGTTTAACTCTAGCAAATATAATTATGATACACAAGTAAAGCCAGTGAAACATTTTTTGTACAATAGAACCTATTAACATCCTAAATTTTTTAACAAAATTCTGTTATCTCTATTACAACCTACTTTGGATTATTTTGTCAAAAACCAGCAGAAAATGAGAAAATATCTGCAGCATGACATCATATAGAGAATCATTACACCAAAGATCTAGTGTAGAAAACATAATTTCAGCATGACATCATAGAGAGAATCATTACACCAAGGGTCTAGTGTGGAAAACATAATTTCAGCATGACATCACATAATCATTACAACAAGGGTATAGTGTGGAAAACATAATTGCAGATTGACATCACATTGAGAATCATTACACCAGGGGTCTAGTGTGGAAAACATAATTGCAGCATACTTTAGATATCTATAAAACAAAATGTATATCTCTATTTAATTAATTAAATGTCCCCTTATTTAGATAATCTTCCTCTTCTTTTATAAGGAGGGTATAATTTCTATCCTAAATTTAGAATTGACCTGTTATAACATTAGCAGCTACATTTCCATTTTTGTTTAATGGATAAAATTACTCCCATATATCTGATCTTGCAAGTCTACTTGTAAGTCTACTTGTAAGTCTGCTTGTTAGTCTACTTGTAAGTCTACTTGCAAGTCTATTTGTAAGTCTACTTGCAAGTGTACTTGCAAGTCTACTTGTAAGTCTATTTGTAAGTCTACTTGTAAGTCTACTTGTTAGTCTACTTTTAAGTCTACTTGCAAGTCTACTTGTTAGTCTACTTGTTAGTCTACTTGTAAGTCTACTTGCAAGTCTACTTGTTAGTCTACTTGTAATCTCTACTTGCAAGTCTACTTGTTAGTCTACTTGTAAGTCTACTCCAACTGCATATACCCAGATTTTCTGTCACATTAATGCACTGACATATATGGGTCTATGTAGTCTGTTAGTAATCAATAGAATAAACAAGACAGACAATGATCCCTTCATGCATTAGGAAAATACAGATATGGGTCTAAGTTTCTTGTGGCTTGACTTGAAGTATAATCAAGTACAAATGGTAAAAAGAAAGCATGCTGCCTTCACACAATGTTATGCTTGCTTTAGAATTCATGATTAAACAGACTTTTGAAAATAAGCTGATTTGAATTCTTGTAACAATTTGCACATACCAATCCATGATTCATTTGTCGGTGTCGGTACAGAAGACTCTAGGCTGATGGGCTTCACAGTGCTTGAGCTGCTGAAATAAAAATGTCAAACATGAAGTTAATTCTTGATGGGACAGTATTAGTAAGCACTGAACAGTAATACATTACAAAAACTATACATGTAATTACAATATACATGTCATTACAATATACATGTCATTACAATATACATGTCATTACAATATACATCTCATTATATTATGATTGTAATTACAATATTCATGTGTGTGTGATTAGGATTTTTAACATAGCTTTAACAATTTTTCAGTCATATCACTAAGATGTCTGCAGTGAAGCAGTTTATAGTGATGTCTCATCATGCCTCAGACATGTAGCACAATGTCCAGTCCAGTCAAATTATCCTGACACCAGGCCAACCAGTCCTAACACTAACCTCTTCACACTGAGTGCCAAGCACGGCAGCTGTTAGTACCACTTTTTAAAAGTCTTTGGTATGATTTGGCCAGGGATCGAACCAACGACATCCCACTTCTGCAGCAGATGCTGACCCCTAGGCCACTGGAGTAGTTGTAAATACAATAATTACAATATTCATGGCATAACAATATACATGTCATTACAATATACATGTCATTACAATATACATGTCATTACTATATACATGTCATTACAATATTCATGTCATTACAATATACATGTCATTACAATATACATGTCATTACAATATTCATGGCATAACAATATACATGTCATTACAATATACATGTCATTACAATATACATGTCATTACAATATTCATGTCATTACAATATACATGTCATTACAATATACATGTCATTACAATATACATGTCATTACAATATTCATGTCATTACAATATACATGTCATTACAATATACATGTCATTACAATATACATGTCATTACAATATACATGTCATTACAATATACATGTCATTACAATATACATGTCATTACAATATACATGTCATTACAATATTCATGTCATTACAATATACATGTCATTACAATATACATGTCATTACAATATACATCTCATTACAATATTCATGTCATTACAATATACATGTCATTACAATATACATGTCATTACAATATACATGTCATTACAATATACATGTCATTACAATATTCATGTCATTACAATATACATGTCATTACAATATTCATGTCATTACAATATACATGTCATTACAATATACATGTCATTACAATATACATGTCATTACAATATTCATGTCATTACAATATACATGTCATTGCAATATACATGTCATTGCAATATACATGTCATTGCAATATACATGTCATTGCAATATACATGTCATTACAATATACATGTCATTACAATATACATGTCATTACAATATACATGTCATTACAATATTCATGTCATTACAATATACATGTCATTACAATATACATGTCATTACAATATACATGTCATTACAATATACATGTCATTACAATATACATGTCATTACAATATACATGTCATTACAATATTCATGTCATTACAATATACATGTCATTACAATATACATGTCATTACAATATACATGTCATTACAATATACATGTCATTACAATATTCATGTCATTACAATATACATGTCATTACAATATACATGTCATTACAATATACATGTCATTACAATATACATGTCATTACAATATACATGTCATTACAATATACATGTCATTACAATATACATGTCATTACAATATACATGTCATTACAATATACATGTCATTACAATATACATGTCATTACAATATACATGTCATTACAATATACATGTCATTACAATATACATGTCATTACAATATTCATGTCATTACAATATACATGTCATTACAATATACATGTCATTACAATATACATGTCATTACAATATACATGTCATTACAATATACATGTCATTACAATATTCATGTCATTACAATATACATGTCATTAGAATATACATGTCATTACAATATACATGTCATTACAATATTCATGTCATTACAATATACATGTCATTACAATATACATGACATTACAATATACATGTCATTACAATATACATGTCATTACAATATACATGTCATTACAATATACATGTCATTACAATATACATGTCATTACAATATACATGTCATTACAATATACATGTCATTACAATATACATGTCATTACAATATACATGTCATTACAATATGTGTTTCATTTGTTATGAGTCTAGGCTCTTACAGCAAGTAACAGAAAAAGTGAAAACTATAAGTTTTATAAAATTTAACAAATTATTTATTTCCCTAGAATATCAAGTGAAAAATGAGAATTTCAAAAGAGAACTTATGGTTTTACAAATTAAATCCAAAAATAATCCAAAAATTAAAAAATTGAAGTCCTAGGACTAAACTGAATTTCAAAACAACATCAAATCCAGTAAATAATGTTACATTAAAATATCAATTAAAAAAGTTTTTAAACTTTAATGAACAAATAATGAAATTAAAACAAACATATTGTCATAACAATATACATGTCATTACAATATGCATTTAATTATATATATATATATATATATATATATATATATATATATATATATATATATATATATATATATATATATATATATATATATATATTTCATTACAATTCAGTGACATTTTCAGTGAAAAGCACTTATAAGATCATGAAAAACAAAAAAAACTTATGAGATCATATTTGGTGAAATTTAGGAACAAATGTATGACATATCATTGCATATTTATGGATGGGTTTTAATGTTGTCCTTTATGGGCAGGTGTTCTTTATACATATCTGTTTGTACTAAGAAAGATTTTGCTGCATATTCTTTTTTGTTTTTTCTTCCTCCTCCAGTTATACTGGTCACCATGCACATCCTACCTTGTACTGTATAGCTAAACCCAAACAATAGCAAACAGACACACACACACACACACACACACACACACACACACACACACATGTAAAGAAGTACAGGATCAGTCACAATGATATTAACAGTTTGAAACACATTACATACTTTTCTAATACTTGATGAGAGTTTTGTCTGTTGGTAATGTGCTAGCAGGCTGTACAGCAAGTGATAGGTAATATACACCACTCCTTGAGGTAATTTACACCACTCCCATAGGCAATTTACACCACTCCCTTAGGTAATTTACACCACTCCCATAGGTAATTTACACTAATCCCTTGAATGCTCATGGCCACATATAAGACTGCTTAATATGTGGGGGTGGCATGGATGTCGTTTGTTTTATAAAATAGTAGGTAGGACCTTGCAATTTTAATCAACATTTTGAAATTATCAACTTTTAAATAAAAGTCATATAACTAGTTACATTTCCTTTCCAAATGACTTTGTTAGTATAAAGATATTTAAGGAAATTTTGATCAATGAAAATTTCATTCCCAGTGTATGCCATACATTAATATTTAAATGCCAATGAAATAATTTTTATTAAGATAAATTTGTCTTTCAATTATATCATAAATGTAATGTGTATTTAAATGTAAAATGTGTCAATCTCCTGTAACAACTATTGTGTTGTGCATGAGTTATTGAGGGAGATATGGACCAGGATTATCTAGGGGTAAGTTTACCTGGTTATTAGTGTGCTAGTAATACGAAAGAAGTAATTTTACCTGGCTGGCAGTGTGCTAGTAATTTCTGGAGGTGCACAAGAACAGTTTGGTAAAACCGTTGATGGACAAGTAATCTTGTTAATATCAGTGCAGTCAAAAGGGTTCAGTCCACATTTTCCATGCTCCAAACTGCAGATGCAAACTGGCCAGCAGTAGTCATCAATACACCTATAATCCCTTTTGATTCCTGTAATAATAATAATAAAAGTTGCATGGGGCCAATTCACCTGGAATTTCAATTGTCATGGAGTAACTGTCTCAAACATTATGTCCCTGTACATTTAAAGAGAAATTACTAACAAATGAATGAAGTGCATTTGAGTACACTTATGTGGTTTCCATCTGTCTAATTTAAGTAAACTTATGTGGCTTACATTTGTCTCATTTGAGTACACTTATGTGGTTTACATCTGTCTAATTTAAGTAAACTTATGTGGCTTACATTTGTCTAATTTGAGTACACTTATTTGGCATACATTTGTCTAATTTGAGTACACTTATGTGGCTTACCTGCACCTAATTTGAGTAAACTTATGTGATTTACATCTGTCTAATTTGATTATGCTTATGTGGTTTCCATGTCTAATTTGAGTACACTTATGTGGCTTACATCTGTCTAATTTGAGTACATTTATGTGGCTTACATCTCTCTAATCTGATTACACTTATGTGGCTTACATCTGTCTAATCTGATTACACTTATGTGGCTTACATCTGTCTAATCTGATTACACTTATGTGGCTTACATCTGACTAATTTGAGTACACTTATGTGACTTACATCAGTCTAATCTGATTACACTTATGTGGCTTACCTGCAACTAATTTGAGTACACTTATGTGGCTTACATCAGCCTAATCTGAGTATACTTATGTGGCTGACATCAGTCTAATTTGAGTACACTTATGTGGCTTACATCAGCCTAATCTGAGTATACTTATGTGGCTGACATCAGTCTAATTTGAGTACACTTATGTGGCTTACATCTGTCTAATTTGAGTACACTTATGTGGCTTACATCAGCCTAATTTAAGTACACATATGTGGCTTACATCTGTCTAATTGGAGTACACATATGTGGTTTCCATCTGCCTAATTTGAGTTTACATTGATCCTTCCAGATCTCCATCTCTGGAGAAGGAAATGTACAAATTGTGGTTTCTTTGTCCGAAACCACTTACAAGACACATCAGGCCTAACACGACAATTTTTCTAACTTGGAGAATATGTTACGTGCTTAGGCTCGAATAAACAGTAACATAGAAAGAGTGAAAATAACAAGCATGTAAAAACTTAATAAACAATTTATTGAGCACAAATATTTTCCAGAAAAGAAAAATAAACTTACGGTTTTAAGAATCAATTCCAAAATTAATCCAAAAATAATTCAAAATATAATCCACTAGTGAAACTGCAAAAGTCCTAGTAATAAAATATCCTAATAATTCCAAGTTCGAATCTTAGTGAAGCATCCAAGATGGAAGACGATGTCACGTGATGAAGTCAGTTCTGGTCTTATGAAATTCAATGAGCACAATTATTTTCCAGATAAATAACAAAATAAATCCTCTTGATCCAAACGAATTGAAATAATTTCCAGTACAAGGTAATTTAAAATAACTCAAAATGACACACAACTTAGTATTCTAACAGCCCAACATCATTTATATACCTGTTTTTACGTAAACAAGGAAGAGGTCACATGATCTTCTAGAATTTTAGAAAAAATTTATGTTCAAAAACTCTTGTACACACTTTATGACCCAGATCAGAATCAGTTATTTTTACTCTCAAGACCTAAAAATAGAAAGATGTTTATAACAAAGCTCCATAATGTCCTTGGAATCAACCAATCATTTTAAAAGCTTGTTTACAACTCTGAAGCCAGGTTAGAAATGAGGTCAACATCTGGTGTTTATTTGTAAAGTACAAGTCATCCCACTTTTTAAAAAAATATATCTCCCAATGAATGAATCTTAAACTTAAAATGTCAAATTTGAATCTGACAAACAAACAGTTAAAATAAAAATAAATGACTTAAATCAAATATACGTAACACCTTCCTCCATAAAAAAAAGAATGGTTTATATGATAAAACTTTCTTTTTACCACAAACCAATTCATACCTGAGGTTAAAAGAATTCGCATAAATTACACAGTGTATATGATATAATATATTGTTATACACGGGAAAGAGCATCTGCTATTAAATTATCTTTTCCCTTGATGTGCCGGATGTCAAGATTATATTCCTGCAATAACAAACTCCATCTTTGTAATCTTTGATTTTTATTTTTCATATTGCCTATGAAAGTAAGGGGGTTGTGGTCACTAAAAACTATAATCGAAGAAGGAACTGAACTAAGATAAACTTCAAAATGTTGTAAAGCCAAAATCAATGCCAAACATTCCTTCTCGATAGTTGAATCATTTCTCTGGTGCTTATTTAATTTCTTTGAAAAATAGCACCCTGGATGTTCAATACTATTCTTGTCTTCTTGAATTAAAATTGCTCTAACACCAACATCAGTTGCATCGACAGATAATTTGAAAGACTGACTAAAATTTGGAGCTGCAAGAACTGGTGCTGTTTCAAGTATGGCTTTTAACTTGTCAAAAGCTTCCTGACATTTTTCAGTCCAAAAGAACTTGTTCTTCTTCTTCAAAAAAATTTGTCAGGGATTCTGCAATTATAGAAAAACTGGAACAAAATTTCTGATAGTATCCAGCCATACCTAAAAATCGCATCAGTTGCTTTCTATTTTCAGGCACAAGGGAATTTAGAAATAGCCTCAACCTTAGCATCTATTGGTTTAACTTGTCCATGTCCCACAATATGTCCTAAGAAAGTCACACTAGCATGGCAGAGCTCACATTTAGATAAATTAACTGTCAAACATGCATCAGTGAGTCTGTCAAAAATTTTCAAATTGTTGCTATATGTTCTATCCAGGTGTCGTAGATGATGACGTCATCTATATAGGCATCACAATTTTCTAGACCAGAGGTGATCATATTCATGAGACGTTGAAATGTACTTGGTGACCCTTTCATCCCGAATGGCATTACTTTATGTTGGTAAAGTCCATCTGGAGTCACAAATGCTGAGATTTCCTTTGCTCTTTCCGTTAGTGGAATCTGCCAAAATCCTTTCAGAAGGTCAAATTTGGTGATATACTTGGCATTCCTGATTTTATCAAATTTGAATCTGACAAACAAACAATTAAATTAAAAATAAATGACTTAAATCAAATATACGTAACAAATGAAATTGATGGTTGCTTCACAACAATCTAGAAAGATAGTGGTAACCAGTCTCCTAGTTTTGCTAAACAAAGAGGTGACAGAAGACAGGCCTATGCAATATACCTTGAAAATAAGGAAGAAACATCATGTGGATGGAAAGCACAGTTCCTTACTAGGTAGTGGGTGTTCTTAAATCCTGTAAGGGAACACATGGAGAGGCAAGGGGATCCAATCCCCTTCACTTGCTGTGGCATAAGTAGAGCCAGACTCCTATCATCATATAGATTGTATGGTAACATACTGAAAGAGGATAGGGGGTTGACCTGATGCTGTCCTTAGACTGTCAATCAAAACCTGGTATACAGTTGCTCTAAGAGCATTGCCCAGTGACCACTGACAAGAACTGGAAGCATAGTTACTGGTGACTGACCATTGCCAAGTGGCTAGTGACCAAATGATCAGTCATCAGTCTGCCCTGTAATGATTATCTGATAGAATAACCTCTGTTTTGAGAACTCAAGTCAACAGCATCTGTGACTTAATAACAGTGAGAACACTACTCTTCCATGCCTATATGATGGTGAGACTAGCTATTATATGCACTAATACATTCCCTCTCTTGCGTGAGACCAAGGATCTCTCCCTAACAGGATTTTTAAGCATTAGTTCAAGTAACTAGTGGTCTTTAGTTGATTTCAAAGACATGGTTAAGTACTGCTGACTTTACTAAGACAGGAAGTGAAGTGTACCCAAACTTGGAATGGATTTGGTGGTCTTGAGATGAAACAGTGATATAGAACACTTCTTTCCTCTGTAAATGTGGTAAGTTTCTGCCAAGTCCCACACTGCATCATCTCACTGCCAACAATATTAGGATAACGGTTGTTACATGTACATTTAGTAATGATAAATGGGTATGGTGAGTGCCATAGTACACTCAGTACATAATAAACGGGTAGGGTGAATGTCATAGTACACTCCGTACATGATAAATGGGTAGGGTGAATGCCATAGTACACTCAGTATATGATACATGGGTAGGGTGAGTGCCATAGTACACTCCGTACATGATAAATGGGTAGGGTGAGTGCCATAGTACACTCTGTACATGATAAATGAGTAAGGTGAGTGCCATAGTACACTCTGTAAATGATAAATGAGTAAGGTGAGTGCCATAGTACACTATGTACATGATAAATGAGTAAGGTGAGTGCCATAGTACACTATGTACATGATAAATGAGTAAGGTGAGTGCCATAGTACACTATGTACATGATAAATGAGTAAGGTGAGTGCCATAGTACACTCTGTACATGATACATGAGTAAGGTGAGTGCCATAGTACACTCTGTACATGATAAATGGGTAGGGTGAGTGCCATTCTACACTCTGTAAATGATAAATGAGTAGGGTGAGTGCCATAGTACACTCAGCACATGTTACATGGGTAGGGTGAGTGCCATTGTACACTCTGTAAATGATAAATGGGTAGGGTGAGTGCCATAGTACACTCAGCACATGATACATGGGTAGGGTGAATGCCATGTACCCAGTACACTCAGCACATGATACATGGGTAGGGTGAGTGCCATAGTACACTGGGTACATGATAAATGGGTAGGGTGAGTGCCATAGTACACTGGGTACATGATAAATGGGTAGGGTGAGTGCCATAGTACAATAGGTACATGATAAATGGGTAAGGTGAGTGCCATAGCACACTAAGTACATGATAAATGGGTAGGGTGAATGCCATAGTACACTGGGTACATGATAAATGGGTAGGGTGAGTGCCATAGTACAATGGGTACATGATAAATGGGTAAGGTGAGTGCCATAGTACACTCAGTATATGATAAATGGGTAGGGTGAATGCCATAGTACACTGGGTACATGATAAATGGGTAGGGTGAGTGCCATAGTACAATGGGTACATGATAAATGGGTAAGGTGAGTGCCATAGCACACTAAGTACATGATAAATGGGTAGGGTGAATGCCATAGTACACTGGGTACATGATAAATGGGTAGGGTGAGTGCCATAGTACAATGGGTACATGATAAATGGGTAAGGTGAGTGCCATAGTACACTCAGTACATGATAAATGGGTAGGGTGAGTGCCATAGTACACTGGGTACATGATAAATGGGTAGGGTGAGTGCCATGAGAAGTAATAATAATGATTTCTGAGATCGGCAATAGAGCAAGCTGGAAGTCAGATGAACACTTTCTTCATTTAGAACAAGCTACATATTCCTATAATTGTGTTTCAGTGAATACCCTATGTTAATATAACCATTGGTTCAGGAAAAGTGGTCACATAGATATAATCAGTTTATCTATCAAATTGAATACAGCCATTTGTGTTGGGTTAGAGCAGCATTCGTTTAAAATTGTTTGTTTGTTTGTTTGATTAGGATTTTTAACATAGCATTAACAATTTTTCATTCATATTGCTACGATGTCTGAAGTTTATAGTAATGACTAGCTCTGGGGCATCATGCCGCAGACTTTTTGCTGCCATTATAGGAATAATAAAAAAAGCAATAAAATAAAGTTAAATAAACCAAAATATTAGGAAGAAATCATAGTGATAACATGGCTATCATGGTGGCCATATTGGATGTAAGATTAGTTACATTTTCAAAATGGCCACTGTTGTAACCATAATGGATGTAAGATTAGTTACATTTTCAAAATGACCACTGTTGTAACCAAATTGGATGTAAGATTAGTTACATTTTCAAAATGGCCACTGTTGTAACAATATTCGATGTCAGATTAGTTACATTTTCAAAATGGCCACTGTTGTAACCATATTGGATATAAGATTAGTTACATTTTCAAAATGACCACTGTTGTAACCAAATTGGATGTAAGATTAGTTACATTTTAAAGATGGCCATTGTTGTAACCATATTGGATATAAGATTAGTTACATTTTCAAAACTGCCACTGTTGTAACAATATTCGATGTCAGATTAGTTACATTTTCAAAATGGCCACTGTTGTAACCATATTGGATATAAGATTAGTTACATTTTCAAAATGGCCACTGTTGTAACAATATTCGATGTCAGATTAGTTACATTTTCAAAATGGCCACTGTTGTAACCATATTGGATATAAGATTAGTTACATTTTCAAAATGGCCACTGTTGTAACCATAATGGATGTAAGATTAGTTACATTTTCAAAATGACCACTGTTGTAACCAAATTGGATGTAAGATTAGTTACATTTTCAAAATGGCCACTGTTGTAACCATACTGGATATAAGATTAGTTACATTTTCAAAACGGCCACTGTTGTAACAATATTTGATGTCAGATTAGTTACATTTTCAAAATGGCCACTGTTGTAACCATATTGGATATAAGATTAGTTACATTTTCAAAATGCCCACTGTTGTAACAATATTCGATGTCAGATTAGTTACATTTTAAAAATGGCCACTGTAGTAACCATATTGGATATAAGATTAGTTACATTTTCAAAATGGCCACTGTTGTAACCATATTGGATATAAGATTAGTTACATTTTCAAAATGGCCACTGTTGTAACCATAATGGATGTAAGATTAGTTACATTTTCAAAATGACCACTGTTGTAACCAAATTGGATGTAAGTTTAGTTACATTTTCAAAATGGCCACTGTTGTAACCATAATGGATGTAAGATTAGTTACATTTTCAAAATGACCACTGTTGTAACCAAATTGGATGTCACATTGGAACCATTTTGATTCAGAACCAAGCAGTCTTGGTAGAAAGCTCTTCTCACTATATCCATCTATTCAGGAGAAGTGGCAACAGCTAGTGACTAAGTTTTCTTCCAGTTTACAGTAGATGCTTCTCAGTCTCCTGACAACAGGCTTTTCTCCAATTAAGCAAACTAAGGACCCAGACATATCATAAAGAAGCTGAGATCTACATCAAAACAATTAAGTAAACTAATGACCCAGACATATTATAAAGAAGCTGAAATCTACATCAAAACAATTAAGCAAACTAAGGACCCAGACATATTATACAGAAGTTGAGATCTACATCAAAACAATTAAGCAAACTAATGACCCAGACATATTGAAATCTACATCAACACAATTAAGCAAACTAAGGACCCAGACATATTGAAATCTACATCAACACAATTAAGCAAACTAAGGACCCAGACATATTATACAGAAGTTGAGATCTACATCAAAACAATTAAACAAACTAAGGACCCAGACATATTATAAAGAAGCTGAAATCTACATCAAAACAATTAAACAAACTAAGGACCCAGACATATTATAAAGAAGCTGAGATCTACATTAAAACATTTAAACAAACTAATGACCCAGACATATTATAAAGAAGCTGAGATCTACATCAAAACAATTTAGCAAACTAAGGACCCAGACATATTATAAAGAAGCTGAAATCTACATCAAAACAATTAAGCAAACTAATGACCCAGACATATTGAAATCTACATCAACACAATTAAGTAAACTAATGACCCAGACATATTATAAAGAAGCTGAAATCTACATCAAAACAATTAAACAAACTAAGGACCCAGACATATTATAAAGAAGCTGAAATCTACATCAAAACAATTAAGTAAACTAATGACCCAGACATATTATAAAGAAGCTGAGATCTACATCAAAACAATTAAACAAACTAAGGACCCAGACCTATTATAAAGAAGCTGAGATCTACATCAAAACAATTAAACACACTAATGACCCAGACATATTATAAAGAAGCATGATCTACATCAAAACAATTAAGTAAACTAATGACCCAGACATATTATAAAGAAGCTGAAATCTACATCAAAACAATTAAACAAACTAATGACCCAGACATATTATAAAGAAGCTGAGATCTACATCAAAACAATTAAGCAAACTAAGGACCCAGACATATTATAAAGAAGCTGAGATCTACATCAAAACAATTAAACAAACTAAGGACCCAGACATATTATAAAGAAGCTGAAATCTACATCAAAACAATTAAGCAAACTAATGACCCAGACATATTATAAAGAAGCTGAGATCTACATCAAAACAATTAAGCAAACTAATGACCCAGACATATTATAAAGAAGCTGAGATCTACATCAAAACAATTAAGTAAACTAATGACCCAGACATATTATAAAGAAGCTGAAATCTACATCAAAACAATTAAGTAAACTAATGACCCAGACATATTATAAAGAAGCTGAGATCTACATCAAAACAATTAAACAAACTAAGGACCCAGACATATTATAAAGAAGCTGAAATCTACATCAAAACAATTAAGTAAACTAATGACCCAGACATATTATAAAGAAGCTGAGATCTACATCAAAACAATTAAACAAATTAAGGACCCAGACATATTATAAAGAAGCTGAAATCTACATCAAAACAATTAAGCAAACTAATGACCCAGACATATTATAAAGAAGCTGAAATCTACATCAAAACAATTAAACAAACTAAGGACCCAGACATATTATAAAGAAGCTGAGATCTACATCAACACAATTAAACAAACTAATGACCCAGACATATTGAAATCTACATCAAAACAATTAAGTAAACTAAGGACCCAGACATATTATAAAGAAGCTGAGATCTACATCAAAACAATTAAGCAAACTAAGGACCCAGACATATTATAAAGAAGCTGAAATCTACATCAAAACAATTAAACAAACTAAGGACCCAGACCTATTATAAAGAAGCTGAGATCTACATTAAAACAATTAAGTAAACTAAGGACCCAGACATATTATAAAGAAGCTGAAATCTACATCAAAACAATTAAGCAAACTAATGACCCAGACATATTATAAAGAAGCTGAGATCTACATCAAAACAATTAAGCAAACTAAGGACCCAGACATATTATAAAGAAGTTGAGATCTACATCAAAACAATTAAGCAAACTAAGGACCCAGACATATTATAAAGAAGCTGAAATCTACATCAAAACAATTAAGCAAACTAAGGACCCAGACATATTATAAAGAAGCTGAGATCTACATCAAAACAATTAAGCAAACTAAGGACCCAGACATATTATAAAGAAGTTGAGATCTACATCAAAACAATTAAGCAAACTAAGGACCCAGACATATTATACAGAAGCTGAGATCTACATCAAAACAATTAAGTAAACTAAGGACCCAGACATATTATAAAGAAGCTGAGATCTACATCAAAACAATTAAGTAAACTAATGACCCAGACATATTATAAAGAAGCTGAGATCTACATCAAAACAATTTAGCAAACTAATGACCCAGACATATTATAAAGAAGCTGAGATCTACATCAAAACAATTAAGTAAACTAAGGACCCAGACATATTATAAAGAAAGTGAGATCTACATCAAAACAATTAAGCAAACTAAGGACCCAGACATATTATAAAGAAGCTGAGATCTACATCAAAACAATTAAGTAAACTAAGGACCCAGACATATTATAAAGAAGTTGAGATCTACATCAAAACAATTAAGCAAACTAAGGACCCAGACATATTATAAAGAAGCTGAGATCTACATCAAAACAATTAAGTAAACTAAGGACCCAGACATATTATAAAGAAGTTGAGATCTACATCAAAACAATTAAGCAAACTAAGGACCCAGACATATTATAAAGAAGCTGAGATCTACATCAAAACAATTAAGTAAACTAAGGACCCAGACATATTATAAAGAAGCTGAGATCTACATCAAAACAATTAAGCAAACTAAGGACCGAGACATATTATAAAGAAGCTGAAATCTACTCAACACAATTAAGCAAACTAATGACCCAGACATATTATAAAGAAGTTGAGATCTACATCAAAACAAGTAAACTAATAACCCAGACATATTATAAAGAAGCTGAAATCTACATCAAAACAATTAAGCAAACTAAGGACCCAGGCATATTATAAAGAAGTTGAGATCTACATCAAAACAATTAAACAAACTAATGACCCAGACATATTATAAAGAAGCTGAGATCTACATCAAAACAATTAAGTAAACTAAGGACCCAGACATATTATAAAGAAAGTGAGATCTACATCAAAACAATTAAGCAAACTAAGGACCCAGACATATTATAAAGAAGCTGAGATCTACATCAAAACAATTAAGTAAACTAAGGACCCAGACATATTATAAAGAAGTTGAGATCTACATCAAAACAATTAAGCAAACTAAGGACCCAGACATATTATAAAGAAGCTGAGATCTACATCAAAACAATTAAGTAAACTAAGGACCCAGACATATTATAAAGAAGTTGAGATCTACATCAAAACAATTAAGCAAACTAAGGACCCAGACATATTATAAAGAAGCTGAGATCTACATCAAAACAATTAAGTAAACTAAGGACCCAGACATATTATAAAGAAGCTGAGATCTACATCAAAACAATTAAGCAAACTAAGGACCGAGACATATTATAAAGAAGCTGAAATCTACTCAACACAATTAAGCAAACTAATGACCCAGACATATTATAAAGAAGTTGAGATCTACATCAAAACAAGTAAACTAATAACCCAGACATATTATAAAGAAGCTGAAATCTACATCAAAACAATTAAGTAAACTAATGACCCAGACATATTATAAAGAAGCTGAGATCTACATCAAAACAATTAAACAAACTAAGGACCCAGACATATTATAAAGAAGCTGAAATCTACATCAAAACAATTAAGCAAACTAATGAACCAGACATATTATAAAGAAGCTGAGATCTACATCAAAACAATTAAGTAAACTAATGACCCAGACATATTATAAAGAAGCTGAAATCTACATCAAAACAATTTAGCAAACTAAGGACCCAGACATATTATAAAGAAGTTGAAATCTACATCAAAACAATTAAGCAAACTAATGACCCAGACATATTATAAAGAAGCTGAGATCTACATCAAAACAATTAACCAAACTAATGACCCAGACATATTATAAAGAAGCTGAAATCTACATCAAAACAATTTAGCAAACTAATAACCCAGACATATTATAAAGAAGCTGAAATCTACATCAAAACAATTAAGCAAACTAATGACCCAGACATATTATAAAGAAGCTGAGATCTACATCAAAACAATTAAGTAAACTAAGGACCCAGACATATTATAAAGAAGCTGAAATCTACATCAAAACAATTAAACAAACTAAGGACCCAGGCATATTATAAAGAAGCTGAGATCTACATCAAAACAATTAAACAAACTAAGGACCCAGACATATTATAAAGAAGCTGAAATCTACATCAAAACAATTAAACAAACTAAGGACCCAGACATATTATAAAGAAGCTGAAATCTACATCAAAACAATTAAACAAACTAAGGACCCAGGCATATTATAAAGAAGCTGAAATCTACATCAAAACAATTAAACAAACTAATGACCCAGGCATATTATAAAGAAGCTGAGATCTACATCAAAACAATTAAACAAACTAAGGACCCAGACGTATTATAAAGAAGTTGAAATCTACATCAAAACAATTAAGCAAACTAATGACCCAGACATATTATAAAGAAGCTGAGATCTACATCAAAACAATTAAACAAACTAAGGACCCAGACGTATTATAAAGAAGCTGAAATCTACATCAAAACAATTAAGTAAACTAAGGACCCAGGCATATTATAAAGAAGCTGAAATCTACATCAAAACAATTAAACAAACTAAGGACCCAGACCTATTATAAAGAAGCTGAGATCTACATCAAAACAATTAAACAAACTAATGACCCAGACATATTATAAAGAAGCATGATCTAGATCAAAACAATTAAGTAAACTAATGACCCAGACATATTATAAAGAAGCTGAAATCTACATCAAAACAATTAAACAAACTAATGACCCAGACATATTATAAAGAAGCTGAGATCTACATCAAAACAATTAAACAAACTAATGACCCAGACATATTATAAAGAAGCTGAGATCTACATCAAAACAATTAAACAAACTAAGGACCCAGACATATTATAAAGAAGCTGAAATCTACATCAAAACAATTAAGCAAACTAATGACCCAGACATATTATAAAGAAGCTGAGATCTACATCAAAACAATTAAGCAAACTAATGACCCAGACATATTATAAAGAAGCTGAGATCTACATCAAAACAATTAAGTAAACTAATGACCCAGACATATTATAAAGAAGCTGAAATCTACATCAAAACAATTAAGTAAACTAATGACCCAGACATATTATAAAGAAGCTGAGATCTACATCAAAACAATTAAGCAAACTAAGGACCCAGACATATTATAAAGAAGCTGAGATCTACATCAAAACAATTAAGCAAACTAATGACCCAGACATATTATAAAGAAGTTGAGATCTACATCAAAACAATTAAGCAAACTAAGGACCCAGACATATTATACAGAAGCTGAGATCTACATCAAAACAATTAAGTAAACTAAGGACCCAGACATATTATAAAGAAGCTGAGATCTACATCAAAACAATTAAGTAAGCTAATGACCCAGACATATTATAAAGAAGCTGAGATCTACATCAAAACAATTTAGCAAACTAATGACCCAGACATATTATAAAGAAGCTGAGATCTACATCAAAACAATTAAGTAAACTAAGGACCCAGACATATTATAAAGAAGCTGAGATCTACATCAAAACAATTAAGCAAACTAAGGACCCAGACATATTATAAAGAAGCTGAGATCTACATCAAAACAATTAAGTAAACTAAGGACCCAGACATATTATAAAGAAGTTGAGATCTACATCAAAACAATTAAGCAAACTAAGGACCCAGACATATTATAAAGAAGCTGAGATCTACATCAAAACAATTAAGTAAACTAAGGACCCAGACATATTATAAAGAAGTTGAGATCTACATCAAAACAATTAAGCAAACTAAGGACCCAGACATATTATAAAGAAGCTGAGATCTACATCAAAACAATTAAGTAAACTAAGGACCCAGACATATTATAAAGAAGCTGAGATCTACATCAAAACAATTAAGCAAACTAAGGACCCAGACATATTATAAAGAAGCTGATATCTACTCAACACAATTAAGCAAACTAATGACCCAGACATATTATAAAGAAGTTGAGATCTACATCAAAACAAGTAAACTAATGACCCAAACATATTATAAAGAAGCTGAAATCTACATCAAAACAATTAAGTAAACTAATGACCCAGACATATTATAAAGAAGCTGAAATCTACATCAAAACAATTAAGTAAACTAATGACCCAGACATATTATAAAGAAGCTGAAATCTACATCAAAACAATTAAGCAAACTAAGGACCCAGACATATTATACAGAAGTTGAGATCTACATCAAAACAATTAAACAAACTAAGAACCCAGACATATTATAAAGAAACTGAAATCTACATCAAAACAATTAAACAAACTAATGACCCAGACATATTATAAAGAAGCTGAGATCTACATCAAAACAATTAAGCAAACTAAGGACCCAGACATATTATAAAGAAGTTGAAATCTACTCAACACAATTAAGCAAACTAAGGACGCAGACATATTATAAAGAAGCTGAAATCTACATCAAAACAATTAAGCAAACTAATGACCCAGACATATTATAAATAAGCTGAAATCTACATCAAAACAATTAAGTAAACTAATGACCCAGACATATTATAAAGAAGCTGAAATCTACATCAAAACAATTAAGTAAACTAATGACCCAGACATATTATAAAGAAGCTGAAATCTACATCAAAACAATTAAGCAAACTAAGGACCCAGACATATTATACAGAAGTTGAGATCTACATCAAAACAATTAAACAAACTAAGAACCCAGACATATTATAAAGAAACTGAAATCTACATCAAAACAATTAAACAAACTAATGACCCAGACATATTATAAAGAAGCTGAGATCTACATCAAAACAATTAAGCAAACTAAGGACCCAGACATATTATAAAGAAGCTGAAATCTACTCAACACAATTAAGCAAACTAATGACCCAGACATATTATAAAGAAGTTGAGATCTACATCAAAACAATTAAGTAAACTAATGACCCAGACATATTATAAAGAAGCTGAAATCTACATCAAAACAATTAAGTAAACTAATGACCCAGACATATTATAAAGAAGCTGAAATCTACATCAAAACAATTAAGTAAACTAATGACCCAGACATATTATAAAGAAGCTGAAATCTACATCAAAACAATTAAGCAAACTAAGGACCCAGACATATTATACACAAGTTGAGATCTACATCAAAACAATTAAACAAACTAAGAACCCAGACATATTATAAAGAAGCTGAAATCTACATCAAAACAATTTAGCAAACTAATGAATCAGACATATTATAAAGAAACTGAAATCTACATCAAAACAATTAAACAAACTAATGACCCAGACATATTATAAAGAAGCTGAGATCTACATCAAAACAATTAAGCAAACTAAGGACCCAGACATATTATAAAGAAGTTGAGATCTACATCAAAACAATTAAGCAAACTAAGGACCCAGGCATATTATAAAGAAGCTGAAATCTACATCAAAACAATTAAGCAAACTAAGGACCCAGACATATTATAAAGAAGCTGAAATCTACATCAAAACAATTAAACAAACTAAGGACCCAGACATATTATAAAGAAGCTGAAATCTACATCAAAACAATTTAGCAAACTAACGACCCAGACATATTATAAAGAAGCTGAAATCTACATCAAAACAATTAAGTAAACTAATGACCCAGACATATTATAAAGAAGCTGAGATCTACATCAAAACAATTAAGTAAACTAAGGACCCAGACATATTATAAAGAAGCTGAGATCTACATCAAAACAATTAAACAAACTAAGGACCCAGGCATATTATAAAGAAGCTGAAATCTACATCAAAACAATTAAACAAACTAATGACCCAGATATATTATAAAGAAGCTGAGATCTACATCAAAACAATTAAGTAAACTAAGGACCCAGACATATTATAAAGAAGTTGAGATCTACATCAAAACAATTAAGCAAACTAAGGACCCAGACATATTATAAAGAAGCTGAGATCTACATCAAAACAATTAAGTAAACTAAGGACCCAGACATATTATAAAGAAGCTGAGATCTACATCAAAACAATTAAGCAAACTAAGGACCGAGACATATTATAAAGAAGCTGAAATCTACTCAACACAATTAAGCAAACTAATGACCCAGACATATTATAAAGAAGTTGAGATCTACATCAAAACAAGTAAACTAATAACCCAGACATATTATAAAGAAGCTGAAATCTACATCAAAACAATTAAGTAAACTAATGACCCAGACATATTATAAAGAAGCTGAGATCTACATCAAAACAATTAAACAAACTAAGGACCCAGACATATTATAAAGAAGCTGAAATCTACATCAAAACAATTAAGCAAACTAATGAACCAGACATATTATAAAGAAGCTGAGATCTACATCAAAACAATTAAGTAAACTAATGACCCAGACATATTATAAAGAAGCTGAAATCTACATCAAAACAATTTAGCAAACTAAGGACCCAGACATATTATAAAGAAGTTGAAATCTACATCAAAACAATTAAGCAAACTAATGACCCAGACATATTATAAAGAAGCTGAGATCTACATCAAAACAATTAACCAAACTAATGACCCAGACATATTATAAAGAAGCTGAAATCTACATCAAAACAATTTAGCAAACTAATAACCCAGACATATTATAAAGAAGCTGAAATCTACATCAAAACAATTAAGCAAACTAATGACCCAGACATATTATAAAGAAGCTGAGATCTACATCAAAACAATTAAGTAAACTAAGGACCCAGACATATTATAAAGAAGCTGAAATCTACATCAAAACAATTAAACAAACTAAGGACCCAGGCATATTATAAAGAAGCTGAGATCTACATCAAAACAATTAAACAAACTAAGGACCCAGATATATTATAAAGAAGCTGAAATCTACATCAAAACAATTAAACAAACTAAGGACCCAGACATATTATAAAGAAGCTGAAATCTACATCAAAACAATTAAACAAACTAAGGACCCAGGCATATTATAAAGAAGCTGAAATCTACATCAAAACAATTAAACAAACTAATGACCCAGGCATATTATAAAGAAGCTGAGATCTACATCAAAACAATTAAACAAACTAAGGACCCAGACGTATTATAAAGAAGTTGAAATCTACATCAAAACAATTAAGCAAACTAATGACCCAGACATATTATAAAGAAGCTGAGATCTACATCAAAACAATTAAACAAACTAAGGACCCAGACGTATTATAAAGAAGCTGAAATCTACATCAAAACAATTAAGTAAACTAAGGACCCAGGCATATTATAAAGAAGCTGAAATCTACATCAAAACAATTAAACAAACTAAGGACCCAGACCTATTATAAAGAAGCTGAGATCTACATCAAAACAATTAAACAAACTAATGACCCAGACATATTATAAAGAAGCATGATCTAGATCAAAACAATTAAGTAAACTAATGACCCAGACATATTATAAAGAAGCTGAAATCTACATCAAAACAATTAAACAAACTAATGACCCAGACATATTATAAAGAAGCTGAGATCTACATCAAAACAATTAAACAAACTAATGACCCAGACATATTATAAAGAAGCTGAGATCTACATCAAAACAATTAAACAAACTAAGGACCCAGACATATTATAAAGAAGCTGAAATCTACATCAAAACAATTAAGCAAACTAATGACCCAGACATATTATAAAGAAGCTGAGATCTACATCAAAACAATTAAGCAAACTAATGACCCAGACATATTATAAAGAAGCTGAGATCTACATCAAAACAATTAAGTAAACTAATGACCCAGACATATTATAAAGAAGCTGAAATCTACATCAAAACAATTAAGTAAACTAATGACCCAGACATATTATAAAGAAGCTGAGATCTACATCAAAACAATTAAGCAAACTAAGGACCCAGACATATTATAAAGAAGCTGAGATCTACATCAAAACAATTAAGCAAACTAATGACCCAGACATATTATAAAGAAGTTGAGATCTACATCAAAACAATTAAGCAAACTAAGGACCCAGACATATTATACAGAAGCTGAGATCTACATCAAAACAATTAAGTAAACTAAGGACCCAGACATATTATAAAGAAGCTGAGATCTACATCAAAACAATTAAGTAAGCTAATGACCCAGACATATTATAAAGAAGCTGAGATCTACATCAAAACAATTTAGCAAACTAATGACCCAGACATATTATAAAGAAGCTGAGATCTACATCAAAACAATTAAGTAAACTAAGGACCCAGACATATTATAAAGAAGCTGAGATCTACATCAAAACAATTAAGCAAACTAAGGACCCAGACATATTATAAAGAAGCTGAGATCTACATCAAAACAATTAAGTAAACTAAGGACCCAGACATATTATAAAGAAGTTGAGATCTACATCAAAACAATTAAGCAAACTAAGGACCCAGACATATTATAAAGAAGCTGAGATCTACATCAAAACAATTAAGTAAACTAAGGACCCAGACATATTATAAAGAAGTTGAGATCTACATCAAAACAATTAAGCAAACTAAGGACCCAGACATATTATAAAGAAGCTGAGATCTACATCAAAACAATTAAGTAAACTAAGGACCCAGACATATTATAAAGAAGCTGAGATCTACATCAAAACAATTAAGCAAACTAAGGACCCAGACATATTATAAAGAAGCTGATATCTACTCAACACAATTAAGCAAACTAATGACCCAGACATATTATAAAGAAGTTGAGATCTACATCAAAACAAGTAAACTAATGACCCAAACATATTATAAAGAAGCTGAAATCTACATCAAAACAATTAAGTAAACTAATGACCCAGACATATTATAAAGAAGCTGAAATCTACATCAAAACAATTAAGTAAACTAATGACCCAGACATATTATAAAGAAGCTGAAATCTACATCAAAACAATTAAGCAAACTAAGGACCCAGACATATTATACAGAAGTTGAGATCTACATCAAAACAATTAAACAAACTAAGAACCCAGACATATTATAAAGAAACTGAAATCTACATCAAAACAATTAAACAAACTAATGACCCAGACATATTATAAAGAAGCTGAGATCTACATCAAAACAATTAAGCAAACTAAGGACCCAGACATATTATAAAGAAGTTGAAATCTACTCAACACAATTAAGCAAACTAAGGACGCAGACATATTATAAAGAAGCTGAAATCTACATCAAAACAATTAAGCAAACTAATGACCCAGACATATTATAAATAAGCTGAAATCTACATCAAAACAATTAAGTAAACTAATGACCCAGACATATTATAAAGAAGCTGAAATCTACATCAAAACAATTAAGTAAACTAATGACCCAGACATATTATAAAGAAGCTGAAATCTACATCAAAACAATTAAGCAAACTAAGGACCCAGACATATTATACAGAAGTTGAGATCTACATCAAAACAATTAAACAAACTAAGAACCCAGACATATTATAAAGAAACTGAAATCTACATCAAAACAATTAAACAAACTAATGACCCAGACATATTATAAAGAAGCTGAGATCTACATCAAAACAATTAAGCAAACTAAGGACCCAGACATATTATAAAGAAGCTGAAATCTACTCAACACAATTAAGCAAACTAATGACCCAGACATATTATAAAGAAGTTGAGATCTACATCAAAACAATTAAGTAAACTAATGACCCAGACATATTATAAAGAAGCTGAAATCTACATCAAAACAATTAAGTAAACTAATGACCCAGACATATTATAAAGAAGCTGAAATCTACATCAAAACAATTAAGTAAACTAATGACCCAGACATATTATAAAGAAGCTGAAATCTACATCAAAACAATTAAGCAAACTAAGGACCCAGACATATTATACACAAGTTGAGATCTACATCAAAACAATTAAACAAACTAAGAACCCAGACATATTATAAAGAAGCTGAAATCTACATCAAAACAATTTAGCAAACTAATGACCCAGACATATTATAAAGAAACTGAAATCTACATCAAAACAATTAAACAAACTAATGACCCAGACATATTATAAAGAAGCTGAGATCTACATCAAAACAATTAAGCAAACTAAGGACCCAGACATATTATAAAGAAGTTGAGATCTACATCAAAACAATTAAGCAAACTAAGGACCCAGGCATATTATAAAGAAGCTGAAATCTACATCAAAACAATTAAGCAAACTAAGGACCCAGACATATTATAAAGAAGCTGAAATCTACATCAAAACAATTAAACAAACTAAGGACCCAGACATATTATAAAGAAGCTGAAATCTACATCAAAACAATTTAGCAAACTAACGACCCAGACATATTATAAAGAAGCTGAAATCTACATCAAAACAATTAAGTAAACTAATGACCCAGACATATTATAAAGAAGCTGAGATCTACATCAAAACAATTAAGTAAACTAAGGACCCAGACATATTATAAAGAAGCTGAGATCTACATCAAAACAATTAAACAAACTAAGGACCCAGGCATATTATAAAGAAGCTGAAATCTACATCAAAACAATTAAACAAACTAATGACCCAGATATATTATAAAGAAGCTGAGATCTACATCAAAACAATTAAGTAAACTAAGGACCCAGACATATTATACAGAAGCTGAAATCTACATCAACACAATTAAGCAAACTAAGGACCCAGACATATTATAAAGAAGCTGAAATCTACATCAAAACAATTAAGCAAACTAATGACCAGACATATTATAAAGAAGCTGAGATCTACATCAAAACAATTAAGTAAACTAATGACCCAGACATATTATAAAGAAGCTGAGATCCACATCAAAACAATTAAGTAAACTAAGGACCCAGACATATTATACAGAAGCTGAAATCTACATCAACACAATTAAGCAAACTAATGACCCAGACATATTATAAAGAAGCTGAAATCTACATCAAAACAATTAAGCAAACTAAGGACCCAGACATATTATAAAGAAGCTGAAATCTACATCAACACAATTAAGTAAACTAATGACCCAGACATATTATAAAGAAGCTGAAATCTACATCAAAACAATTAAGCAAACTAATGACCCAGACATATTATAAAGAAGCTGAAATCTACATCAAAACAATTAAACAAACTAAGGACCCAGGCATATTATAAAGAAGCTGAGATCTACATCAAAGCAATTAAACAAACTAAGGACCCAGGCATATTATAAAGAAGCTGAGATCTACATCAAAACAATTAAGTAAACTAATGACCCAGACATATTATAAAGAAGCTGAGATCTACATCAAAACAATTAAACAAACTAAGGACCCAGACATATTATAAAGAAGCTGAGATCTACATCAAAACAATTAAACAAACTAAGGACCCAGGCATATTATAAAGAAGTTGAGATCTACATCAAAACAATTAAACAAAGTAAGGACCCAGACATATTATAAAGAAGCTGAGATCTACATCAAAACAATTAAACAAACTAAGGACCCAGGCATATTATAAAGAAGTTGAGATCTACATCAAAACAATTAAACAAACTAAGGACCCAGACATATTATAAAGAAGCTGAGATCTACATCAAAACAATTAAGCGAACTAATGACCCAGACATATTATAAAGAAGCTGAGATCTACATCAAAACAATTAAACAAACTAATGACCCAGACATATTATAAAGAAGCTGAGATCTACATCAAAACAATTTAGCAAACTAAGGACCCAGACATATTATAAAGAAGCTGAGATCTACATCAAAACAATTAAGCAAACTAATGACCCAGACATATTATAAAGAAGCTGAAATCTACATCAAAACAATTAAACAAACTAAGGACCCAGACATATTATAAAGAAGTTGAGATCTACATCAAAACAATTAAGCAAACTAATGACCCAGACATATTATAAAGAAGCTGAGATCTACATCAAAACAATTAAGCAAACTAATGACCCAGACATATTATAAAGAAGCTGAGATCTACATCAAAACAATTAAGTAAACTAATGACCCAGACATATTATAAAGAAGCTGAGATCTACATCAAAACAATTTAGCAAACTAAGGACCCAGACATATTATAAAGAAGCTGAAATCTACATCAAAACAATTTAGCAAACTAATGACCCAGACATATTATAAAGAAGCTGAGATCTACATCAAAACAATTAAGTAAACTAAGGATCCAGACATATTATAAAGAAGCTGAGATCTACATCAAAACAATTAAGCAAACTAATGACCCAGACATATTATAAAGAAGCTGAAATCTACATCAAAACAATTTAGCAAACTAATGACCCAGACATATTATAAAGAAGCTGAAATCTACATCAAAACAATTAAACAAACTAATGACCCAGACATATTATAAAGAAGCTGAAATCTACATCAACACAATTAAGCAAACTAATGACCCAGACATATTATAAAGAAGCTGAAATCTACATCAAAACAATTAAACAAACTAATGACCCAGACATATTATAAAGAAGCTGAAATCTACATCAAAACAATTAAGTAAACTAAGGACCCAGACATATTATAAAGAAACTGAGATCTACATCAAAACAATTAAACAAACTAAGGACCCAGGCATATTATAAAGAAGCTGAGATCTACATCAAAACAATTAAACAAACTAAGGACCCAGGCATATTATAAAGAAGCTAAGATCTACATCAAAACAATTAAACAAACTAAGGACCCAGACATATTATAAAGAAGCTGAGACCTACATCAAAACAATTAAACAAACTAAGGACCCAGGCATATTATAAAGAAGCTGAGATCTACATCAAAACAATTAAACAAACTAAGGACCCAGACATATTATAAAGAAGCTGAGATCTACATCAAAACAATTAAACAAACTAAGGACCCAGACATATTATAAAGAAGCTGAGATCTACATCAAAACAATTAAGCAAACTAAGGACCCAGACATATTATAAAGAAGCTGAGATCTACATCAAAACAATTAAGCAAACTAATGACCCAGACATATTATAAAGAAGCTGAAATCTACATCAAAACAATTAAGTAAACTAATGACCCAGACATATTATAAAGAAGTTGAGATCTACATCAAAACAATTAAGTAAACTAAGGACCCAGACATATTATAAAGAAGCTGAAATCTACATCAAAACAATTAAGCAAACTAAGGACCCAGACATATTATAAAGAAGCTGAGATCTACATTAAAACAATTAAGCAAACTAAGGACCCAGGCATATTATAAAGAAGCTGAGATCTACATCAAAACAATTAAGCAAACTAATGACCCAGACATATTATAAAGAAGCTGAAATCTACATCAAAACAATTAAGCAAACTAAGGACCCAGACATATTGAAATCTACATCAAAACAATTAAACAAACTAATGACCCAGACATATTATAAAGAAGCTGAGATCTACATCAAAACAATTAAGTAAACTAAGGACCCAGACATATTATAAAGAAGCTGAAATCTACATCAAAACAATTAAGTAAACTAATGACCCAGACATATTATAAAGAAGCTGAGATCTACATCAAAACAATTAAGCAAACTAATGACCCAGACATATTATAAAGAAGCTGAAATCTACATCAAAACAATTAAACAAACTAAGGACCCAGACATATTATAAAGAAGCTGAAATCTACATCAAAACAATTAAGCAAACTAATGACCCAGACATATTATAAAGAAGCTGAAATCTACATCAAAACAATTAAGCAAACTAATGACCCAGATATATTATAAAGAAGCTGAGATCTACATCAAAACAATTAAGCAAACTAAGGACCCAGACATATTATAAAGAAGCTGAGATCTACATCAAAACAATTAAGCAAACTAATGACCCAGACATATTATAAAGAAGCTGAAATCTACATCAAAACAATTAAACAAACTAAGGACCCAGACATATTATAAAGAAGCTGAGATCTACATCAAAACAATTAAGAAAACTAATGACCCAGGCATATTATAAAGAAGCTGAAATCTACATCAAAACAATTAAACAAACTAAGGACCCAGACATATTATAAAGAAGCTGAGATCTACATTAAAACAATTAAGCAAACTAAGGACCCAGGCATATTATAAAGAAGCTGAGATCTACATCAAAACAATTAAGCAAACTAATGACCCAGACATATTATAAAGAAGCTGAAATCTACATCAAAACAATTAAGTAAACTAAGGACCCAGACATATTATAAAGAAGTTGAGATCTACATCAAAACAATTAAACAAACTAAGGACCCAGACATATTATAAAGAAGCTGAAATCTACATCAAAACAATTAAGCAAACTAATGACCCAGACATATTATAAAGAAGCTGAGATCTACATCAAAACAATTAAGCAAACTAAGGACCCAGACATATTATAAAGAAGCTGAAATCTACATCAAAACAATTAAACAAACTAATGAACCAGACATATTATAAAGAAACTGAAATCTGCATCAAAACAATTAAACAAACTAATGAACCAGACATATTATAAAGAAGCTGAGATCTACATCAAAACAATTAAGTAAACTAAGGACCCAGACATATTATAAAGAAGCTGAAATCTACATCAAAACAATTAAACAAACTAATGACCCAGACATATTATAAAGAAACTGAAATCTGCATCAAAACAATTAAACAAACTAATGAACCAGACATATTATAAAGAAGCTGAGATCTACATCAAAACAATTAAGTAAACTAAGGACCCAGACATATTATAATGAAACTGAAATCTACATCAAAACAATTAAGCAAACTAATGACCCAGACATATTGAAATCTACATCAAAACAATTAAACAAACTAATGACCCAGACATATTATAATGAAACTGAAATCTACATCAAAACAATTAAACAAACTAATGACCCAGACATATTATAAAGAAACTGAAATCTGCATCAAAACAATTAAACAAACTAAGGACCCAGACATATTATAAAGAAACTGAAATCTACATCAAAACAATTAAACAAACTAAGGACCCAGACATATTATAAAGAAGCTGAAATCTACATCAAAACAATTAAGCAAACTAATGACCCAGACATATTGAAATCTACATCAAAACAATTAAACAAACTAATGACCCAGACATATTATAATGAAACTGAAATCTACATCAAAACAATTAAACAAACTAATGACCCAGACATATTATAAAGAAACTGAAATCTGCATCAAAACAATTAAACAAACTAAGGACCCAGACATATTATAAAGAAACTGAAATCTACATCAAAACAATTAAACAAACTAAGGACCCAGACATATTATAAAGAAGCTGAAATCTACATCAAAACAATTAAGCAAACTAATGACCCAGACATATTGAAATCTACATCAAAACAATTAAGCAAACTAATGACCCAGACATATTGAAATCTACATCAAAACAATTAAACAAACTAATGACCCAGACATATCATAAAGAAGCTGAAATCTACATCAAAACAATTAAACAAACTAAGGACCCAGACATATTATAAAGAAGCTGAAATCTATATCAAAACAATTAAGCAAACTAATGACCCAGACATATCATAAAGAAGCTGAAATCTACATCAAAACAATTAAGCAAACTAAGGACCCAGACATATTATAAAGAAACTGAAATCTACATCAAAACAATTAAGCAAACTAATGACCCAGACATATTATAAAGAAGCTGAAATCTACATCAAAACAATTAAGTAAACTAATGACCCAGACATATTATAAAGAAGCTGAAATCTACATCAAAGCAATTAAACAAACTAAGGACCCAGACATATTATAAAGAATCTGAAATCTACATCAAAACAATTAAACAAACTAACGACCCAGACATATTATAAAGAAGTTGCGATCTACATCAAAACAATTAAGTAAACTAAGGACCCAGACATATTATAAAGAAGTTGAGATCTACATCAAAACAATTAAGTAAACTAAGGACCCAGACATATTATAAAGAAGCTGAAATCTACATCAAAACAATTAAGCAAACTAATGACCCAGACATATTATAAAGAAGCTGAGATCTACATCAAAACAATTAAGTAAACTAAGGACCCAGACATATTATAAAGAAGCTGAAATCTACATCAAAACAATTAAGCAAACTAAGGACCCAGACATATTATAAAGAAGCTGAGATCTACATCAAAACAATTAAGCAAACTAAGGACCCAGACATATTATAAAGAAGCTGAGATCTACATCAAAACAATTAAACAAACTAAGGACCCAGACATATTATAAAGAAGTTGAGATCTACATCAAAACAATTAAGTAAACTAAGGACCCAGACATATTATAAAGAAGTTGAGATCTACATCAAAACAATTAAGTAAACTAAGGACCCAGACATATTATAAAGAAGCTGAAATCTACATCAAAACAATTAAGCAAACTAATGACCCAGACATATTATAAAGAAGCTGAGATCTACATCAAAACAATTAAGTAAACTAAGGACCCAGACATATTATAAAGAAGCTGAAATCTACATCAAAACAATTAAGCAAACTAATGACCCAGGCATATTATAAAGAAGCTGAGATCTACATCAAAACAATTAAGCAAACTAATGACCCAGACATATTATAAAGAAGCTGAAATCTACTCAACACAATTAAGCAAACTAATGACCCAGACATATTATAAAGAAGCTGAGATCTACATCAAAACAATTAAGCAAACTAATGACCCAGACATATTATAAAGAAGCTGAAATCTACTCAACACAATTAAGCAAACTAATGACCCAGACATATTATAAAGAAGCTGAAATCTACATCAAAACAATTAAACAAACTAAGGACCCAGACATATTATAAAGAAGCTGAGATCTACATCAAAACAATTAAGTAAACTAATGACCCAGACATATTATAAAGAAGCTGAAATCTACATCAAAACAATTAAGTAAACTAAGGACCCAGACATATTATAAAGAAGCTGAAATCTACATCAAAACAATTAAGCAAACTAATGACCCAGACATATTATAAAGAAGCTGAAATTTACATCAAAACAATTAAACAAACTAAGGACCCAGACATATTATAAAGAAGCTGAAATCTACATCAAAACAATTAAGTAAACTAAGGACCCAGGCATATTATAAAGAAGCTGAAATCTACATCAAAACAATTAAGTAAACTAATGACCCAGACATATTATAAAGAAGCTGAAATCTACATCAAAACAATTAAACAAACTAAGGACCCAGACATATTATAAAGAAGCTGAAATCTACATCAAAACAATGAAGTAAACTAAGGACCCAGACATATTATAAAGAAGCTGAGATCTACATCAAAACAATTAAGCAAACTAATGACCCAGACATATTATAAAGAAGCTGAAATCTACATCAAAACAATTAAGTAAACTAAGGACCCAGACATATTATAAAGAAGCTGAGATCTACATCAAAACAATTAAGTAAACTAAGGACCCAGACATATTATAAAGAAGCTGAAATCTACATCAAAACAATTAAGCAAACTAAGGACCCAGACATATTATAAAGAAGCTGAAATCTACATCAAAACAATTAAACAAACTAAGGACCCAGGCATATTATAAAGAAGCTGAAATCTACATCAAAACAATTAAGTAAACTAAGGACCCAGACATATTATAAAGAAGCTGAAATCTACATCAAAACAATTAAGTAAACTAAGGACCCAGACATCTTGAAATCTACATCAAAACAATTAAACAAACTAATGACCCAGACATATTATAAAGAAGCTGAGATCTACATCAAAACAATTAAGTAAACTAAGGACCCAGACATATTATAAAGAAGCTGAAATCTACATCAAAACAATTAAACAAACTAAGGACCCAGACATATTATAAAGAAGCTGAGATCTACATCAAAACAATTAAGCAAACTAACGACCCAGACATATTATAAAGAAGCTGAGATCTACATCAAAACAATTAAACAAACTAATGACCCAGACATATTATAAAGAAGCTGAAATCTACATCAAAACAATTAAGCAAACTAATGACCCAGACATATTATAAAGAAGCTGAAATCTACATCAAAACAATTAAGTAAACTAAGGACCCAGACATATTATAAAGAGGCTGAGATCTACATGAAAACAATTAAGCAAACTAATGACCCAGACATATTATAAAGAAGCTGAAATCTACATCAAAACAATTAAGTAAACTAAGGACCCAGACATATTATAAAGAAGCTGAGATCTACATCAAAACAATTAAGTAAACTAATGACCCAGACATATTATAAAGAAGCTGAAATCTACATCAAAACAATTAAACAAACTAAGGACCCAGACATATTATAAAGAAGCTGAAATCTACATCAAAACAATTAAGCAAACTAATGACCCAGGAATATTATAAAGAAGCTGAAATCTACATCAAAACAATTAAGTAAACTAATGACCCAGGCATATTATAAAGAAGCTGAAATCTACATCAAAACAATTAAACAAACTAAGGACCCAGACATATTATAAAGAAGCTGAAATCTACATCAAAACAATTAAGCAAACTAATGACCCAGACATATTATAAAGAAGCTGAGATCTACATCAAAACAATTAAGTAAACTAAGGACCCAGACATATTATAAAGAAGCTGAGATCTACATCAAAACAATTAAGCAAACTAATGACCCAGACATATTATAAAGAAGCTGAAATCTACATCAAAACAATTAAACAAACTAAGGACCCAGACATATTATAAAGAAGCTGAGATCTACATCAAAACAATTAAGCAAACTAATGACCCAGACATATTATAAAGAAGCTGAAATCTACATCAAAACAATTAAACAAACTAAGGACCCAGACCTATTATAAAGAAGCTGAGATCTACATCAAAACAATTAAGTAAACTAATGACCCAGGCATATTATAAAGAAGCAGAAATCTACATCAAAACAATTAAACAAACTAAGGACCCAGACATATTGAAATCTACATCAAAACAATTAAGTAAACTAATGACCCAGACATATTATAAAGAAGCTGAAATCTACATCAAAACAATTAAGCAAACTAAGGACCCAGACATATTGAAATCTACATCAAAACAATTAAACAAACTAAGGACCCAGACATATTATAAAGAAGCTGAGATCTACATCAAAACAATTAAGTAAACTAATGACCCAGGCATATTATAAAGAAGCAGAAATCTACATCAAAACAATTAAACAAACTAAGGACCCAGACATATTGAAATCTACATCAAAACAATTAAGTAAACTAATGACCCAGACATATTATAAAGAAGCTGAAATCTACATCAAAACAATTAAGCAAACTAAGGACCCAGACATATTGAAATCTACATCAAAACAATTAAGCAAACTAATGACCCAGACATATTATAAAGAAGCTGAAATCTACATCAAAACAATTAAGCAAACTAATGACCCAGACATATTATAAAGAAGCTGAGATCTACATCAAAACAATTAAGCAAACTAATGACCCAGACATATTATAAAGAAGCTGAAATCTACATCAAAACAATTAAGCAAACTAAGGACCCAGGCATATTATAAAGAAGCTGAGATCTACATCAAAACAATTAAGTAAACTAAGGACCCAGGCATATTATAAAGAAGCTGAAATCTACATCAAAACAATTAAGTAAACTAAGGACCCAGACATATTATAAAGAAGCTGAAATCTACATCAAAACAATTAAGCAAACTAATGACCCAGACATATTATAAAGAAGCTGAAATCTACATCAAAACAATTAAGCAAACTAAGGACCCAGGCATATTATAAAGAAGCTGAGATCTACATCAAAACAATTAAGTAAACTAAGGACCCAGGCATATTATAAAGAAGCTGAAATCTACATCAAAACAATTAAGTAAACTAATGACCCAGACATATTATAAAGAAGCTGAAATCTACATCAAAACAATTAAGCAAACTAAGGACCCAGACATTTTATAAAGAAGCTGAAATCTACATCAAAACAATTAAACAAACTAATGACCCAGACATATTATAAAGAAGCTGAGATCTACATCAAAACAATTAAGTAAACTAAGGACCCAGACATATTATAAAGAAGCTGAAATCTACATCAAAACAATTAAGCAAACTAATGACCCAGACATATTATAAAGAAGCTGAGATCTACATCAAAACAATTAAGCAAACTAATGACCCAGACATATTATAAAGAAGCTGAAATCTACATCAAAACAATTAAGCAAACTAAGGACCCAGACATTTTATAAAGAAGCTGAAATCTACATCAAAACAATTAAACAAACTAACGACCCAGACATATTATAAAGAAGCTGAGATCTACATCAAAACAATTAAGTAAACTAAGGACCCAGACATATTATAAAGAAGCTGAAATCTACATCAAAACAATTAAGCAAACTAATGACCCAGACATATTATAAAGAAGCTGAAATCTACATCAAAACAATTAAGCAAACTAAGGACCCAGACATTTTATAAAGAAGCTGAAATCTACATTAAAACAATTAAGCAAACTAATGACCCAGACATATTATAAAGAAGCTGAAATCTACATCAAAACAATTTAGCAAACTAATGACCCAGACATATTATAAAGAAGCTGAGATCTACATCAAAACAATTAAGCAAACTAATGACACAGACATATTATAAAGAAGCTGAAATCTACATCAAAACGATTAAGCAAACTAAGGACCCAGACATATTATAAAGAAGCTGAGATCTACATTAAAACAATTAAGTAAACTAAGGACCCAGGCATATTATAAAGAAGCTGAAATCTACATCAAAACAATTAAACAAACTAAGGACTCAGACATATTATACAGGAGTTGAGATCTACATTAAAACAATTAAGTAAACTAAGGACCCAGGCATATTATAAAGAAGCTGAAATCTACATCAAAACAATTAAACAAACTAAGGACCCAGACATATTATACAGGAGTTGAGATCTACATTAAAACAATTAAGTAAACTAAGGACCCAGGCATATTATAAAGAAGCTGAAATCTACATCAAAACAATTAAACAAACTAAGGACCCAGACATATTATAAAGAAGCTGAGATCTACAATAAAACAATTAAGTAAACTAATGACCCAGACATATTATAAAGAAGCTGAAATCTACATCAAAACAATTAAGCAAACTAATGACCCAGGCATATTATAAAGAAGCTGAGATCTACATCAAAACAATTAAGCAAACTAAGGACCCAGACATATTATAAAGAAGCTGAAATCTACATCAAAACAATTAAACAAACTAAGGACCCAGACATATTATAAAGAAGCTGAGATCTACATCAAAACAATTAAGCAAACTAAGGACCCAGACATATTATAAAGAAGCTGAAATCTACATCAAAACAATTAAACAAACTAAGGACCCAGACATATTATAAAGAAGCTGAGATCTACATCAAAACAATTATGCAAACTAATGACCCAGACATATTATAAAGAAGCTGAAATCTACATCAAAACAATTAAACAAACTAAGGACCCAGACATATTATAAAGAAGCTGAGATCTACATCAAAACAATTAAACAAACTAAGGACCCAGACATATTATAAAGAAGCTGAGATCTACATCAAAACAATTAAGCAAACTAATGACCCAGACATATTATAAAGAAGCTGAGATCTACATCAAAACAATTAAGCAAACTAATGACCCAGACATATTATAAAGAAGCTGAGATCTACATCAAAACAATTAAGCAAACTAATGACCCAGACATATTATAAAGAAGCTGAGATCTACATCAAAACAATTAAGTAAACTAAGGACCCAGACATATTATAAAGAAGCTGAAATCTACATCAAAACAATTAAGCAAACTAAGGACCCAGACATATTATAAAGAAGCTGAAATCTACATCAAAACAATTAAGCAAACAAAGGACCCAGACATATTATAAAGAAGCTGAAATCTACATCAAAACAATTAAGTAAACTAATGACCCAGACATATTATAAAGAAGCTGAAATCTACATCAAAACAATTAAGTAAACTAATGACCCAGACATATTATAAAGAAGCTGAGATCTACATCAAAACAATTAAGTAAACTAAGGACCCAGACATATTATAAAGAAGCTGAAATCTACATCAAAACAATTAAGTAAACTAATGACCCAGACATATTATAAAGAAGCTGAAATCTACATCAAAACAATTAAGCAAACTAAGGACCCAGACATATTATAAAGAAGCTGAAATCTACTCAACACAATTAAGCAAACTAATGACCCAGACATATTATAAAGAAGCTGAGATCTACATCAAAACAATTAAGTAAACTAATGACCCAGACATATTATAAAGAAGCTGAGATCTACATCAAAACAATTAAGTAAACTAAGGACCCAGACATATTATAAAGAAGCTGAGATCTACATCAAAACAATTAAGCAAACTAATGACCCAGACATATTATAAAGAAGCTGAAATCTACATCAAAACAATTAAGCAAACTAATGACCCAGACATATTATAAAGAAGCTGAAATCTACATCAAAACAATTAAGCAAACTAAGGACCCAGACATATTATAAAGAAGCTGAAATCTACATCAAAACAATTAAGCAAACTAAGGACCCAGACATATTATAAAGAAGCTGAAATCTACATCAAAACAATTAAGCAAACTAAGGACCCAGACATATTATAAAGAAGCTGAAATCTACATCAAAACAATTAAGTAAACTAACGACCCAGACATATTATAAAGAAGCTGAAATCTACATCAAAACAATTAAGTAAACTAAGGACCCAGACATATTATAAAGAAGCTGAGATCTACATCAAAACAATTAAGTAAACTAAGGACCCAGACATATTATAAAGAAGCTGAGATCTACATTAAAACAATTAAGTAAACTAAGGACCCAGACATATTATAAAGAAGCTGAAATCTACATTAAAACAATTAAGCAAACTAATGACCCAGACATATTATAAAGAAGCTGAGATCTACATTAAAACAATTAAGCAAACTAATGACCCAGACATATTATAAAGAAGCTGAAATCTACATCAAAACAATTAAGTAAACTAAGGACCCAGACATATTATAAAGAAGCTGAGATCTACATTAAAACAATTAAGCAAACTAATGACCCAGAGATATTATAAAGAAGCTGAGATCTACATTAAAACAATTAAGCAAACTAATGACCCAGACATATTATAAAGAAGCTGAAATCTACATCAAAACAATTAAACAAACTAAGGACCCAGACATATTATAAAGAAGCTGAAATCTACATCAACACAATTAAGCAAACTAATGACCCAGACATATTATAAAGAAGCTGAGATCTACATCAAAACAATTAAGTAAACTAAGGACCCAGACATATTATAAAGAAGCTGAAATCTACATCAAAACAATTAAGCAAACTAAGGACCCAGGCATATTATAAAGAAGCTGAGATCTACATCAAAACAATTAAGCAAACTAATGACCCAGACATATTATAAAGAAGCTGAGATCTACATTAAAACAATTAAGCAAACTAATGACCCAGACATATTATAAAGAAGCTGAGATCTACATCAAAACAATTAAGCAAACTAATGACCCAGACATATTATAAAGAAGTTGAGATCTACATTAAAACAATTAAGTAAACTAAGGACCCAGACATATTATAAAGAAGCTGAAATCTACATCAAAACAATTAAACAAACTAAGGACCCAGGCATATTATACAGAAGCTGAAATCTACATCAAAACAATTAAACAAACTAAGGACCCAGACATATTATACAGAAGCTGAAATCTACATCAAAACAATTAAGCAAACTAACGACCGAGACATATTATAAAGAAGCTGAGATCTACATCAAAACAATTAAACAAACTAAGGACCCAGACATATTATACAGAAGCTGAAATCTACATCAAAACAATTAAGCAAACTAACGACCGAGACATATTATAAAGAAGCTGAGATCTACATCAAAACAATTAAACAAACTAAGGACCCAGACATATTATACAGAAGCTGAAATCTACATCAAAACAATTAAGCAAACTAATGACCCAGACATATTATAAAGAAGCTGAGATCTACATCAAAACAATTAAACAAACTAAGGACCCAGGCATATTATACAGAAGCTGAGATCTACATCAAAACAATTAAGCAAACTAAGGACCCAGACATATTATAAAGAAGCTGAAATCTACATCAAAACAATTAAGCAAACTAATGACCCAGACATATTATAAAGAAGCTGAGATCTACATCAAAACAATTAAGCAAACTAATGACCCAGACATATTATAAAGAAGCTGAGATCTACATCAAAACAATTAAACAAACTAATGACCCAGACATATTATACAGAAGCTGAAATCTACATCAAAACAATTAAGTAAACTAAGGACCCAGACATATTATAAAGAAGCTGAAATCTACATCAAAACAATTAAACAAACTAATGACCCAGACATATTATAAAGAAGCTGAGATCTACATCAAAACAATTAAGTAAACTAATGACCCAGACATATTATAAAGAAGCTGAGATCTACATCAAAACAATTAAGCAAACTAATGACCCAGACATATTATAAAGAAGCTGAGATCTACATCAAAACAATTAAGCAAACTAAGGAACCAGACATATTATAAAGAAGCTGAGATCTACATCAAAACAATTAAACAAACTAATGACCCAGACATATTATAAAGAAGCTGAAATCTACATCAAAACAATTAAGCAAACTAACGACCCAGACATATTATAAAGAAGCTGAAATCTACATCAAAACAATTAAACAAACTAATGACCCAGACATATTATAAAGAAGCTGAAATCTACATCAAAACAATTAAGCAAACTAACGACCCAGACATATTATAAAGAAGCTGAGATCTACATCAAAACAATTAAGCAAACTAATGACCCAGACATATTATAAAGAAGCTGAAATCTACATCAAAACAATTAAGCAAACTAACGACCCAGACATATTATAAAGAAGCTGAAATCTACATCAAAACAATTAAGCAAACTAAGGACCCAGACATATTATAAAGAAGCTGAAATCTACATCAAAACAATTTAGCAAACTAACGACCCAGACATATTATAAAGAAGCTGAGATCTACATCAAAACAATTTAGCAAACTAACGACCCAGACATATTATAAAGAAGCTGAGATCTACATCAAAACAATTTAGCAAACTAACGACCCAGACATATTATAAAGAAGCTGAGATCTACATCAAAACAATTAAGCAAACTAAGGACCCAGACATATTATAAAGAAGCTGAGATCTACATCAAAACAATTAAGCAAACTAAGGACCCAGACATATTATAAAGAAGCTGAAATCTACATCAAAACAATTAAGTAAACTAATGACCCAGACATATTATACAGAAGCTGAGATCTACATCAAAACAATTAAGCAAACTAAGGACCCATACATATTATAAAGAAGCTGAAATCTACATCAAAACAATTAAGTAAACTAATGACCCAGACATATTATAAAGAAGCTGAGATCTACATCAAAACAATTAAGCAAACTAAGGACCCAGACATATTATAAAGAAGTTGAGATCTACATCAAAACAATTAAGTAAACTAATGACCCAGACATATTATAAAGAAGCTGAGATCTACATCAAAACAATTAAGTAAACTAATGACCCAGACATATTATAAAGAAGCTGAAATCTACATCAAAACAATTAAGCAAACTAAGGACCCAGACATATTATAAAGAAGCTGAAATCTACATCAAAACAATTAAACAAACTAAGGACCCAGACATATTATAAAGAAGCTGAGATCTACATCAAAACAATTAAGTAAACTAATGACCCAGACATATTATAAAGAAGCTGAGATCTACATCAAAACAATTAAGCAAACTAAGGACCCAGACATATTATAAAGAAGCTGAAATCTACATCAAAACAATTAAGTAAACTAATGACCCAGACATATTATAAAGAAGCTGAAATCTACATCAAAACAATTAAGGAAACTAATGACCCAGACATATTGAAGTCTACATCAAAACAATTAAGTAAACTAAGGACCCAGACATATTATAAAGAAGCTGAAATCTACATCAAAACAATTAAGCAAACTAATGACCCACACATATTATAAAGAAGCTGAGATCTACATCAAAACAATTAAGCAAACTAATGACCCAGACATATTATAAAGAAGCTGAAATCTACATCAAAACAATTAAGCAAACTAATGACCCAGACATATTATAAAGAAGCTGAAATCTACATCAAAACAATTAAGCAAACTAAGGACCCAGACATATTATAAAGAAGCTGAAATCTACATCAAAACAATTAAGCAAACTAAGGACCCAGACATATTATAAAGAAGCTGAAATCTACATCAAAACAATTTAGTAAACTAATGACCCAGACATATTGAAATCTACATCAAAACAATTAAACAAACTAATGACCCAGACATATTATAAAGAAGCTGAAATCTACATCAAAACAATTAAGCAAACTAAGGACCCAGACATATTATAAAGAAGCTGAAATCTACATCAAAACAATTAAGTAAACTAATGACCCAGACATATTATAAAGAAGCTGAAATCTACTCAACACAGGAGATACAAATGATTTGGGATCAGTGAGTATGCAGTATACAACAACCAAAGTAAGATTTTAAATATCTCTTTGGTCCTGGTCATCTGTAACAATTTCTCAATTCATGGAAAACTATAGAGAAAATACTGTAAAGAAAAATGTGTGAAACGTGGATGAAACTTGATGAATATATTCTATTCAAGGTTTCTGCATTCTGTTCATTTTACATCCAGGATACACACTTTCGCATTACTTTGACCTCTTTATATGTACATTTTTATAGCAGACCTACTTTTGTATATGTGCACAAGTAGAGAGTGCATACATTCATTATTTTCTCAGTGCCACAGTGTAAACGTTGAAGAAAGTATTATGTCAAATTGACATGTCTTCAAAATTGATTATTACCTTCAATTGTGCACTGTGGATCTACAATGCATTCAGGCATATGGCGTGAAGATGTCTCATCTTGTTGGTGCGTACCATTCTGACACTTCTGGAAACCATCCTCTGTACCATCCACTGAACATGGTACTGCTTCATAGCCTGGCAGGAAATCAAAGTATTGATAATACTGATGGCATTGATGATTATGATGATACTGTTGTAAATAAGACCAAACTAAATAATGTAATTCCAGAGATGTTGCTATTTATCTTCATTTAAATTTGTATAAATAAATCTAAATAATGGTATACAAAATTCACTTTCATTATATGCCACTATAGACATTTATCAACTTGAAACAACAGTAGAGACTGTTTTAAAAGTAATCAGCCAGTAAGCCATTACTGGGTGAATCGTTAAAAAATATTTCTACTGCTGTCCCAAGTGTTATAATCAGTGGAATGCTATTTGAATGAATAGTAAATCTCTTATTTATGTACTTATACAGTTTATATAAATATATATATATATATATATATATATATATATATATATATATATATATATATATATATATATATATATATATATAGAGAGAGAGAGAGAGAGAGAGAGAGAGAGAGAGAGAGAGAGAAAGAGAGAATATATATACACACACACACACACTTTGTAACTAGTTTTAGTAAGACCATACAGTCTGTTAATAATATAACCTACATTTGGTAATATATAATGAGTGGTCAATTAGCCTAAAGCCCTTTACCATTCACTACCATTTCATGATTGTCTATGTGGATTTCAGTCTTTGACTCAGCCAGTCTGTGTATATGCAAGAAAGCTTGCCAGTGTTAAACATTTTTCTTGGGTTCATCCGCACCAAATACACTGGCTGCCATGTATAGCCTATCATGTGCTGAAAAATGGTGTTTAACCCACAAAAACATATATTTGATAATGGATAATAGATACTTTGCTATCAGAATAAAGGGATGGACCAAAAGCAGAAGTATTACAGTCATGGTGAAGGATAATGTCAGAATGAATCAGAATACCATAACAAAACAGTGACCTACTTTTTACCCCTTTAATCCCATCTTGGGATTAAACCTAATGGATAGCATAATGCAGTAAGAAAACAGAATGTAAGATTTAACCTAATGGATAGCATAATACAGTCAGAAAACAGAATGTAAGATTTAACCTAATGGATAGCATAATACAGTAAGAAAACAGAATGTTAAGATTTAACCTAATGGATAGCATAATACAGTGGGAAAAAAGAATGTAAGATTTAACCTAATGGATAGCATAATACAGTGAGAAAACAGAATGTAAGATTTAACCTAATGGATAGCATAATACAGTGAGAAAACAGAATGTAAGATTTAACCTAATGGATAGCATAATACAGTGAGAAAACAGAATGTAAGATTTAACCTAATGGATAGCATAATACAGTAAGAAAACAGAATGTTAAGATTTAAACTAATGGATAGCATAACACAATGAGAAAACAGAATGTAAGATTTAACCTAATGGATAGCATAATGCTGTAAGAAAACAGAATGTAAGATTTAACCTAATGGATAGCATAATACAGTAAGAAAACAGAATGTTAAGATTTAACCTAATGGATAGCATAATACAGTAAGAAAACAGAATGTTAAGATTTAACCTAATGGATAGCATAATGCTGTAAGAAAACAGAATGTAAGATTTAACCTAATGGATAGCATAATACAGTGAGAAAACAGAATGTTAAGATTTAACCTAATGGATAGCATAATACAGTGAGAAAACAGAATGTAAGATTTAACCTAATGGATAGCATAATACAGTGAGAAAACAGAATGTAAGAGTTAACCTAATGGATAGCATAATACAGTGAGAAAACAGAATGTAAGATTTAACCTAATGGATAGCATAATACAGTAAGAAAACAGAATGTAAGATTTAACCTAATGGATAGCATAATACAGTGAGAAAACAGAATGTAAGATTTAACCTAATGGATAGCATAATACAGTGAGAAAACAGAATGTAAGAGTTAACCTAATGGATAGCATAATACAGTGAGAAAACAGAATGTAAGATTTAACCTAATGGATAGCATAATACAGTAAGAAAACAGAATGTAAGATTTAATCTAATGGATAGCATAATACAGTGAGAAAACAGAATGTAAGATTTAACCTAATGGATAGCATAATACAGTAAGAAAACAGAATGTAAGATTTAACCTAATGGATAGCATAATACAGTGAGAAAACAGAATGTAAGATTTAATCTAATGGATAGCATAATACAGTGAGAAAACAGAACGTAAGATTTAACCTAATGGATAGCATAATACAGTGAGAAAACAGAATGTAAGATTTAACTTAATGGATAGCATAACACAGTGAGAAAAAAGAATGTAAGATTTAACCTAATGGATAGCATAATACAGTGAGAAAACAGAATGTAAGATTTAACCTACCGGTAATGGATAGCATAATACAGTGAGAAAACAGAACATAAGACCAATTAAATGTACAGTCAAGGCTTCCACCAATCAGGGGATTTAATTCCATTAACATCACCAAAGTCTATTGACAGGCAATCAAAGTCAGGCCATCAAAGTCAGGCATGATGACATCCAAATCACCCCAAATCTCGTTCACATCCAATAATAAACATTTAGTTTCTTTTACAAAAGTTAAAGTGGATGGGTCTGCCAATCAGGGGCTAAAATTCCATTAATGATCTCAGAATCCTGACCACTGATTTCAAACAAGTGTTCATCAAAATCAAGCATCATAGCAAATTTGGTTGAAATCAAATAATAATATTCAGATTCTGAATGAATCAGACAGTGGCTATAACTCCAATACATAATGACAGAATGCTTTCAATCCAAAAATTAGTTAAGATCTCATCAAAAGAAAGCTGCATCACCTAAAAATAATTAAGGGAGTCATTGTGCATCTGTAACTGTCTTAAATAATGAAATAAATTGCTGAAAATCAAATTTAGGCAGGCTTTCACCAGCATCAAGCTACATAAATCAAACATTAATGGAGTTATTGTGAGGACACAAACAGTGTGTGTGTGTGTGTGTGTGTGTGTGTGTGTGTGTGTGTGTGACAATCAAAAGCTATAACTCAAGTCCAGGTCTGATAATCAAGAGCCATAATGTGATGTGATGACAATGAAGAGAAACGATTGAACAAAGCTATGTTCTCATCCTTATGATGCTAGATACCAAATTAAAAACTTGTGTAATTGTTGTTGTTGTTGGGTTTAATGCCATTTTTTATCACATGATAGGCTATACATGGCGGAAAGTATTATTGGTGGAGGAAGAACCTGGGAAAACCCCCAGAAAGAACCACCGACCCATGAGAAGCTACTTGCAAGCTTTCTCACATAACTATATTAGCCAAATATTAGACTTGAACCAACGCAGACAGGTGAGATGGCAGTGATCCGTAATGGAGAGCAGTTTAGACCACTAGGCCACTCAGGGCCCCGAGCTTGTGTAAAATTTGTGTTATTTATGGGGTAATGTAAGGATTGATGGGTGACAATCAATATACCTGATTCCTGATTAAGATATAACAATAAATATACCTGATTAAAATATAACAATCAATATATCTGATTCAAATATAACAAACAATAAACCTGATTAAAATATTACAACCAATAAACCTGATTAAAATATAACAATCAATATACCTGATTCAAATATAACAACCAATATACCTGATTCAAATATAAAAATCAATATACCTGATTCAAATATAACAATCAATATACCTGATTTTCCATAAAAATAAAGGGAGAAATTAGTGTTATTACCAAAGAATTGTTTAATTAATAGTTGGGTGGTATAGACAATTGACTGAAATTTAGAAAAAATAGGTAATTTTAATAATTGTTGTTATTATTACTATTATTGTTATTATTATTATTATTATTATTATTATTATTATTATTATCATTATTATCAATATTGTTATTATTATTATTATTATTATTACTATCATCATTATTTATTATTATTACTACTATCATCATTATTTATTATTATTATTATCATTATTATTATTATTACTATTATTATATTATTATTATTATTATTATTATTATTATTTTATTTTTTTTCTTCTTCTTCTTTGTCTTCTTCTTCTTCTTCTCATTATTATTATTATTGTCATTTTTTATGTTTTTCTTCTTATTTATATTATTATTACTGATTATTATCATTTTTATTATCATTATCATTATTATTATTATTATTATTATTATCATCATTATTA